>BQMF02000467.1:0-326298 GCA_027922465.2 Turritopsis dohrnii | reverse complement strand
TCCTTCAACATATCGATCTCGTCTCCATAATAATATTCTCGCGTCTTCTCCAAAGCTTCCACAAACGGTACAACATCGGCCAAGTTATATTCTTTTAACCAATCCAGCATGGTAACACATCCACGTTTCTCAAATTCAACCTTAAAATCTTCATATTCTTGAGGAGTGATTAAAATCTTTTTCTTGAGACTCGAGTAAAAGTCTTCATATTTCACAGTGCCTATGTGAGAAAGTTTCTCAAAACTGGCCAACCATTCATAAGGAAAGACAAGTTTTTGTTCTTCACAATTGTTTGCTTTACACCAACCGTCAAAAGAAAGACCCGGTGCAAGATAAGATTTCACATCTAAAAATTTGAACTGGCCGGTCGTCAAAAACTATAGCTATTCTCTTTCTTAGCCACAGAGATTGAACCGGCCTGTTCTGTCATATGATTAACAAAGTGCTTCTTGATCATATTGAGATCGTATTTACCGCTATTGAAACCTAGCACAGGAACCTGATTACACCAAGCTTCGTGTCGCATAACTACGGAGGATGGAAGCGAATCTTTGTCGGGCAAATAATATTTTTCACTTACACATTTCGAGATGCCCTCCCACCGTTTTTCTAAATCTAAAATAAAGTCTTTGATGAGCTTTTCCGGATCCGAATTTACAAGAAAGGTGGGTTATTTGTAAAGTTATCGGTAATAGCAACGCTGACTGGGATATGTTTAGTGTCAAAAGTCAGATCACTCGTAACTTGTTGGTCGAGTTTATGGAGTATCGTTTCGAAATCAAACACGATAAAGTATGGGTATGGAACAAACTTCTTTTCAAGCTCAACGGTACTCAACTCCGGTATTTCACACGCCCAAACTGAAACAACATCATAACCAAGACTCCTAATTTTTGTCTCCATGTCGAGTGTAGCTCGATATTTTTTCGGATCACCATTATACAAGGACATCCATGCCATTTACAACCATAATATTGATAGACAGTATTACTTTCAGGCTCATACCCATCTACAAGAATCTCTCGCTTGTTAATCTTCACACACCTCTCACCACCATGACCACAAAGAGCGTGATGAATATGTCTACCTGTGATTTCAGATTGTTTTTCAATCCATCGACAACCGGCATAACTGAACTGGGTGTTACCTCCATAGAATACCTTCTCAGAACTGTTCATGATATGCTTAAACTTTTCTCCTTTGCATATCAGCTTGGTTTTTCCTCCTGAACAAAGGTTTTCTGTTACGTGTCTATTATAGTGACCATGTCTATTAAACCTTTGTTCGCAACCGGCACATTCCCAGTGTTTCGTCAAACCTTCAAGATCCTTTATGTAGAAGCAATGACCCTCGTAGAGACCAATATCAACACAAGGTAAACTTTTTCTGAACTGGTTTTTACCAAACACCAATTTCCAAACCTGTTGGTTTTTCGGCTCATATAGACGGATGTTGACATTAAACTGTTTGGCAATACCTTCAAAATCAACAAGTTTTGTAGCTCGTACATCCTTAACTTTTAGGTTCTGATCATCATAAAAATCTCGAGCTAGTTCTAACGCTTTGCTAGTAGTGCGTTTAGCAGGTCTTTGTTTGTTTTTAGCATACCCAAAGTAGATAGCAAGACATCTCCATACACACAGATTGTCGTTTTTATCATCTATCGCATGGATACATCTTTTCTCACGAAGCCAATCAGGCAGAGGACCACAACCCATGAGCGGTTCATTGCTGTGTATGACTTTTATGATAATTCGAGTAAACTCAACCCGCCCCTGATAGACACCCGGACTATCGAAAACCTCGGCTGCTGGTAGATACGCCTTAGACCAAACACCATCATCGTCCAAATCTAACCTTCGACTCTCACATCGTTTGATATACTCCTCGATTGCGGATAAACTTGTATAAGTACCTTCTCCAGGAAGCGTCTTTTCATACTTTACAAGTTCCCCATTTCCCCGATAAATTTTAGCAGTAAAACTGTAAACAATCCTCGAACGCATTTCGATATCTTCTCTGATTCGGTTGAAAATCATATTTGATAGGTCTGAATTCAAAATACCGGTAACCTCATACCTGTTCATTCTTGGATGGCTTTCAATCAAGTTGATTTGTGTTCGTTGATCTAATTCTCGAACAACATTATCATCCTCATCTCTCTCTTTTCTAACCTTTTTATACAGATTGAGAACCTTATCTTTCAAAGTTTTGAAAGCTTTACTAGTTTTCTCCTTAATAGGTTTAGGTACATGATTTACCAACCAATCTCTCCATTCATCCAACTTACTTTTCACAACAGGTCTATTTTTCGACATTTCTCGCTGTTCAAAGATATCCATATCTTGTTGGGTAGGAATAAATGGAACAGGTCTTGGTGGTGGAACAGGTCGGTTAAACCTAGTAGGTCTTGGTGGTGGAACAGGTCGGATAGGTGGGTTTGCTAATAATTCGATCAACTCAGCTTTTCTGAGTTTTGAGTAGCCATGTAAACCGCGTTCTCTAGCGAGAGCTTTTAATTCAACAACAGTTTTTCTAGTAGTCATGTTGTAATATATATATCACGATTATATCTTTTTAAATCACTTTTTAAAATTTTCAATTATCATTTTCCAATTTTTCATCCAAAAGATTCGTAACCTTTGTGTTCTATTTTTGTTACTCGTTGATTAAGTAACAAAAGCGAGGTCAATTTATTTATTTTTTGTAAACTCTCTTCTCTCTCTTAGCGTTATAACGTTTTTGAGAGCTGAGATATTTTTCTCTGTTATTTTTTATCCAGTTTAAACAGTATTTATTAACCGTTTGTTTCGTATCAGGATCGAGAATATAAGATGGATCCTCATCATTTTTCTCAAGCACCTCGAGTAATTTAGCTTTGTTCATTAGGTTAGCATATTTTATTTTTCGTGACGCACATAATTTTCGTAAAGCGTCACGAGTCATTGACTTGTAATCTGATTCTATTTTGTCGGTCATGTTTATGTTTATTATCTTTATATAAAGATAATAAACAACGTTTAAGTCACTTTTCTCGTGTCATTTTTGTTAAAAAAAAACGAGCTAAAATAAACGTTGTTTATAAATAAAATGTCAGACACTAAACTTCAAGAGATTTATTATCAACCTCAAAACTTGTGGAAAGGACAAAAGGCTGTTCGCAATCTAAGAGGATTCGACTTCAAACCGAAGGTAATTAAGAAGTGGCTATCAAAACAAGCTTTGTGGCAAGTACATTTACCAGCACCGAAACATGTTGAACGTTCACATTATGAAGTGACTAAACCGAATGAGATTCACCAATTTGATATATTGTACATGCCTAGTGATATGCTATATGGTAATAAATACAAGTACATCTTATCCGGTATCGATGTTGCTTCACGTTACAAAGTAGCCCGACCTTTGAAGACTAAGAAAGCCAAAGAGGTTGCCGATATGATAAGAGATATCTATAGAGTTGCACCCTTAAACTATCCAAAAGTATTTCAATGTGATAACGGTTCAGAATTCAAAGCGGATGTGACAAAGCTGTTGGAGAAGAATAACGTCGAAATTAAAAGAGTAACTACTAAATATAAGCATACCCATACAGCGTTTGTCGAGGCGTTGAACAAGATACTTGCCGAAAATTTATTCAAAATACAAGATGCTCAAGAACTGAACGATTCGGAAAAGGTATCATCTACGTGGGTCAAATATTTGTATAAACTTGTGGATAGATTAAACGATACGAAGACTCGGATGATCGATATGAAACCGAAAGATGCTATTAAAATGAAAGAGGTACTTCTCGCTAAACGAGAGAGCTATCCACCCGAAGAAAAATTACCTCAAGATGGTTTGTATAGATATCTATTGCAACCGGGTGAAGAGCACGACGACCATCGAAAAAGAGCAACAGATAGGATATGGTCAAAGAAGACATATAGATTGAGTGAGGTAATAGATCAACCAGGTAACCGTGTAATGTATTACCTTCAAGATGGACCTGAACGAGCTTTTGTAAAAGAAGAGTTGATGTTGATACCTGAAGATACAGAGCTACCTCCTGATTATGTGCAAGGTTGGTGAATCGTACAAAAGTATCTTTACTAGAAACAAGTAAAGATGAGTCGTCTAGCGACGAGGTTTAGCGCCACATAATGTCATAATCAAAGAATTGTCTTTCAGGATTCTTTTCAGATTGTTTGAGCCCCCTCGGTCTGACAAAGGCTTCTCTAGAATTCCAACCATAATCCTTCAATTCAACGCAAAGTCTTGCAGGTAACCATGTCTTATATAAGTTTCCTCTTCTGTCTTGCACCTCTGCATACATAGCTGTTCCAGAACCAAATTCAGATGCAGGTGTGTCTATCTCACCCACAGATTTAACATGATAAATCACGTTTTCAGATAGCTCTCTCCACTTTATGATCGGAATAATTTGTTCCATGTTTTGTTCGAATGTATCAACTGTTGGGAATTCCATTGTCTATATATACTTGTGATCATATTTTTTTATATCAGTTTTTTGTGTGTGTACGTGGTAAGTTTCTATTACATAACAAAATTCTCAAATAACACGTAAGCAGTTTTAAATATAATTTTGTATGATTAATAAATACGAAATTACGGATATGGATTATAAAGACGAGGACGTTATTTGTAATAGCGGTTTAATTATAAAAGATATGTTAGAGAATAGATTTAGTTGTTCTTGGTCAATAACATTTCTTTGCTCCGATTTGGTAGAAGAAGAGATAGGAAAGTGCGGATGTTGGCGCAAAATCATATGATTTCGGGAATTTCCCTACTATAGCTAATATTTGTTTTCATAACTCGTATCGCGTTATGAAACGTGTTATTATAACCACAAATTACTCATAATTGTAAACAATTAAATATCTCATAAAAAGCAGTAAAAAGCAGTTTGTAGTAGTTTCATTTTTATAACATAAATGAGCTAACAATACATATAACATACAGATCAGCGTAGTCTAGTGGATAAGAACGCTAACTTGTAACAACAAGGTCGTGTGTTCGAACCCCACGCAGTTCGTCTGAGAGGAAGTATATATACTTCGGCGGTTGTAGATCTCTCATGTTCTGGTTGTAAAACTTGCATGAGTGCGCACTTCCCCGCAGTTGTGTTGAATATATCGCGGAATGGTTAGCATTGTGTCTGGGTGATTTATCACTGTCAGGTTTCTCTGGTCCATAGAGACATTCAGGTTACCGTCATTTCGATCGAAATTCAACAAACGCCAGGGCTTAGAAGTGTTAGCATGTATCCACAATGCCGGCTATAATTGCAAACTACATACGCTGATCAGCGAAAATACATACCATATACTAAACATCGTGGTAATCGCTAAAACCAAAGCTATTTTCTCTTCTTCGTGAGATGGGAGTGAATCTGTTTGAACTTTCTTTTGTAAACTTTTATTTTTTGTTGGAGAGCTAGTCACTTTGGGTGAAATATGATGCTCTTGCATAACATTAATCATTTTGTTATGTAATCAAAATAAAAAACAAAATTATAGCGTTCCGAGGGACACCACAAGCAGACACTAAGGTCTAAATGAATGATATAAAACCCAAGAGCGGAATAATTTGAAAATTGTGGTGAACAGGCGACAGAGTCTGCCGGAAAGGGAAGGTCTAGTGGAGCGGCTAGATTGGAACTGGATGGTGCCGTCCGCTCCCGGTATTCACCACAAAATGTGCCAAAAGTTGTCGGGAAAAACAATGTGACTAGATGTAATATACTCGAACAGATCATGAACGGCCATTGCGTGCGTAGTAGTCGGAGTTCGTAAGTAGTCACACACAAATAGTCTAAGATCTAGGGGTAGAGCTCAGAGCTGGTGGATTGGAGAAGCCAGGGTGGAGTGCCGGTTAGATCGAAGACAATGAATTAAAAACCCTCTAGGGTATCACAACAACAACAACAACAACAACAACCCTAGGGGGTTCTCCTAAGGGAGTTTTGTTTTCAATAATAATAATAATACCATATACTAAACATCGTGGTAATCGCTAAAACCAAAGCTATTTTCTCTTCTTCATGAGATGGGAGTGAATCTGTTTGACTCGCTACTCTTGTTTGAACTTTCTTTTGTAAACTTTTATTTTGTGTTGGAGAGCTAGTCACTTTGGGTGAAATATGATGCTCTTGCATAACATTAATCATTTTGTTTCTTCCGAGGCTCAAGTTGTCATTAGATATGAGAATTTTATTATTATAACCAGACACTCCCGACTTGATGTTTAGATTCATGTCACTAGGTAACATGTAAATACCTTGTCCAACAGAATAATCAACTTTGCTTGAAGCGTAATTTAAAGTATCTTGATAACGTTTAATGTCATCTTGAATATCAACTCTGCGGTTAACAATGTCTTCAAAGTTGTTCATAAAAACTCTTTGAGCTGTCAAAGCACTTGAATTATTACCTAAAATAGAAGAACGAGCTGAGGCTTGGGAACTAAGAACAAGATAAGCATATGCTCTAACACTCTCTGAAATTTTTACAAGACCTGTTTTTGTAAAGCCTTTAGATTTTTCTATAATCCATCGTGTCATGGAGTCGTCTGTGAAATAACTCAGACCTGGCGTTGGATAGTCTCTACGTCTTTTTTGATACGAGCTATAAAAATATTGCCCTCTATATTTTTTAGGATCAGAATCGACACCATATTCACTACAGATTTTTAAAAACTCTTCTTTGTTATAAGGATTATCGTATTGGTTGAAACTATCTTCAAAAGGTAGAGGTGTCTGCAGACGCTTAATGATTCGTCTAATATGATAATAGACATGAAAACGATATACTGCTCTAATCATAGGAGTAGAGCGACCTTCTTTCAGGTGTTCAGAACCGACCCCACAAGCACTTGAAGCACACCAAGTGACAAAATTGAGTTGGGTTTGCCATAATTTAAATGGTTGTTCCTGCCAAATTTTCATACGTTGATCATTTTCATCCATTTCGTAATTAGTAAATATATTTGGAAAAGTTGCGGGGAAAGAACCGCTCTCAGAGACGATAATTGTTTGTTTGTATAAATCTTTAGCATTCAATATCTGAAGGTATTGCCCTCCATTTGGTTTATAAAGCGCGTTGGGAACATATTTAAAAATATTCTCCATTATTATTATTTAATAATATTATCTTCTATTTAATACAAGAAAATGTATATCACAGCAAATCTCGTAAGGGGTGAGAAGACCATATATCTACCTTACCCCATTCGAAATATGGACGGTTCGAAAGAGATCGCATTATGTGAGATATTTGGAGACACCTTCACCTATCAAATCACAACACCGATAACATTGAAAACGTCTGACGATGGGAAAGTTGAAAAGTCGATACCAAAACGAAAATTCACTGGCAGAGAATTGAACGCGTTTTTAGCAGGCACCTTTTTAGAAGGTGATATAGAACTTAAACCATTAGGCAAATACTCTCAAGTAATCAGAACAAATACGCTAGCTAAAATAACCAAAATGAATTTACATCTCTCTGAACTCGACAACACTCAAAATCTTGAGGATGGAAAGCTAAGTGATATTCTACTAACTATTCCCATCGATAAATATAGTGACTTTACACATACTGAGCCTAAAAATCTCCATTACAAAAAACTAAAAAACGGTGTATTCCAGTCTCTCACATTGAGACTGACAGATCAGCATGGTGCTATATTAAAAGAAGATCTGGGTACAACCGTTGTTTTGTACATCCGCTAAACCGAGATAAAAAGTAAAAAATTAATTATATATCATAATTAATAATGGAGTACGGAAAGAGGTTAAATCCAGAACGTTCACTTAGAACTGCCCGCGGTGTAAAAGGTTCTCGTCAAAAAGTAATTGTCACACACAATCCGAGTGAGATCGATCAAAATCAGCTATTGTTGGTTAGGTTTCCAAATTTAGGAAGCGATGATGTTATTATCCCAGGAACAGCTAATCTAAGTTTTGATATTGAACTCGAATCGAAAGCTGACTCAAAAAGAACATTGGTCAGTAACATTGGGAGAGCTATCGTTAAAAAGTTGGCTGTTAAGTTCGAAGGTAACGAGATATTGAGCATCGATGACTTTGATCTTTTTGGGTGTTACAGAGATTTATGGTTAACCAAGTTTGAAAAGAGAAACGCGATAAGACAGGGTATCATCATCGACGATGGGTGTACAGAGAATTGTATGAAATTGAGGATTGGTGCTTCAGATAAAGACACCTCTGATGCAGAAGACAAAGCCATTGCTGACACCTATAAAAACAAGTTTGTCATTCCACTCGACTTTGAGATGCTAGATAGTACTATTCCATATTATCAAGCAGGTTTAGGTAATAGGCTTTGCTACGAGATCACATTTAACGACTATAACCGAGTTATTTATTCTGACCCTCCAGATACTGCCGCAGGTCAAAAACGTAACCCAGACGGTAAATACAAAATATCCAACATCTCACTTGAATATGAGCTTGTGACACAACCCACGTTGGCTAGACAAATCGCTTCTGAATATCAAAACATGGCTTTGCTCTATGATAGGGTTTTGCGGCACAGACAAATTAGAGTAAACAAGTCAGACACAACATGGAATTGGTCATTCAACACACCTGCCAAATCTTTGAAAGGTATTTTAGTTCTATTTGAAGAAGAAAAATCCTACAAACGAGAAACTTGTAAATTCTATAATCCAAAGATCGAAAAGGTATCTGTCATCGTCGAGGGTAAGCCTAACCAACTTTTTGCTCAAGGGATGCAGCCGTTTGAACAATACAATGAGATTTGCAAGTATTTTGCCGAAGGAAAACCAAAAGATAATAGCGTCGGTGAAAACCGAAAGCGCTTAGGATTACATGATGTAAAAGTCTCTGATTACTTGACAAACAAGTATGCTCTATGGTTAGATTTCAGAACAATTGATGAGAATGCTTTGCATGGCACCGGTCGAAAGATTGAAAATGCGAGTGAAGGCATCACTTTACAGATTGAAAAGACCGCTGAAACTGCAGGAAACTTAAACGCATATATATATCTAATAATGGATGCTCAATTAAACATACAAAACGGAGAATTTATGTCTGCATTATATTAGTAAAATGAACACACTTTACATGAAAGAGCCTCACACAGCATTATTCGTTGGACCAACATCATGCGGTAAAACTGCGCGTGTCATAAAATTATTAGAAAATCAATACTTTGATCACTTTGATTTCATCGTGATTATATGTCCCACTTTGAGGTGGAATCAAACATACAGAGATCGGAAGTGGTTTTGGACTGACAACTATGTGATTTTAATTGAACCGCAAGGTCGCTTGTATGAATGGATTAAGGAAATGACCACTAATTGTGCTGGATATAAAACCTTATTCCTCATTGACGACATCATAGCTGATGAAAAATTGGACAAAAAGAGAAACCCTTTGCTCGAGTTGGCAATTAGTGGTCGCCATCGAAATCATTCGCTATGGTTACTTACACAATCATACACGGCTATACCTAAAGATTTACGACGGCAAGCTAAAATGTTATATGTGTGGTATCCAAAAGATAGAAACGATCTAGCCACCATTCATGAAGAGAACGATGTCATTGAATCGCAAGAAGAATTGAAAGATGTCAAGGAAAAACTGAAAGAAGGGAAACACACGTGCCTAGTCATGAGAATGGAACATCCAAGAACGCACATGATTTGTTAAACAGGTTGATATATTTGTTACATGACTCTTGTAACAAAAACTGTAAGACTGTTATAAGACTATTATAAGACTACTATAAGAGAATAAAGTACGTCTCAATATAGGATCTAGAATTTTACCAATATGTTTAATCCTCGATTCAAAGCGTACTCTGTCAACAGCAGCCTCTATCCAGTTACTTCTACGAGATTCACAAGCAGAGATATAATGGACCATTACTATATCATTAAAAGTAACCCTTTTTGTATCTTGATGGGAAAATATAATATCATCATCTGAGGATTCATCATCATCGAACATAATTGTTTAAGTAAACAATGTTTATTTATTTAACAATGTTAGAATATATTATTAAACATCATCATCCTCTTATAATTATTTTTTCAACAAACTTATAAGAAGACAGCAAACTCTTATACAACAAATTTCAACAAACTTATAAGAAGACAGCAAACTCTTATACAACAAATTTCAACAAACTTATAAGAAGACAGCAAACTCTTATACAACAAATTTCAACAAACTTATAAGAAGACAGCAAACTCTTATACAACAAATTTCAACAAAATTATAAGAAGATAGCAAACTCTTATACAACAAATTTCAACAAAATTATAAGAAGATAGCAAACTCTTATACAACAAATTTCAACAAAATTATAAGAAGATAGCAAACTCTTATACAACAAATTTCAACAAAATTATAAGAGAGTATAAGAAAATTATAACAAACACAACAAAATGATAGAATATATCAACTTTATGTTATTAAGCATACTGCTGATCTCGCTATTTTACTTTTATTTTGTGTTAAAAAAATACCTCTCTCTAATAAAAATGGCGGAAACAACGATCGATAATTTAATCAACCAGAGTTATGATGTTCCGAGTGAATTTCCACCTTCAGATGGTAAAAGACAAAAACTGCTAGAGTGTGTCTTAACTGGAAATAGCAAGCTATACTTAGGGAAAATGTACACGGAAGAGCAAATTAACAAACTCAAAGATGAAGAGGTAGAAAAACTTTTTAGTATTTACGAGGCTAAACTATCAGGTCAAATGGTAAAATCCTTAGGGAAATCACTGATACGCATTTATTCGATGGGGGCTTGTGCAACGTTAGGAATAAACAATCAAGATGCGTTGAGCAATGACCTGGAAACTGACCCCTTCTTAAACTCTGCCCTTCAAAGATTTACGTGTGACTTATATTATAAATTCGGCTCATTATTAGCACCACTCAGTGTTGGACTTATTACTGGGAGGCATTATATCAATGAAATAAATTTAAATAAATCCGATGATAATATAAATACAACAGATAATAAAAATGTCAGAAGAACAGACTCCTATTCAAGTGACAACGAAGAATCCAAAAAAGGTTGAAGCGGGTAAGAAGTTGGCGGAATACAACCGTAAAAAACGAGAAGAATTAAAACAAGTGTCACCTCAAAAAGAAGTGAAGAAGCCCGATGACTCTCTCACCAAACCAAATGAACAACCCATGAACTACACCTATGGTGTAGGTGGAATAATAGCTCTCGGTTTAGTTGGTGGATTTGCTTATTTTATGTATAAAAAGAAAGAGCAAATATTACCCCGTGGGTCACCATCCACCCCCCTTCCACAAAAATCTAAAATACCGGTGAAAATCAATAAACATGAAATGGAATAAAAAGAAAAAATGTATATATAACAAACATGGACAAGAAAAATATCGTCAACGATTTATATCACGCATCAGTCATATCGGCACTCGCTATCGGCTACTCTATGCTTGTAAAAAAGGTGTTAAAAATGACACCTCCCTCTATTCAAAAGTTCGACTTGGAAGATACGGGAAAACTAGTTGCCATTATCGCCGCTAGTGAAGTGACAAAGGACTACTTAATCAAACAAAAGATTTTGCCTGAAAATATCAATATCTAAATATGGCTTCTATCGCAATGATGTTGGGTGGAGCTTTGGCTAACGCTTTGGCTTTCACAGGATCAAGCTATCTGTTTTCAAGTTTATCCAAAGACAGAATCGATAGGGAAAGAAAACGTCATGATCTGGCCATAGAAAAATTACAAAAAGCACAGATTGAATGGCAGCAAAAACGACAGGAAAGGATCGATTTCATCAATAAACAACTATTGCTCGAAAAGAAGGCTGATTCAAAATTCGTAGAACTAAATGATGCAATGAGAGAGTACAATAGTGTATTTAGTAATCATCTTGAACCGCTACCACGAGAGCCTGTATTGAGCGACTTTTATACACCGAGTCATGATCAACATGAAAGAGAATTGGCTTTTATAGCTCTGAGTATGCTCGGAATTGGTGGAATTGTGTGGTATTTTGAAAGATAAAATGTATATTCAATTTGAGTACAAAAATTATGTTACACGTATCGTGTAACATATATACACACTCAGATAGTTACCGTCTAGTCACGAGGTACGTATAGATCATCCATCCAACCCCTACAATCAGAGCCCATAAATTTTGACTCAACCAACCTACAACTTCTTTTGCTCTAGTGAGTATCCACGATACGATAGACCCAATTATTCCCGGTAAAGCCTCTGCCGCTTTAGACGCCAATCTACCTAGAAGTGATGCTAACGCTTTTAGTTTATTTTTTATCCATTCCTTTCCACCGTCCTTTTTATCACCACCTTTGTCAGGATTTTGTGAAGAGCTTCCAGCTGCTGACCCTCTCGGTAACAAAGCTTCCACAAGGACACCGATAGCCATACCAAACGCTGTCAGAATGCTAACGATTGTTATACCTTGTTCGCGGAATAGTGTTCGTATCCTTTCACCTAATGAGGTATCTTTGTCGAGGACTTTAGCAATGGTTTCTTTGATGTTCGTAACTTGACTGTTTAATTTGCCTTTGAGAATATTAATGTTCTCTTTCCTAGCTTTCAACTCTTCATGTAATCCCTCCATTCTCTCTTCAACCTCTTTTCGTTGTTCATCTGTGTATGTTGCATCGTTTTCCATCTCTTCCAACTTGTTTTTCTCTCGATCGATATGCTGTTCTATTCGAACCTTTTTCGCAACCTCTTCCTGAAGACCTCCTCGTATGTTTCTCAACGCCTTATCCAATCCTAACAACTCTCGCACAGGATATTCAAATAGCTCACCGGTCTGAGTTGTTTCATGATCGACCGATTGTTGTCTAAGCGTTGAAATTAAATCTTCCGTATTGTTCACCACATCACCAGACATATCTTCCAACTCTACATCGGTTGCTGTTGTGATTTTAGATGTCGAAGGAAGCTCTTCTGCTATTTTATTAAGTACAGCTGCCTGTCTGGCTGAAAATTTGCTCTTAGGTATATCATACCCTAAACTACGTAATCTGTTCTTACCCAATATGTCAGCTATAGCACCGGTAGCCCTTAGTCTTCCATTGTTTGTCAATGGTTTGCTACTGTCTTTGTAGTATAATTCACCATCTCTAATTTCAAACTGATCGGTATATAACGTCTCAGGTTTTGGCTGGAATTTTTCGGATAATCTATCATACAGCCCTTCAACTAGTTCTTTCAAAACTCTAGTATTCAGACTGTGACCTCCAAATGATGTTTCTCGTTCACCTGATGTATGTATCTGTGCACCCGTACGGTCACCGGTCGGTATGAGAGGAAACGTCTCATCGGTTGTTTCATCTGTCGTCATCCCATGTTCTCCAAAAGGATCTATGTCAATGTCTGCCATTTTATTTATTTAGAGGATAATTTATTATTAATTATGTTATAACAAACCTCTAAATATGAATTTTAAAATTTATCCAAAACTACCCACTGCTCCTGAGGATTTGAATGAGCAGGAAAAGTTTAACGCAAGCGTAATAAATTCTGAGTTTGAAGAGTTGATAAAACTTAAGAACAAGTTTAGCATCAAGCTCAAGAGATACAACAAGGCGATAGAACGATCGATGCTACTAAATGCTAGCTCAAGCGCTATAACCATTGGCTCTGGCATCGGTTCAATTGCAACAGGGGCTACGATTATCGGAATACCTATTTCTGCAGGATTAGGTGGTGTAGCCCTAGCCGGCTCTATCTGTACCGGACTTACCACAGCTGTCATCAAAAGATATCAAAAGAAAGTAGAAAAAGTGATAAAATTATATGATATTGTTACATCCTCAATCGCTGTGTTCGAAACTAACATAAGTCAGGCGCTGGCTGATGGGAGGATCAATCTCTCCGAGTTTCAGGTTTTGCAGGGAACATATTACAATGCTTTACAAAAACTCAGCTCTATAGATAGAAAGATGGATACCGAAGCCCAAAATCAATTTCAAAAAAGTTTGATGATAGAACTCCAAAACTTGAAAAAGTCAATAACCGAAAATGGTTACTAGGATGTGCTTGTGTGTGCTCAGCGCTTATTATGACAAACGAATCGTAGCCGATGATGGGATACACACCAAACCTCTATACTAATTGAAATTCATTCACGATAACACTTATTAACGTGAAACGCGTTAATAATGTCATGGGGAAATCCCCTTATTTTCATACCGTTAAAAAATATAGTAAATTCTCGATAAAATTATGAATATCGAAAAGTGGGCCTATAATGCCTCCCGCCTACTACTATTGCCTTGCACTTCCAGATCAAGCTGGTCGTTGCATTCACTGTTTTCAACGTGGATTGTATCCATATTTCTAAGAAATATGAAAACAAACAAACAAAAAATAATCAAAAGGTTATCCAATTGTAACCTCTGGTGACATAACTGAAATAATATGTCATGAAATTCGATATATCAACAGATTAAAGTGGATTTCAAAACCACGACATATTACTCACCGAAAGACATCTTTATCTTGTTCGCAAGAAAAAAGCAAGAGGAGATTGAAGCATGACCTCTAGCTTTCGGACGGTTTTGTTAAGATCGAGAAAAAGTGTTTCAGTGGTTTTCTTGTGATATGAGAGCGAATCATTTCTTTACTTTGTTTGAGCGCTTTTATTAATAAGCAGCTGCTCGTTTCCAGACCATTTTCCTATTGTTCTATTTCTGATGGTATCAGTGCAATCCTCATCTCCCCTTATAATAGTCCTCAGAGGCGGGAGAACCGGCGGGGTGTCTTTACTCATTGCCATCGTCACTCATTGAATCTATTGGTGAAGGTAACCACAAAACAAACGAAGTTTCTGGTAGATGCCATGGACGTCATCGCCGAAATTGCTGTTCTGATCAAGTAGTCACGGAAAAGAGAGTAAAAATTGGAATCAATCAAACTATTGGTTGAGGAAGGGGATGGTAGGGTTGCTCTAAACCGCATCAGCGAACTTTCAACCACTTGTTGGACGGTTCGTGCGAATTGATAGATATTTTCGAGGAAAACCTTTTTGAAACGTGTTTTACACCTTTTACACATGAAATAATTTCTTGAATGCTTAACTATAATTAAAAATTATGAGTGCGTTTTAGCCAATCTAGAAAACCGAAATTTCATAATTTTCTTGACGTATACCCAACCATCAGAGGCGTAGCTAGAGGTCAGTCAAAATTTGTGGGGGAGGGTTTAGTCATTTAGAGTAGAAAAGGAAAGCGTGCATGCAACCTAATCGCCACTTAAGACTGAAAAGAAATAACGTAATGTTGGACTCCTCCACTTTTTTTGACTGACCTTGAATACGCCTCTGACCATGATGGGACCTCCTTAGTAGACACAAAATCATCAACCCCACCACTTTAAATTTGCTCCGCCGCCCCTGGTCCTGCACACTTTCATTGATATCTTATCAATTCTAAAAGATCTTTCAGCTAGCCAGAGAGCTTTGATGAAAAACGTCATGCAGTGCGAGAGTCATCCTTGTGACTGGAATAACGCAGCGATGATTTAATGCACTAGCAATTTTGAATACGCACAAGTCTTGTGGATTAACTCTCGCTCGTTAATGTTGCAAACGATTTTGTTGACAGATGACGCAATCGCTTTCAAAAACGCTGTGCAGGCCCTTTCCTGAATGCAGTCATGCGATACCAGCACTCCACACATTCACTGGTAACGATTATACCAGCGCGTTCTATGGAGTTGGAAAAACTAAAGCATTCAAGTTGTTGTGAGCTTCTGAAGAATTCAAAGCTACTTTAGCGTCATTTGGGAACTCTTTTGGCTTCGATGCCACATTGTTCAAAAACATAGAGGCGTTTGTCAGCGATGTGTATGCAGTTAAACGTAACGACACCAACGAAGCCAGTTACGAAAAGTTTTTTTTCGCAAGGCTCCCCAACCACAGAAACTTCCACCAACAAGAGATGCTTTACTGTGTCATTGCAAGCGAGTGTCATATGACAACAATCATAAAAACATCTCTCGAAAACAACCCCAAGAAACCAAGTCCCAATGGTCATGGATGGAAGATGGAGGCTGGTGTCTTAACCATTGACTGGATATTGCTTCCTGCAGCATCACTCGACGTCCTCGAGTTGATTTCCTGCAATTGCTTGAAATCAAAATGCCGCACCCAAGTATTAGCGGGATTTGCAAAAATCATGTTTCGTTTACACGAAACTATTTTTCTATAGATTTGCAGGGAATTATATACAACTTAGTACAGTTGTTCGTGAATTATTCCCTACAAAGTCATTAGAAACTTCACACCAACACTTGATATAAGCGTCTTTTGATACAAGAAAAGACTTTAAATCTCTGAAGTACCGTTTTAGTAGAACAGTTTTAAAAAAATTCTCTCAAGTAATTGATTTTATTATGTATGAATGGTGCATTGCCACCAATACAAATACTCAGTATTTTTTTAGCATTATCACTTATTGCCCCCGCAGCGAGCGTAAGCGAGCGAGGAGGCATAGTAGTTTCACGAGATAGGCGAAAGTCAATTCCGATTTTGTTCTTCATCATCATCATCATCTTCCAAGTTTCGTGGAATACAATTAATTAGCTGACTTTGCTTTTTTTTCCCGTTTCAAAGCATGGTACTGTAAGTGGGAGAGACAAATGTTTTTTCGTATCTCTTTCCTAATTTATTATTATGTTATACTATGTTGTTTAGGAAGATCGTATGCTAAAATTGCTTAGACATTTTTGTATTCCTGCGTAAGCAAGGAATACTTTGAAACCGTTCGTGTTTTTTTTGTTTTTTGTTTTTTTTTCACTGTCCAAACCTAGACCAATTTTTGTCGATGGGAAATAGCCACTCAAATCATTAATGTTCCCAACTTACATTCTTTTTATGATTTAACAGTCTAAACTCACACTATATTCATTGTATACAAGTACTTTGCTTGAAAAGACTCTAAAAGTGTAAAATATAAGCTCTAGTGAAAGGAATAATTAACATATGGCTAAATCGCAGATGCCAAGGTAGAAATGTTGTTTCACGTGAGTCTTATGCAGCGTTCTTACGTTTTCCGCAGTTGTTTTAAAAATGGAAGCGAAGAAGCACGCGTAGATCTGAGAAAATTTCTTGGTTGAATATATGGATATAGAAGAGGTTATACGGCTGTCAAACTTAAAAGAATCAAGAACATTTATGATCCAAACTGATAATCTACGTGAAACTAATACTCTTAGTAGTTATTCGTGATAAATAAGCAGTTTTTGATGCTTCAAATCAGATATGAACGACTACAAAAACGGTATACTTACATCGATTTTAAAAAAATGCGTAAGGTTTCTATTAGTCTTTTTCTAAATATCATACAATTTTCTATTTCATGTTCCTAGGTAAGCTATCCTGTTTTTATAAAGCTCTGGAATCTTGAAGCACAGCTCATCTTCCTCATCAGCTTATACCCATTTTATTAATTAATAGATGACCACTTTTTTAATTGACTAGTCGAATTTAAAATATTGTACGACTCTAAAATTTGTATACTATCAAGCTGACGATAAAAAGGAAACACAGATATTTTTATTATTTCGCAAGGCCAAGTAAAAGTTTTTATTATGAAGTTCAGGTACAAACAACATAAAGATTTTCATACTGTATAGTTTTAAAAGGAGTATTTTGAAACGTCCACGGAAGAGTGTTCTCTAATGGATTTTTAAACTGACAGTGTTCCTTTTTAAGCTTGATCTCCGGCAAAATTTTTCAAAGTCTCTTAACTTTTATGATGCTCTCGGGAATGTAATTAAATGAATTCGAAGTTATTACTATTTACGCCACAGATTTTCCCTTCAAAACTTAATGTGACAAAGTTTTCATTACTTAATTACTTTTTGAAGATGCTTTAGAGAATATAACTATGAATAAAAAACTTTTTGAAAAAATCTCTAAATGATGCAAAACAGTGCAGTTTATATGAAATAACAAATATTACTGTAAACTGTAAAACACAAAGAACATCATACCACATTATGTTTTAAACCGTGAACAAACATTCACCTTTTAAAGCACAGATTATTCTTAACGCATAATCTTTTAATTAGTTAATTGCTTCTTGAAGATGCTTTAGGGAGTGCAACTTCGAATGGAAATCTTTTTAAAAAAATCTCTAAATTGATGCAAGACTGAAGTTTTATATGAAACAACAAAGTTTAATAGTTATCGTAGCTAAAAGGTAAAATGTAAAATACTGCAAACATCATTCCGCATTATGCATATGGTTTTAAAGCGTGAACTAACACTCATTTCTTTCTGAAAAGGCTCCAGAAAGTCTTACAGTCATCCGCAGGAATACTTCTGCCCGGTAGGGCATCTTGTTCATATTAGTTTTGTGTTGTTTTTAGTGAAGTGAACGACTAGGATTTTGAAGAACAGCTTGAAATCTGAAATTTTGCCAACAGCATTTTATTTTTGTATATGTTTTAGCTCTAAATAATCTTTCGTTCGATAAATTTTATATAATGTACTGGTTTTTGGCAGATCTTGCCTTAAAAAAGATTTTAATTGGATTTCTGTGTATGCAAGAAAGCCTACAAATTGTCGTTCTTCGTGTTTTCCTTCTTTGTCTTCCAAACCTGGTGTGATCATGATCAATAAAACCTTCTTATATTTTCTTCTTCTTTTTTGTGTAGCCTTTGGCTATTTCTTGTTTCGAATCAAAGTGTGAAACGCAGATTTCCAATGGATTTTTCGCTTTAATTTTTTTTTTATAAAAAGTTTTTTTCTTTCTTTTGGCTCTTACAGAATTTCTTTAACAAACGTTTATCTTATTTTGATTATAAAATACGTAACCATGGTTTCAGTTCACACAGTTCTTTTGTTTGTAGCCAATACTTTCTGATATTACTTGTTAAGCCTTAATTACACTTTTTGAAAGGTATAAATTAACATCAGTGTGACATAGGACCGAAAGATAACAAAAAGTAACAAAGTTTTCTTTGTTTTTGTTTCCGTTGTATAGCTTGCTGTGTGTACAAATTGGAATGATTGAGGGCGGGGGCATTTTTAGCTAAAGCTATATGATAGTTTCTAATGTATAGCCAATTCTGTTCAAAATTCATATGCGTAACATGTGCAAGATGTTCGCTTTTGAATCGTTTGTGATCTTGAGAACCAATACCTGCATGGAACTTTGTGAAGTATTATATACTCTATATTTTTTTAACTGAATTAACTCCTTCTTTTTTTATAAGATTAATTTTATGTGTAGCCAGCTACAAATGAAGTTTTGATAAGTATAGTTTTTTTTTCATCACTTTATTTTAACTTGGTTACACAGACATAGTACGTTATATAGTCTACTAACACCGAATATTTGAGTGAATGCTTTGCATCCTTATGCCTCGTTCACATATGCGACGCAGACGCAAGCATGCGCATTAGTCTAAAATATGACATCGACGCAAGCGCAAACGCAAGCTGTTCACATCTATAGTGCGACGCAAGAGTATTTTCTTTGTTTGTGTTGTTGGTCTTCATCAGACCATTGAATCTTATAAAGTCGATCAGCTTTCCACACTATAAAATTGAACTTACGTGGGAATCCTGTCTGTCGTGCAGTATCATCCCACGGAAGCAGCTTTTTTCATTTATCCACGAAGTGACCCGTGCTTTATCATAATAAAGTACTGGATACTTTATTTATTTTTCTTCCATTCTTTGTAATGTTATGATTTTCTCTGATTCTGATACTGCTGCATGTATATTTTTCTTATTGTCATTATTTTTATTTTTTTATTTCATTTATTTTATTATTTTTTTGTCAAATATATTGGGTAGCATATTTGGTGGCCATCCCCCCTGA
The DNA here is from genome assembly GCA_027922465.2 of Turritopsis dohrnii. Taxonomy (NCBI): domain Eukaryota; kingdom Metazoa; phylum Cnidaria; class Hydrozoa; order Anthoathecata; family Oceaniidae; genus Turritopsis; species Turritopsis dohrnii. The sequence goes on along the minus strand of BQMF02000467.1, from coordinate 306,422 downwards.
TTAGTATTTCACTATTGGGTGGTCTCTTTCCATTTCCAGTTCTTGTAAATATGTTTAGTTATCATTATGGAAAATAAAATAATACATACTATGGAGGTAGAACCTCCATGTACATACATAATTCACGCATACATACATTCCCTACAGTAATCTCTTCCTCACTATGAAAACTCCTAGAAATTAACAAGATTCGCAAAAATGCGACTATATATTTCCCCAAGTTGCGTAATTTTTGCCAATTATTGTGTGTACATTGATAACCATGAGAAAAATGTTTGATGAAACAATTACAGTATAAAAAGTGAGAGGTTACTATATGGGCACTTAGCTAAAAGTTATATGAGTAGTAGTAGTACTAGTAGTAGTAGTAGTAGTATTTATTCTTCATTCAAACAGATACATACAATAAAAGTATAATTCCCAAATAAATAAAACAAGGAAAATCATGTACACATCTGAAAAAATATAAGTTTAGATTTTGAAAGAGTGGTGAGGTCGGATCCTGGATAAAGCATCTGAAGCTCATTCCACTGAACTACAGACTGGTAAATAGAGTTTATGCCATATTTGGAGGTATCACATTGTGATCTGACCTAAATGCGACTAATACTTCCCATTAAACAACTGCATATATCATCAATGTGTAAAAGAATTTCATCATAACAAATGTATGATCTTTATTGTTGCAGAAGCTTTGCATCCGTAAACAATGTAAAACAGAACACTTGTTTTTTATAACTCAGATAAAATCTTACAACATTATATTATCAAATTTGTATACAGGTGGTTTCACTGTGTACAAAAGAAAAAAAAATGTTAAACCTAGTTTTAATAGCTACAGTGGAATTGTAAATAAAATGTAAACAAGAGGCCCATAGGCCTTAAGGTCAGCGCGAAGTGTATGCTAAGTCTAAAGATTGTAATCAATTTACAAAAGAAATGGCTAGCTTTCCAAAATACAGTTTGATTAGTATCTGGGTAAGCCCGCATTCGGTTGATGAACATGCTAATCGAAAATGTTAATCCATTCCAAATCCAATCCAATCCATAAAAACGTCTCGTGATAAAAAGGACCCCTGTAATGTTTTCACAAGGAGTAAATCGTCGAATGAATAAAAACCGAAGAAGCCTGGCATTACATTATAGATTATTACCTCTAATATAAGAACCGATCTAACTATATCTCATCGAGACCAAAACACAAATTTCTATGAGCCGAATAGCGTATTACATGTGCATTTTTTCCTAAAGGATTCATCGAACAGAAGTCGGCTTAAAAAAGGTAAATGTTATAAAAGGAAACCTTGCGTTTCCACAACAATCAATTAAATCCTTTTCCTAATTAGGGAGATTTTTGTGGCAGCATATAAACTACATACGGTAATACAATACGCAACAACAGAAATCATATGGGCAAGAACAACTACAACAACTTATACTTTAATCGGTTTTATTTAAGATTCAAATTTCAGTTTTACAAGTTGGACTTTCCAGCTTTACGTTCTTACGGGCTTGCGTGTTTGGTTAATCACGCAGGTGAACTTTCGTTTCTACCAACTAGAGTAGTCCTCAGATGAGCTTAAATGAAGATCTAATGCCAAGCAGTTGATGATTGCTAAATAAAAAGCATAAAAAGTTATGTATAACTGCACAGACCTTCAGAAATTCAGACCTTCTAGAAACTTGAATTACAGCATCATAATTTCAAATCAAATATTATACCTGAAGGGAAAATAGTAATACTGAATTTCTCTATTTCATGGTGGTGGGTGAATAATGATCAATGAAAGTCTATAAGTTTATTAGGTAAAATTCAGTTCATGGAAATTCATATTAAACTTTTCTTTTTCTTTGGTTATAAAAGAAATCTGAAATAATTTGTATTGAATTTTGTCTGATTTTCAAGTCATAATGGCACAAAACTATAGAAAATGACAACGACTAAATATGTGCTTTTGACGTCAATTTTCCTAAATACGCAAATCAAATCAAACTGTTGCGAATTAAAAACACTGCACGTCCCATACTCTCAATCAAACTAAAAATCATTTCTGCTAATGAGTATGGATGTATCTGCTCATTGACCAGAATCTTTTCGCATTCAGAATTAGGAAGATTGCTAGTCATCGCTGGTCATCAGGCATCATTGCTGCTTGAATGAGTGAATCCACTTTACCAACAAAAGACCAACATTTTATGTATCTCTGGTAGCAAGTTCACTACACACAGTTAGAAGATTTTGGACACAGGCATCCATAAGTATACAAACAATTCCAACTTATCACAATCATGAAAGTTTTCACAGTTGTAAATGATCCCTCAAATAAAATTCCACAAGGCAGAATTAAGCAACTTGTCTTGCTAAGAGAAACTTCTAGATGGGGAAGAAATTTGTAGGTGGACACTCCTTCAATAAGGATTGTTTCCATACCAATAATGAAAATATCAATATTTTAAGGACTAGTCGAACCTAACAAAATGGCAACTAAAATTAAAGTAAGGTTTGAATATAGGTTGAATTAATCCTGATTCAAATACCGTATTTCCTCTAAGAACAGCATTTATTACAAATCCCAGGTTTTGCATGCGGCGTTTAATGGAGGGCGACATTCATTAGAGGGCGGCAATTATTACAAAATGAAAAATGAGATAAGAGCAAACTAAACAACAATGTCCTCTTATCCCAAAAAAAGATTAAGTGAAACTGTTTTACACAAAAGATTTGTTCACAAAAATGTCGAAGAAGAGCAATATTACTGTCACCGTTCTCTTCTGAGTTGAAAACTTTTATAAATATTCATGCAAACGTGAAAGAATAAAACAAATAAAACTATTGAACTGTTTAAACTAATTCTTGTTTAGTCTGTTTTCTAATAAATGCCTCTTTTAAAGATGCGGCGTTTATTAGAAGGCTGCCTTTATTAGAGGGCGGCTTTTATTACAAATGTCTAGCTGTAAGTGCTGCGTTTAATAGAGGGCGGCATTTATTAGAGGAAATACGGTATAATGCAAGTAAAATATGTTGGACAAATTTCTGTGAATTGAACCTCAAAAAAATCGTTATTTTCGGGGATTTATTTATGCAAATTTGCCAAACATCTTGGAATTTGTGGGAGAAACTTGTGCGACAAATTTGAAAATATAAATTTTTTTTTATCCTTTTACTCATTAATGGTGGAGCAAATTTTTGCGATAAATTGTAATAATAACTCCCTTAATTAATAGTGCTGCAAAAAATTCGCCAGCATTAATAAGTACGAATAAGGTAGTAGTAACTGTTTCTGCTTGTGTTTTGGTTTTAATGTTCTTTTCTCTGTCTCGTCTTTTTATGTGCTGATGTGTGTTATTGCTACTGTAATTATGCTTATATACATTTACCTTATATACGTATTTTATAACACTTTGTCTCCTGGCCAGTGGCCTTTTTTGAATAACTTTTCATTCATTTCAAATTTCAAGCTACAAAATTTAAGTGAACACAATAAAATAGAATAATTCAGCAAGAATCACCTAGTCTTCCCTTAAGGTATGGTATGTAAGCTAGCATCCTATCTTTAATATACATAATGTTTTGGAGAAAACGAAACATATAATTACTTGCCTGACTTTTTCTTCCTCTTATCCAATTAGGATACATGACTGTTAATGTCTTGATTCAATACACTTCAATATAAGATTATATTGTTATTAAACCTAATTCGACTGTCAGAATTAAAATAATCCACTTCTTTTGGTTCTTGTTGATAAGTTTTAGCAGCGTTTCGCTCCCAGAATGCACTACGTTAAAATAAAGGGCGGGAAGAGGGTGCATTAAAACAAATAATTTATTTATTCATTCCGAATGAAGAGAACTCTTTCTGCATTGTAATATATTTACTTCGTCACACAATAGCGATATATTTTCCAAAAATCCACGTCGTGCTTTAAACTTTCTACTTTTGAACTGTAAAATTTAAAGTTAGCAACACGGGCGCATAAAAGGGGCGTGAAGAACTGCGATCTTACACACGGACGGACGGACGGACTGACAGACACGGGGAAATGAAAGATCAGCTACCTTACGGCGCTGACCAATAAAATTCTCAATAATGAAACTTCTCAATATTCTGTTTATTATTATGCATAAACATTTTCAATAGTTATATATAGTATAATACTTTGGGGTAAACATCATAAGCAAATAACTAATAATTATAAGCAATCAAAATTTTTACTAACACAAATATTACGTAGCATTTCAAATTAGGACCGAAGAGTTATTTTCAAAAAAGAGATCGGCTTAAAATGACAATTTATACTGGTGGTTGATCTCCACGTGAAAAGGGTTTCCTTCTTTATTATGCTGTACATCATCGTGCTTTCAGTTCAGTTGGGCTACATTACATCAGGATCATACTAAATAAATGTTCAGCTGGTTATTGAGAATGAACCTTTGCACTGGAATCACAGCTTCAATGGTTTGTTGTTCCAAGCGTTTAATTACCAATACATTGTTATCAACACAAAAACAAAACATAAAACATTGTTATCAACACAAAAACAAAACATACCAATGTTTCTTTTTTTGTCTGTTTTTTACACGTTCATTCAAAAGTTTTTAAAACTTTTTAAGAAATAAAACGATTCATTTCCATCACTTAATGTTTCATCTATTGAATCATTACATTAAAGCTAGCAAAAAACATCTTCAAAATCCCATCTGGACTGCACTGACCCTGACTGAGAAGATGGCGTACTACTTTACTGAAGACTAGCCTCTAATCTTATCTACCTTAGCTAGGCCAGAGTTCAATACTGAACTGCGGCTATAAAAGTGAACGAAAAGAAGGAGAAGGAGGAGGAGAAGGAAATGCCGGTTTTAACATATATTTCGCCCTACGGGGAAATATATAATAAAAACATGAAAACATCGTTTTCGATATATTAAAACACATTTTGAGCATGCTTTCATTGTTTCCAAAGGTTTTAACAAAAGAAATCGCAGATTTTATCAAAACTTTTTGATACTTGCGTCTGCGTCGATCTAGTGCACACTACTCTTGCGTCTGCGTATGTGCTTGCGTCTATCCTTGCGTCTGCGTCGCATATGTGAACCAGGCATTAATTTCTAGGATAAAGATTTTAAACTAAGTTTTGTTTCAATGATACTGGTATATGCGTTCAATTGTGAAATGGCACCTGCCTTCTCATAGCTTTAGTCACTGTCAATTTAGTTATTTTGACCTTCCTGTAGCAAAAATATTTTTCCACTTTACTTTACAGTGCAACATTTTTCATCTTTATTAAAAGCGCTGACCTTCAGGCCTCGTGGCCTCTTGTTTTATGTTCAAGATCACACCATGACATAATTGGGTTTTTAATGCAGCATAAAGAAAGCTATCGATTGATATAATAATAATTGAAAAATTTCGAAAAAATTTTGGTTTTGTGCGACGTCATCAAAATAAAAATCGTACTGGACACGCCCAGTAAATAATTTCAGATATTCCGGTAATGATTTTCTAGTTCTAAGGGATGATATCTAACAGTTCAAAGTAGTTTTACAATGTCCCTCTCATTTCCAATTTTTTTTGCAAGTAGCTACCTGGCTATTATGTTTGCTAAATTTGGTAAGTTTAGGTTATAGTTTTCCATAATCCTAATCTTTGTTTACTTTTTACGTTTGGGAAGTCTTTTCGTAATTACGAAGATTCACCGTACATACGTAATCACTAGAATGTTTTTTAAATTTCTGTATAAATTTTTATAATCTTTTCATGAAATTTAGTTCAGGTAATGCATGTTTTTAAATTAAAAAGATGGCAATGACATATTGTTACTCAAATTAAAGCACAAATTTCTGTTTTCAGTTATGTATGTTGATTTTGTATGTATGTACATGTATTTCGTATCATTAAAATCTACGCTTTCCTTTTTTCCTTGTGAATTAGGAATTCTGTTGGGAAGATTGACAAGACATATTGAATTCATAGATTTATAACATTTACATTGACTTACATGCACACACATTGCCTTATCTGAATTGACCACTGAATCCTTAATATCATTTCGTACCAACAAAGTAAAGAACATTATGTCATTCAGATATAATCAAGTTTATTGATGTTTATTGGTATAAAGTTTTTCATAGTGACAATGTTTTTTCCAGATTTTTGGGGAGTACATGATCAGAAATTTAATAAATATATATTGCAGATTAAACTTTTCTTAAATTTCAAGAATGTCGTAGTCTTTTTTTTTCATACTTCAGCTGATTTGGCAGAAATCCTTATGCCTGCAAGGGCATCTTGTTTTGTTTTCCTTTTGCGCCATTTTCGTTTAAAAAGAGATTACAAATCACGTAGAAATGTTACTTTTTCTTCATACATTACTTGCCGCATTTGTGTTCTGCAAGCTAACTTTTGGCCCAGAATGGTCAAACTGCGTGCACGTCAAGAAATACTGCACGCTTCCCTTTTACTGCGCCCTTCTCCTTTTTACTGCGCGCTCTTGTGTAAACTTACACTACGTTCTGCCATCGACTTTTCTGCGCGCTCTTGTGTAAACTTACACTGCGTTCTGCCATCGACTTTTCTGCGCGCTCTTCGTAATACTGCGCGCGCTTCTCTTATCCCAAGAGCAATTTATTGCAAAATACCTTAAGTGCATGAAATTTCGAGTGAATTTAATTTCACGGATAAACGAAAAAAGGTAATTTTAAAAAATTTCAAATTTTTAGCACAATTTGGAGATGGTCTACTTCTTTATCTTCTCAAAACAACTATTTATGTAATATAAAATCAAAAATATTTCCTTCATTTTCCCTTGGCTTCCTAATCCTCATTTTTCTTCATTGCCTCAAGAAATGTTAAAGTAAATTTAACCAAGGAGATAATACAATAGAAATTGATTAAAAATTGTTTTTATCAACAGAGAAAGACTTACTCTGTTGATAAATACAATTTCTAAATTTCGCAAAAAATGATTGAAAATTATGTCTGTTTTACTTTAGCCTTAGAAAACTCAAAAAATGAGTTTTTCAAAACTCAATTCAGAGCGACTTATGTTTGCTTTCCATTTACAAAACCAAAAAAGCTCTTACTGAGAAGCTGAAGGATAGATCTAAAAACTTTTTTTTTTATGTATCTTTTAATTTTAAACAGTTGTGCAATTGTAAAGGAAAAAAATGAAAACAAAAAACGGTGTTTTAGAGAAATTGAAAATAACTCTGAAAATACTTTGTTTGACTAATAAAACAAAGCGTGTTTCAATCTTTGTCTTGTGATTAGAAAAGTACCGTGGCAGATTTGGACATCCTATCGTGAGTTTGGAAACAAGATGTCCGGCCGGATATCTCAGACGTCCGGCCGGATGTTTAAACGCCCGGCCGGGAGTTTAAGATGTCCGGCCGGGAGTTTTGAAACAAGTCTTCAAACATCCGGCCGGACATCTTCACTCAAAACGTCCGGCCGGACGTTTGTAAAAATCTGGTCCTGAAAATTGACAGGTAACTTTGTCCGGCCGGACATTTGAAACATCCGGCCGGGCATCAAGATCTTCGGCCGGGTATTTGGATGTCCGGCCGGATATCTCAAACATCCGGCCGGGTATTAAGTAAACTGATACGCCTGACTGATGTATCTGGTCCTCAAAATGAAGCACTTCAAAAACAAATCAAATACAAAATGGCCGAAGGAGAAAACCAGCTTCCTGGTTGTTATGACAAGGTAAAATGTTTTAATGCTTCAGTAAGGAGTACGTATTATTGAAATATGATAGATTTGAAAACATATTTAGGTCCATAATAATTATTTCATTAATGATATTACAGCATGATGATTTTTGTTGATAAAATAAAAGCAATTTATACATTATTTTGTTAAATATCTCTATTATTAATACATAACTTTTTTACAGATTGGTGAATTTCTACGCAGTCGAAATCTTGAACTGTTATTCAGCCTGTTTATTGTGCATAAAATCAATGATGAAATTGCTCATTGTGTTGAATCAACAAAGTTAATGGGAATTGGTCTGGTGTATGGGGATATCATTGCATTTAGACAAACATTTCCATCATCAGAAAATAACTTATCTACCTACAAACAAAAGGCAGAAGAGCTTCGAAAAAGAATACAGAAAACACATGCTGGACGTAATGACGCATTAAATCGTCCTGTGACAATTCATAAAACTTACAGAGTAACATTTGGAATTAAGTGTTTTGAAAGGAAGAAATATATACTAAAACTGAATAAAAGTATAGTGAAAAGTGTGGATCGCACAGCAAACTATGATGATGTGCATGCAATTGCTAGGACACACTTTGACATACCAGCTTGTACGGAAACATACATAGGTAATTAATTATAAAGGAAACAAACTATCAAATTCCTTTGAAGATATGGGAACCTATGCATTGTCTCTAAAAGAAAAAAAATCATCTATTCATTTGTATTTGTATTACCCAAAGTCTTACACAAAGTTGTTGTTGCAGAATTTGCAAAGTGTTGATGGATGCATTGAAGATGAGGATGAGTCACGGTTTAGTGTTTCTTATTATGATGATACTTTGCCAGTTATGCTACCAAGGCCTGTTGTTGATGAACAAATCAACAAAACTGAAGCCACCTGCACAGACAGAAAAATATGTTTCACCTGTTCTTGCACATATGATGATTTTTGTTTACACTGTGAGCAAGATTAGGCTTTTCAAGAAAGCTTACGTGCAGATCAACGAAAGGAGACCATCAATAAAGTAAGTGAATGTTGAAAATATAAAATCTTTATTTGATGTTGGCTTGTTACTTTGTAGTTTGTACTTTGTAGTTTTTGGGATAACTTCCATCAATTTTTGTATTTTCATATTTCAGCAGCAGATATCTGAAAGTGTTGTTAACGACAGTGCATGTGATAATACTTTATCTCCTGCTAACCCCATTGATTCGTGTGATGATTGTAGTGAACCGTCGCTAACTTTGTCAGAACTAAGAGAATCCAGAATACATCATTTCGTTCGTAACCGACAAAGACAACCACCACTGAAATATAGGCACTCCATTGGATCTCCTAGTTTACTCCTTTCCAATGGTTCACAAGATATATAGAATGGTGGTAGTAATAATGTACATGATGAACTAGTTCCAGACCACGATGACAGTAAAGCATTTGGGGACGATGAAATAGAACGTTTTTTTGATGTGGAATATGAAAATCCTGTGATCATATTTGGTGATAATCGTGACAAAAATGCAGAAGAGCATTCCTCAACTGAAAGCATTATTAGTGAAATCAAAGCCACATATGAAAGTAAGGAGAAGGAAAGGAAACCTGTCATCGCGCAAAGAGATCTGAATAGATTCTGGTCTGTCATTTTTAGGCAAAAATTTGATCTCAGAGTACATTCCCTCAAAATTCGTTTTGCGGGGGAGCCAGGAGCTGATGCTGGTGGATCTTTATCTGAATTTTTTAGTTTATGCATGCAAAATTTTTGGATGTCTCCCCTTGTTTTTGGATAACGCAGCAGCGTCAGTTTCAAGGATTCTCCTGTAAACTACATTGATAAGCATTACACGTTTTTTTTTTTATAAGAAAGTCACTTTTTGGCCCGAGCCTCGATTTTCTTAAGGTTTTTGACCAAAGGAGGCTGAGATTTTCTTAATATTTTCTTAACTTTTCCGCTCTGAATTTCTTTTGTTAAGACTTTGCTTTAATCATAAGCAGTAGCAACATCAATTTTGGAGAAAAAAAATCACTTTTTCCTCCAAATAGCAATACGATTTCCTGCGGAATTCTTTTCAGTTTTGCTGTTTTATGAAACTTATGTTACTTGAGATTATATCCGTTAGAATGACGTCAGAATACCAAAGTTAACCGTTTTTTCTCTACCGAAACTCAATACGACCTAAAAAGCTGATGTTTCAAAAAACTTGATTTCTGGAAAACTGAGGCTCGGCATTTTCTTAAGATTTTCTTAAGGTTTTGAAGTATTTGAGCCTCATTTTCTTATAAAAATTTGCCTTATAAAAAAAAAACGTGTATTTTATACTGGGACAACTTGCTGCAGTTAGCATTATCACTGTTGGTAGAGGACCGGAGTGCCTGAATGAACTTGTGGTGCTCAAGTTGTTTGAGCAGGTGATACCTGATGAAATACCTGCTTGTTGTTCATTGGAGCTAGAGCATTATTTGCAGAGGATTGAGGAAGGAGATAATGACATTCTCTTTGAGCATAATATTACCCCATCAGATGATAAAGCCATGATGAAGCGACTGTTTCTAATAAGTTATTTGCTTCTAAAGCCAGCTGGAGCCATACAACAATTCAAGGAAGGCATTGGAAGCATTGATTCAAATTTAATTGAGCCTGGTAATTTTAATTCATTAAAATCATTTTTCCAAGCTTCAGATAGTGTTATTGACATCCAAGAAATCCTGGATATTTTCGAATTTAAACGCGATGTGGAAGCAAATTCGAATTTGTCACGAATGATTGATAACTGTATTTGTGATTTTGAACTGTTCCTCAATGAAGTTTGGAATGGTGAGGTAGAAGATCGTTTTGGTTGTGAACTTTCATTGTCAGATGTTTTGTTTTTGTTTACTGGTCATTATCGAATACCAGCTTTTGGCTTTGGGAAGAAAATTGAAGTACACTTTGATGAAAATTTGAAGTTACCGAAAATTTCAACTTGTGCACTCACTGTTACTCTACCTATGAAAGATGTGGAACCATCACTGAAAGTTGCACTAAGTTTTGGACATGGCTTTGGTGACATCTAAGTTATTTTGAAGAACTTGAGAAAGTTTATTAAAGTACAGGGTTGCCACAGACCTTTGGCAACAAAATTTCCAGACACAACCATACAATTGATGATTTTTTCCAGAATCTTAGTTTAAAAATGATATATTTTTTCCAGACAAAACTTTAAAAAGGCACTATTTTTCCTATTGGCTAATTTCACAGATACGGAGGCGAAACAAAATTCAAGGAAATTATCAACAGGTGGTTTGCAGCCAAAATCAGACAAGTTAATTTCTTGGGTTTTTCAAGGCATTATGCTGATTCTAGAATCTAGAATAACCAAACTTCAGCAAATTTGACAAAATGAGGACTTTTCTTGAGTTTGCCATGGCTTCAAACAACATTGTATATAGATATCAATAAAACAGAAGAAAACCCTGAAATAAGAAATAACATCAGACCACAGGGAAAAGAATATTTGCTTTATACATTATCATCAACAATATATAATAAACGAAGAAAAGAAACAAATCAAACAACTAAGAATCTGTCACAGTCTGTTACTTCATTCTTCTAGAAGAAAAGGGCATCAGATATTAGCAGGCTCTAAAACTTCTCAATATGTGAGTTGTGAACAAGTTGAATAAATTAACAAAAGTCAATTTCACTAACTACTGCTCAAAAACAAAAGTAACAAAATAACAAATCTCTATGACAATGCAACGACCTGAAAGGTGAGCAAGTGCATTTAACAGAGTTTTAATATCAAATTGACACAGTGGTCTAAAAATGGTTAAAAGTGCAAAGGTCCTGTTATTGCTAGGAGAAACAGACGGTAAAGAATGTAAACAGTTTCGCATTTTGTAAGGCACTCAATTAGAACACTGGCTGGCTTATACTACTCATCTTGCACTTAGAAATCAACATTAACTGTAAAGAAGCTAGCAGTCAGATTTGACAAGAACAAGGTCTGGCAATAAGAGTGGCAATACAATAAAATATGAACATCTATCAATGAGCTCCGAATTCAATTATACTACTTCCTGCTTACAATAAAATACACAAAGCATGCTTGATTTTTCTCAGTCAAATAAAATTTCCAGACATTTCCAGACAAATACTCAAAATTCCAGACAATTTCCAAAATTTCCAGACTTTTCCAGACACAAGCCAATTTCCAGACATTTTTCCAGACACAAGCCAATTTCCAGACGTGGCAACCCTGAAGTATACCTATAATAGGTTTTCCCTGATTTAGTTCCCCATTTTGTTTTCATATAGAAATATTTCTCACGTTACTTTAGTTATTGAGGTACTTTTTGTGTTTCGAAAGTGAGGTGACTACTGAGATATCTACTGCCATGTATAGCATGTTTCGAAATGATGCTGGTTTTTCATCTGCTATAAATTACAAGCAAATCCAACATTACATGCTAGAATTTTATATTATATTCTTATATATTATGTTTCTTCTGATACTACTTTATTGTTATACTCGGCGAAGTGTCAACTCTTAATTTTTGTTTGTCTTAAGGCCCTTTCTCGTCCAAAAGGACTTGGCACATGCTCCATTACTCTATTGTAATTTTAAACAACAGAGCGTATTGGTTCTGGATATTTTCTGGAGATGCTTTATAGATACGTTGTTACGAAAGTTGTGTTGCTTGTTATCGCAAATTTTGTTTTAAAGTTTCAATACAACATGTTCCTCTTTTAGTTTGACACTTTTGTTATTTCCATCATGGTGCATGTTATGTGAAATGGACGTTAGGTTAATCCACAGGTCATTCTCCTATTGTTATGTTTATCAAGTCTAAAATTAAGGAAAACGAATATACGCTTCTGTAAAAGAATAAAATGATTTTTACAATCTGAATCCGTTAGTTTCAAGACATCCCAATAATTGTTCATACAAAATCAATGCACTGTCCGGATCACGAGCGATATTAAAACCATTCATATGAACGTAGCAAAGTAATAGAATTAACTAATTACAATAATTTTGCTCTTGTAATATACAAAAACATTATACAAAGACAAAGAAAATTAAAACATAAGGAAAGCTAAAAATCAACAAACCTAGTTCATTAGCAATAATAGCATCTAAAGTTGCATCATCATCAACATTTCTTATTCTGCTTAATCCATTTTTTTTCAAAATCTCTTTCTGTTGTCTGAACGTTAGCGGTATGCCATGATGTTCATTTATAATAGTGTTGATGTCCTTATATTTGAGCTTTGGTTTCACCAGGGATATGTTAAAGCGTAGCTGGATGCAGAGCGATAGATTTTGCTATGTTCTATGTGTGTTGTCAGGAATTTCAGGAATGTATGTGATTGTTTTTTTTCGCCAATTAAATTGCTTGAAAGCGTATTTTCAACCAATGAAAATACGTGAAATAAATCGTGCAAACTTCTGTTTGACTTGTTTTTTATCCTAGCTATACGCGGAATAGTGTTCGAAGCTACAAGATTTTGATTTGGGATTTTGATCATGAGGAAAAAGTGTACAAGTGAACTGGGTAATATGCTCAGCATCTTAAAAATTACCCAAACGTTAGCTTATATATATTTAGAACGCCTGCTTTGAAAAAAAACATGTTTTATTTTGAGGGAAATAATTTATTTGGTAAAGAAGGTCGTTGAAAAATGCAGTACAATACTGATGTGGACCTACTGCATGTATATACAAATATAAACATAACACTTGAGAAAGATTTTTAATAAATCGAAATATTGTGAAAATTTCTTGTGTGTTTTTTTTGTCTTATATATAAATATAAACGTATAAAAGGATGAAAGAAGAAAACTATTTTTCGTTGAACTTTAAGTTTCTTCCTTCACGGATTCATCAGCTAACTGAAGTGGTTTTAAAATAAAGTAAAATTGCTCCTGACTATTATTCAATGATATCCGCACACAATGTACCTCTCCAATTGCAGCGCAAAGTTGAATAATATATATCTAGACTGCACATTGGTTTCTTGCTCCTGACTGTCGAGCACTTTCAGAGAAGAGAAATGTATGCTAATATAAATGAACTAAAATTCCTCTCTGATAATTAACTACCTTAAGGGAAGAAATTTTGGCAGGGAGAAATTTTGGCCAATTTGGTGGATTGCTTCAAAAACCGCCAAAATTTCTTCCCCCAAAAATTTCTTCCCTTAAGGTAGTAGGAGTTAAAATACTTAGAGAATGCAAATATAAAAACATGGGGAAAAACAAAAAATAAAAAAAAACCCCTGAAAATCTAAAAAGCTGAAAAAATGACCAAGAACAGAAGGATTAAAAATTTAGAGCCTAGATTAGCATGCCTAACAAGACAAAAAGAACCAAAGGTTTAGAGTAATGATGTGTAGTTCTCAAAGGGAAAAATTGAATATAATAATAAAAAAGTTTCTGAATTTTTTTATCTTCTTCCATGCAGCATGCTCAAAATATATTTATATATATAAAATAAATTAATTAGATAACTATATATACTAAATAAAATAGACAATGTATATGTAAAATGCAATGAAATAATACTAAACAGTACGATATACAAGAAGACATACTACATTTCTTAGAATATAACCACATTTTTTTAGGCACAGCAAAAATGGGTTTGAAACCATGTGTTTATTTGTTCATTAAAGGAAGTGACGGTTAATAGCATTTTTCTTATTTTTTACATAAGAATATATTTTCTGTAATGTGCAGGCAATTTGTCTCAACACAAAAGTATATATTCACCCATAACTGAAAAATAAAACATCCAAAATCAGCATTTTTGTCTCTTTGATAACACTTTTTCAGCAATAATATTGAAGTCTATTCTCTCTCTTATACGTCATCTTGTATTTTCATGCATTGCCAGTTATCATATCTGACTTGACAACAATTAACTTTCTTTTATAGAACATATCGTTCTAAGCTGGGATTATCAACACAGCCACTGCGCACTATTTGCTTGCAAAAGATTGTTTATTGGACAAACAGTCTTCAATTCCATCCAAGTAAAATAACAATGACTTTAGCTTGATGATTGAAGGAATGCATTGAAATGCAGATATATAAACTTCAATAAAAGGGGTAGCTACATATCTACCCTACCATTCTGCACTTAAATTATTAGAGGATTCAAATCAAAGAATAATTACAATATCAAGTCAGGAATTTTTATCATTGATTTATATAAGCAGGAACATTAATCACCAGTAATTCTAATATTTTCAAAACTCTGCTATATCTGTTTTTGTCCCTGACACAGTCATTGTCTTCTCTTGCCACTCATTTAAGTATTTTAGAAAGACATTTGTTTGTATTTTTTTTAAATATTTCATGCACAATCTAAAAACATGACTGCATATTTCATATAGATAAAAGCTTACTACTTCATGTCTACATACATCTTAACACATCTACATCTGAAAATGCAAAGTCATATGAAAATAGAAAACATAGTAAGGAAAACTGAAGCAGCCAGTGACACACTACAACACACTCAGCCATAACCTAATCACAGTGAAACGAAGCGATTTCTTGCACATAGTAGATATTCATACCGAGTTTTCGTTTGTTTTGAAATAGAAAATTTCTGCCATTTCATTACAGGTGTCCTTGCAGTTCAGAATAATATCACATGACATACAAGAATTTACTGAAAGTCACGTGATTAAAGTGACGGAAAAAGATATAGACGAAAAGAAAATGGCGTAGATATATGCCCCAGAAAAATGAAAGTCGTGGGAGATCGTGGTCCTCCCTGATTCTATTTTCACCAGATTTGATAAATTTAATGCTTTATCTTGCCTTGACAATTAGCAGGATATCAGGGAATTCCTCCTTCCATCGATATAACACCAACAGATTTCGCTCTGTGCGAGGCTATAAATGGCTGTTTATCATCCTTATAAGGCAGAATACAATGTAAGTCTTGTTTAAAAGTCTAAAAGCTTCTTTGACAAAAGTCTATCTGAACTGAGATTGTACAGAAAACGTATAGATGAAGTAAAAAGTGGCTTTTTGTGACTTATCATTTTGATCGCTTCATGCCGCTTAGCCGCCATTTTTGACAACACACATAGGACCGTCTTTGTTTTCTTAAAACAAAAGAAATTCAATGAACATTTTTGTTTGTCGAATCTCGCTCTGCATCCAGCTACGCTTTAACATATCCCTGGTTTCACTTCAAAATAATACTTTACTAATCCAAAAGTATCTAATGCGCACTTTGGCGGTAAAATGATTTCCATTATTAGCATTGATTTTTTGGTTCCAACACATACAAGTACAATGCAAGGTCTTCAAACGTCGAACAAGTTTGATATCCTGCTGATATCCGGCCGGACAAACAAAACATCCGGCCGGGCATCTTGATATCCGGCCGGACCTTTCGTTCGTCTGGCCGGGCGTCTTTGAACACATACTTCACAGACTTGAGAGTATTAAGCGTGTATACAAAGGACCAGAACATCGATCTTGGCGGAGGTCAAAAAGCGTGTTTTCATAAATATCCGGCCGGATATATTAAATCCCCGGCCGGGCGTTTGAACTTCTAAGCAATTCTCAGGACCAGATTTTTACAAACGTCCGGCCGGACGTTTTGATTGAAGATGTCCGGCCGGATGTTTCAAGACTAGTTTCAAAACGCCCGGCCGGACATCTTAAACTCCCGGCCGGGCGTTTAAACATCCGGCCGGACATCTTGTCTCCAAACTCACGATAGGATGTCCAAATCTGCCACGGTACAAAAGTGTAAAACACACAAGTTAAATTTAACTCGTTTTGTAAATGGAGCTACGTTTTTACAACTAAGTTCAATTTCTAGAACTCATTTTGAATATTTAAAATTTTTGCTTTATATCATACTTGATGTAAACATATTTCTGTCAAATGGATTAATTAAAAAATCACACCATTCGAAAACACGAATTTTTATATGGTCGTAGTATTTGGTCGTAGGGAAGCGCGCAGTATTATGAAGAGCGCGCAGAATAGTTGATGACAGCGCGCAGTGTAAGGTTACACAAGAGCGCGCAGTAAAAGGGAAAAGCGCGCAGTATTTCTTGACGTGCGCGCAGTTTGACCCTTCTGGGCCATCGTACAAACTTTTTTTGTAGTATGCGACTTGTAGAATCACCCATTTTCTATACGATTTTTAGTACAATTTGTTACAAATCGTATACTACAAATCGTATCGTGTATATTGCCCTTTAAGTATGTTTGATTAAAGTATTGAATGCTCCAATCTTTCTTTCTCCCCCCCCCCCCCCCCCCCCCCCCCCCCCCCCCCCCCCAATCTTTTAAGTCAAAAAAGGTTCGCACCTAAATAAAAGAATTTCGTCCAACAAACCCGAGCTACTGAAGGACAGACTACTGAAGGAAACTTGCTTGATTTTTAATACTATTAACCATATCAATATACTGATTAATAAACTCAACAAATCATGCTGTTGGATATACAGCTTCTTCAAAAGTGAAATGCTTAGAATGGGTTAAGGAAACGGAAGGTCTTTACTAATGACAAAAAGATAAAATGTTACTTTCCAACACCTTTCTCATACTTTAAATTGATGTGATAAAGTAGGTAAAAAAAATGTGGTACTGCCATTAGAAATGAATATGTATTTCTAGCAGGCGCTAAAACCTGATTATGTCTAAAAACAAACAAACAACAAAAAAAATGATTGCCAAATTAATAATGATGATAAAATATCATTAGTAATTGTTAGTATAATAATAATATCCTAATTAATTCGAATTTACTGATGTCACAGACGGGGGTAAATAAACGATGAAAAAAGAATTTCTTCCAAAAAGTCAGTGATGTCCACATTACGTCACCTCCTTATTAGAAAATAATATATAATTATATATATATATATGCACATATACTTAAAAAAATAGAAAGAAATCTTAGTTATAACACCATCACGAACAATAATCAACTCCTTTCCAATGTCGTCAGAAAAATTAGTAATTCGAAACACAGTGTGAACGAAAAAAGTAACAAGCAGGACCCATTTAAGGGGATTAATTACAAAATTACAAATTAGGTGGTCGTTGGGGCCGTCAGTTGCAACAGGATTGGATACAATACAATTTTCAAACAAAACTAAAAAATATTTAGTGCATGTACGTGAAAACTAAAGTAATCCCCAATTTACTCGCCCAGATCAGATGGCGGAACATACGTAAAACCTACAAAAGCATCATCGGGATCGTCCACGCTGGCCGATACGATCTGATTTTCATTGGCTTTAGTAACTGATGCTGAAAAAAACATTCAAAACAAGAGTGTGAGCCATTCATTTGAATGTCAACTCAACGGTATGTATGCTTCCTCATACCTGGTACAGGTTCTCGTACAAATTCCGGATCAAAATGCTTTAAATCCATCTGACCACTCTGTATAGAAGAACATAAAATTGACTTGTGAACTGCTCAATGCAGGTTAAAGAATATGAAGGTAGTTGAATACTCACAACATTCGGATTGTAAGGAGGATCGATTTTCTTGTCATACAGATCTTGAAAATTAATGGTGCGAAAAAACGGATGGGTTTTGATATCCTCCTACACAAGGAAACATTCAAAGGATTAATTTACAAGAATACCCAATCCAATTTGTGTTGCAAGATTTATTTATACACCAGCTCGTTCCACCACATAACCTTGTGATCAAGTGACTTCGAGCATCGCCCAAACAAAATCGTTTAGCAATAGATTAAATATTTAAGGAAAATCGTGCCTATAGTTTATTTTGACAATTGTTTATAAAAACTTGAGCTTTAAGGCTTTAAGGTCGGTGCGAATACTGACATAGATGGCGTCGATGGCGCTTTTCTGAACAAAGAGTCCAAGTCTGAACCAATTACCAACTAAGAAAACAAATACACATTTAAACACGCACTCCCTAATCAGTATCAATAAATCATTTCAGAAACGCGTAGGATAAGAATGCTGACCTCAAACAGTTTTGGGAAGAGCTCATCAGATCAATGCTCCGCATTGGCCGAGGTGGCAAAAAAGCTTTGTACCTCAAAAGAAGATTCACTTGAAGCCCTACTATCTAGCCGTTTGATTCCTCTCCACAAAAACCTAGACCTGCGACCAATCAGGGTTGGGAGGTGCTGATGAGATTTATCGGCAAAGTAGTTGTGTCAACACTGAACGATGAAATTACCTAGACCGTCAAAAGGCGTAGAAATCTCAGAGGAAGGTACAGCACAAGGTGACCCGGCAGCAATGGCAATCTACGCAACAGCAACGATACTGCTCATCTTTGTTCTTTCTGAAAAACTTGTAACAGAGAGTAACCAAGTTCATTCCGCTGGATATACCGACGACATCACAGCATGAGGAAAGATCAGGACCCTATTCAAATGATAGACTCACCTCAACCGAAAAGGACAACTTTTTGGTTATTTCCAGCAGGAGAAGAAGTGTTTATTGAAGAAGAAGTGCTAATTGTTAAAAAAACTACACCTGACGCTAGCATACAGAATCTTTGCTGAAACCAAAGTCAATATCACGGGGAACGACATCTTCGTGCAGTCATCCATTCAGATTCATACTTTCTCATACGTTGAGATCAAAATTGATGAATGGCTAGAAGGTCACTACCAACTAGCAGAGGTTGCGAAGTATGAACCCCAAGCAGCATTCACATGTCACATCACCGGATATCAGTCAAAACTCACATATCTTATGAGAACGATTCCAAACATTAGTGCCCAACTCGATCGAGCAGACACAGCGCCGCTCCCACACCATTCCTTCCGTCACTTCTTGTCAGCTGGAGGGTGAAATCACATCCTTACTAGCTAAGTATGGTGGCCTTCGTATCCGAATAAAGCGATTGTGAATTTGATAACTCTACTCAAATTACCAGCACAATCACCAAGAACATTGCGAAAGGGAAAGTGATATACGACGGCAACGGAAACGAAGAAACCAAATCAAAGATAAAGAGAGAAAAGAGGTTACAAAATAAGGAGAAGCTTGATACACTTCGCAACCATATGGCCGAAGACCAGCGAAGACAAAACGATCTGAATCGGGAAGAAGGTGCCTCATTATGGCTGACGACTCTACCGATAGAAGAAGGGTATGTCCTATCGAAGCGGCAGTTTCAAGATCTAATCTCAATACGCTACGGATGGAAGCTGACTAGATTACCGGAGACCTGTGAATGTGGTTCAAAATTTCCGATCTCACATGACATTACATGTAACCCAGACTAAATCATTGTGCCTCCATCGAGTGGAAAAAAACGCGTAATCAGTAACACACAATGATAACTTGATCAAGCATTATACAGTGATTAATAATTTGATGCTGTCTGGAATTCATCAAATTATTCCCTTCTTTCATTTATTTATTTATTGGATTTCTGCGAAAGCAAGAAATACTTTAAAACCGGCTTTGTTTTTCTTTTTTTTTTTTTTCTGCTGTCCAAACCTAGCGGTTTTTTGAAATTTCGTGTGTGCGCTTACATGAAACTTCTGTTTACCACGCATGTGAGGGTAGAAACCATTTTTAAATGTTATAAAGTTTCTTGAAAATGATAGATATGGGTATCTGAAGATAAAACAAGAAACAACTAAGTTGTTAAAAGATTTCCGTAACTTAAGCATGACATGCTTGTAATTTTAATTTGATAAAAGATGTTGTTTTGATTACTTTTCATTGTCAAAAATAAACTTTTTTCTAAGCGATTATACACTTCATTATGTATGTATGCTGCTTTCTCTCTCTTTCCATATATATAAGTCCTGTTAAGTACAATAACAAATTTGCAGAGTGAAAATAAATATATACAATGTAAAATTGCTTAATTTATATACATAAAAATTAAAAAAATAAAAATCGTCAAGAACTATTCAATAAGTCGACAGAAGTAAAATTTCAAATTCACTGGGCAATTACGTAATAACTTTTTGATCCTTATGTTCTTCCGTGGTCTAAAATACAGAGCAGTTTTCACACAGCCACAGAGGTTTGCTTTATTTGCAACAAACAGAATAAGGCAGGATAGGTGTGACCTTTACTCTGTTGGCTTTCCTTAATATACTGCATCGTGATTGTTCATTTTGCTTTTAAATGACTTATTCAGCCATGGGCAAGGACGTCACTTAATTATCTTTTCTATTACCAGGGCATAGTTATTAAAAATGATCTCATGAATTTGGTATGGTCTTGTTAATGTTTATTGTTTTGTAGACTGTAAACCAATCGACATCTCGTAACTGCTTCAAAGTGTATCAATTTACTGTTTTTAAATAATGTCTGGATCATCATAGGTACTGACACAAACTCTCTTCAAGATTACATCGTTTCTTTTTTCAAAGACTGCACAACATAATTAAAATCATTATTGAAGGCTTTTGACAGAAATTTTGTTGTCAGCCAAGCAATACATGCAGCATGTAAGAAGACTAGGATGGGAATTCTCTTTTGTGAAAATATCTTAATCCATGATATTTTCATTCAATATCTTGTCTTCCCAATTTATTTGTTTCATATGTCAATGTATACAATTCATAACCATCGATTAAATACAAATCTTGAGATTCGGCATCAGAAAAATGAGTCTTCATACACAGTATAATATCAATGTTATTATTATCAACAACCTGTATATAAAATTCTCAAAATTCGACTGTAAATCACGTATATTTTGTTATACAAACGATAGTCCTGTCTCTTTACAAGTCACATGCAGTTCTTTAATTATGAAATGATCTGTACGTAAACTTTTCCAACATTTCCAAATAAAAGTACCAAGCACAAAACACAAGCACGACCTTCCACGCGCCACCATATTGTTTTTACATGCTTTCGGTTCAGCTTTAGCCTGTCAACATTTTACATTATTATCACAGCGGAGATATGAAAATCACAGGCTAGAGCATTACCCTGATAGATAGATAGATAGAGAAATAGATACGCCGCCGAAATGAATAAGATTATCCATTCCATGGAAATCTTAAAAAGAATTTCCATAGAAGAAACTTATAATTATCTTGAACTGTGATCATTCTTTTCTAATTAAAAAGAAGTTTTCAACGTTTTGTAAACAGAAGAGTCAAAAAGGTAGCTATTTGTTTGCTTTTAGAAAGAAATGTTTTGAGATTCATTAAGCCTGTCTAAATTCAAAACATCTTCGTTTGTTTTGTATATGAGCTGTTACGCTTTTTAAGCTCTGGATACTTTGGCTCAGCTTAGTTTCCTCTTCAGCTCCAACATAGAAAATTTGTGTCTACCCTGCACCACTTACTTATTTTATTGTTTGATCAGTTTTTAAGTTATACTGTCAATGTGTCCCTTATACGAGTGACTAATCACAATAGCAAATTAAAACATCTGTAAAACAACTGTCTGTAAAGTCAAAAGATACATTATGTAGCAATACAAAACTTTCCTTTCAGTTATATAAATAATTATATATGTTATGTGTGTGGCTTTAGAACATATATAAGTATATATATAACTGTTAATGATCAAAATTATTGTTTACTTTTTGTGTTTGAAATATTGATAATTCCATTTGTAATTAAGAAGATTGGCGGTACATATCAAATGCTTAAAGAACATGATTTACATACGTAATCACTGTAATATCCGAAAAAATCAATATAAACTTAATATTATTTCGTACCCCCAAAATAAAGGATGTTTTATGTCATTCAGATGTAGTTAAGTTTAGTGGTGTGTATACGTATACAATAAAGTTTCGCATAGTGTCAACTACACTTTCGCAATGCCCTTGGGTGTATATGAAATCAGAGATGCAATGTTATGTCGTAAAAATCTTTTTTTGAATTTCTTCAAGAATTTTTATAAACAGGTCATGAATGACAACCCAGATCAAGAATGTTTGTAAGTGCTTTCCATATTGCTAATCAAACTAAAACAAACTACAACAGTTATAATGTTGGTTTTGGTCTATGTGGATGTATTTTGCATTACCAAAATCTGCATGCATTTTTGTGCTTGTGATTTAGGAAGTCTGCTAGGAAGATTGACACCAAGTATCAAATTCAGAAATTGAGATTTTTTACAGTTTATGAGTTACGTGCATATACATTATGATATCTGAAAGGATCAATATATCCTTGATATTATTTCTTATCAACAAAATAAAGAATATTTAATGTTATTCAGATGTAATCCAGTTTATTGGCAGTATATATATTATAAGTCTCACATAGTGCCAATTATCTTTTGACAATGTCCTAGGGATTATATACATTAGAAATGTGATTTTTTATTTTGGAAATCATATAACCTTTTTCAAATATGTCATATGCTTTTTCTTTCATATTTCAGCAGATTTTGGCAGAAATCCTTTTGCCTGTTAAGGCATCTTGTTTATTTTTAATTAGTCGCTTAAAGGAGAATTAACGTCAAAAATACAACTTTGGCTTAAATTGTTCCTTATGTGTATTTAAATAAAGAGTTAATAATGAAATTTTATAAAATACCATATTTCGCTTATAATAAAGGCTTTAAAAATTCACCGTGACGTCACAGTTGCACTAGAATTTCTTCAAGTCAGAATCATTCATGTTAAAAGAAAATCATAAGTGGCGACATGTCTTCTTCAGATTTTAACATTTTGTTATTGAATAAATCTGTGTTTGAAACGTCATTTATTAGATATCGCAGATAGGAAAATAATTATGCCAAAGTAAAAAAGAATGTCGGCAAAGTAAGTTTCTTTTCTTATAAGAAAAATGTGCTGATAGTAGATTTCACAACTCGTGCGCCTGAAGAATTTTCGTTTTTCAATGAACATTATAACTTCATTACGTATGTATGCAAGGTGTGGTTTCTTCTAGATAGATGTAATCTTAATTCCAATACAGAAGATAATACTTTTAGAAATTTTCGAAATAAAAGAAACCAGGTCAGGTAGAAAGAAAAATCTCAAAGAACATCTGTTAAGAATGTGCAAGTCTCTGAACACATTACCATGTCTTTTTTTGTTATTTTTTAAAAAGATTCTTTAGGAAAATTGAAAAATACTAGAGTAAATCATGCCTTGTTTTAAAAAAATGCATAAAGAGAGCATTTATGGAAATTAAATTTTAAAAACACTTTACTTTTTTTTGATCAATTTGTTGGACCTCTTGAGAGAGTTAGGTTTTTTAGAGCTCACAGTTTTCTCCATTCATATTTATCATGTTGAATATTATGTGTTGGAAAATTGTTGGTACCGCACCAGCTTTCAATGTTCTTTTCTTCGGCATATAACCTAGCATGTTTTCCATATTATCAACTTCGAAACAGTCTACTTTATCTTTTCCAAATCGAAAAGTTTTAACAGTAAACCCTGTGCCGATGTTGTTAAGCCAACTTTCAGCTCTCTGTTGTTCTTTGACAAGATCAGGAAAACGAAAATATATTCTCTCATCACAAATTGTCTTCGCTACGAGATTTGTAAAAACTACAGCTGGATATCTAAGTGCAACTGTGACGTCATATTTTTGAGTTTTGATTAAACTTCAAACTTAAATAACTAACGAAAGAATTATGTAAAATGAATGAAACTTTGTAAAAAGTCGTCTTACACAATTTAAAATCGATTCATTAAAAAAAAAACATTACATAATTTTGACGTTAATTCTCCTTTAATACAAGTAGGCCGTGGGCCAAGAGACCTAAACGTTTAGGTTCGTACCCCAAATCTCGGGACAAGTGTATCTTGATTTATTTTAGTACTTTCGAGGATGCTGATCACGATTTTAAATGTTACCAAAGCCCAAAACCCGCAGTTTTCTTAAATTTTGACAAAATGTGTTACTTTTTCACTCTCTTATCGTTCACTTCCAATGCCGCCTTTTTTAACAGCAAGGGTGATGTAATACCACTATAATTACTTTGCCGAACATTGTTATACTGCAAAAAAATTGCTTGCACCATTGTTCTGCGGAATAGCCTAGGCCCTTCAGTGAAATACAAAATGGCGAAGATTTTTCGTAAACAAATGACATATTCTAATGATCTTCTGCTTTATGTTCTGTAACACCAACTGTTATCGTTGTTTGGCTCATTTTTCATCGAAATTAATTTAAATTTACAATAAAAGCCCTAAAGCGAGTAACAGAATGCAGCAAAGAGTGGACAGAGTATGACTCTGAGCCTCAAAAACCATTTGTGTGAAAGCCATTTCATTTTTATTGACTTATTTGTGCACAAAAAAGGAAGGGGAGAATGAAAGAAACAAATCATAAAATTGATAAGGCTTGCCTTCTTGATTTTTGTTTTGATTGTTTTGTTCACTAAAGTAATTCTTTAAGTTTTTTACATATGCATGTAGAAAAACCCCATCAGTTGCTGGTGTCAAGAAAGAGTCCAGTCACGTTCTGCCAGTAGTATGCACTATATACAACAAGGAAACTATTTATAAAATTTTAAGTACTTATATATATGTATATATAAATAAACATGACCTAAGCAAATGATGAAAATCAAAGTGTTTTGTATTTGATAATAACAACTGAGAATATGTGTATTAATTACAGAATTTTTTATAAGAATCAGTGTACAACATGGCCTGAGGTTGGTTGTTCGTATGTTTTGAACCTTTTTCAGCCAGAATTTCTGTTATTTTCTTCTTGGCTTGAAGAACACAGTTTCACATTTCAGTCTCACTTTGTTTGTTCTTTATGGAACTTCCAGTGAAATAAAAACCCCTTTGCTACTGGTTTGTTCTTGTTTCCATTTTAACAATTCAAATTAATTCTTGATGCAATGTGGAAGTAAAATGAATATATAAAAAATGGTAGCCATTTGGTAGTCACCCAATAAGAGCGTGCAAACAGGCCAAACATTGCACTATCATTAATATACTTTTACACATTTATTTTAGACGAGAAAAGAAACACAAGTGAAAATAAAATTCAAAAGAATTTACGGCAATGAACTCGCATCTTTAACTGTTCTTTTTTTTTTTAATTTATTTTAACGAGGCCGGAAGGAAGTGGCAGTGAATCCACTGTTGTGGGCCTCCACCAGGAATGTATACCTCAGATTTTAGGGCAGAGAACTTGCACATACTAGACTGATAGGTGAATGTGTTTTTTTTATTTATGTTATTTGAGGCACTTGTTCATTACATCACGTCATGCACATATATATATATCTCGTTATACCTTTCGTTGCATATGTTACTTTTCGTATCTACAGTGCCAGGATTTGAACCACTACCAACTATCACCCTTGTATTTCAAGCCAACCGTCTTACCAAGTGAGCTATACACTCCTTATTTTGCAAGACAATTCAGGCTCAGTCTGTTTTTTCTTTTTGGCCAAATCTGAGAATAGGAGTTCTTATAAAATTGTTCTTATAAAAAAGCATGTATTTTAAAACCTGACATTATATCTTAATGCAAAATTTATTGTAGAGATGTACTGTCCAAGCTTAGAAGTAAAGTACCATAGACTATGTTACAACAGCTACAAAATACCTTGGGTGGAGAATAAAGGGAAAGTGTTGCTGTATGAAAAATCTTTCACAAGGTTTTTATATCAATGAAAAATTGGTCAATTAAAGAAAAGTATATTTCTAAAGCATTTGCACAATAGGTTTGTGAACATTGTTCAGTCTGTAGAGCAACTAGATCTCTCCAACTACAATTCAGAGAGATCAAGGTATACAATAGTTTTCCACATATTGTTTTTTATTGACCAAGTCCTACACTTGTAAGAAACAGTAGTGAGTTAGTATTTCATGAGCTTATAGTTTTACCCTTCCAATCATGTAGTCCAAGAAGATAGTTCTAGTCGGTTAGAAAAGGTTGAAAGTTTGGAAGTTTGGAAGGTAAGTTCTGCATGGTTTTAAGGTTCGATTCCTTCGCTCAGCTGCAAGTAATGTCTGGTGACAGTAATATGGGCATAATGCTGGGTGGCCCATTCCATGTAGAACATTACATGTATAAGAAATGAGTATTTAAATTTTATTAGCACTGATGCAAGACCTAGTGCCATATAGAATCAAAGAAAAGGATAGCCACATGAAGAAAAGTTCACAGGAATTTAATTTCGTAGTTGACTTAAAGAAGATATACGGACATTTTTTGATCCTTGAGACGTCAAGAAATCTAATGACGACACATGCAAGAAAGGATAATCAAAAATACTCTTGTGATCGATTTGACTAGAGTACTAATTAGGGAGCTTAAGCAATCGCAACGGCAACGAAGACGGTGACGTGTTTAAAACAAACGCTTTGTTTTCTATGTAGAATTTGTTTTGAAAGGGAGTCTACTACTTATAAGACCATCGGGAAAATTTTGTAAGATACATCAGTAAGATACATCAGTAAGATACATCACGATACATCATTAACATAATTGCACGTTCTATGCACAACGTGAAAAGTCATGATTTGAAGTCGTACTGACAACGGAGACGCGATTATAGAGAAAGTCTTTTTCTCTTATGTAGATTTTATAGAAGCTCGATAACTTTCTAGTCATTATAAGTTTATCAATTGAATAAGTTCTCCAATAAAAAGAAGTTCTTCAAAATACTATTCACAAGTAATTTTATTATTTTGTTCTTTTTGCTCACGTCGTCGTCCACGTTGCCGTCGTAGTTGCTTGCTCACTATTATTAGAACTCACCATTATACGCGAAGAAAATACGAGGACAAAAAAATGTTTCAGTAATTTCAACTACCTGAAAATTTCAAATTCAAGAATCAAAATTTAATTTAAAAAAATTCACGAGAACTGAATTTCGCGGTTGACCAAAATTCTTCATTTCGCAGGAAATAGAAGTCACGTAAAACGAAATTTAGTTCCTTTAAAGCCAGTTACTAAACAATGTAAAGTGCAAAAAAATCAATTTTTCGTAAGAAGAAGGGGATACACGAGTGACATTCGAAAATACACGTATACTATAATGTTTAACGTATCTTTATGGTTGTGATACCACTACACTAGCTGCTTTCACGGCAAGAGGAAACAATGGCAATGCCTGAATATCAACATATCCCTTCAATACGCAATCAGCCGTATTGGCGATAGCGAGTATTTTGATGCTTCAACAGTTGAAGAGTTTATATACTTGTTGTACGGAAGC
The DNA here is from genome assembly GCA_027922465.2 of Turritopsis dohrnii. Taxonomy (NCBI): domain Eukaryota; kingdom Metazoa; phylum Cnidaria; class Hydrozoa; order Anthoathecata; family Oceaniidae; genus Turritopsis; species Turritopsis dohrnii. The sequence goes on along the minus strand of BQMF02000467.1, from coordinate 278,621 downwards.
AGTAAAAAACGATGTAACGAACCATAGTGACATTCTTTCAACAAGGCAACTTTGCAGAGAAATTACTGCCACCCGACGTTCGATGCACTACAAAAACATACAAAGCGCGCAAACTATCAAAGCAATTGGAAAAGTGTCGTTAATCTTCTGTTATTGATGCCCCTGATGCAAGAAATCATGGTTGGAAGATAGAAAGTTAAGAAATTAGTTTAGAATGGATGGATACAGATTGTGCTGTAGATACACTAAAAGAACTAATAAGCTGCGGATGCGAAGAAAGTGGATGCAAAGACAAAGAAGTTGCAAATGTTTCATAAACAAACTCTCGTGCACAAAGATATGCATGCAAATGTATTTATGAGAGAATGGAAAAGTTGACGAATCAGAATCAAGCGAGGAAGATTGGGATGATGATGTTGATGCCAGCTTTAAGGTCTCGACTTTCTGAATCGGACATTGACGACACACCTCAGATGCTGAGAAACAGTTGAATAATTAAATTTTTAAGCAGAATATCGATAACACACGATACGCTTTTTCCCGATAGCTCATTTTACCTGTAATTAAGCTACTCGCTGAATTATTTGTGTTTACTAGTCGATAATCATGAAAATATAATTAACTTCAAGGAAAAAAACAGAAAAATAGGATAAGGAACGCTTGAGATTTCAATTTATCGAAAAGTTCTCGATACGACCCGATAATTAAGTATTTACATAGTTTTTCCTAGTTTTTAACGTTATGAAAGTGTTTTTAGTGCATGTTGGTATTCATATTGTGTTTATATGCATGATTGAAATTTTTAAACTACTATATTACTAAGAAATATTAGAGAAAGCACTTAACACGATAAAACACGATAAAACACGATTGTGCTATTTTTGATGCTCAATTTCTCGAAAACTGCGGGGTTACCAGCTTGGTAACATTTATTTTTGAATTCAGCATGTTTAAAATCGCTAATTTATATATAGATACCTTTGTCCCGAGATTTGGGGTACGAAACTTTTTTTAAGAGCTTTTAAGGCGCATTGGCCCACGGCCTAAAGGTTTTAAACCACTAATGTGTATTGAGGTACAACATGGACGTATAAAAAAAGAAGGACTCACAACTCATTTCAATAGCTATTCAATTTTATTGTTAAAATCCATTGTGTCGGCATCCCTTTCATACCAAAGCGCGTCTCGCATTTCACTGGATTTTTGTTGAAGCGAACGATAATTTACGTGCCAATCCAACGCGGAAAATTGAAATATCAGAGGTATAAAGACTCGTTAGCTTTTAAAACACTTTTATTCATTGTCCAAAGCCACAGACAACGATGTTTAATCGTTTTTGAAATGTCTGCGAGTTTGCTAGAAGATGTTACAAGTGAAAATAGAAGAAAATCATGGCACAGCGTCTCTGCATGTTATGAAGTTAATATCTGCGCTTCAAAAATACCTAAGCTACACAAAACAGAGAGATAGTTTATCTATCTTTTCTGAAAGTTTCAGGTCTGAAGCTTTAGGAGCTCCTAAGGAATCATACTTTTAGTTTGTGTTTTTCAACAATTTTCGTGTTTACAAAAAATGGCTCCTACTTTTACCCGCGTTTTGCGAATCTATTGTTTGCTAGTTACATTCGGACATTATTTTCAGACTTGTCTGTGATGTTTTTGGCTTGGTTGTTGTATTTTTTAGTTTTCCTGCACCATGGTTTGAATCCTGTGATAAGAAGAAAGGAATTTTTTATCTGTTTACATAGCTACATATGTATCATTTGTACATTGTACATTTGAAACCTTTTTTTTATTTTAGACAATCATAATATAAAAATTTAGTAGCAAACAAAAAATGAACTTCATGGTTTAAAATCATGATGATGATGGTAAGTGAAGAAGAGATTATTCATTTCGAAAATTCTGTCCAACATAGATTTGGCACAAAAGTTAGAAGGAATCAATTTCATTTTGTACTGCTATCTGTTCAATGTTTGCTTACGCCTGGGTATAGAAATCTGTGTTATTCGTTTATACATTAAATCTATATTAAAAACATGATTTCCGTCAATATATGGCAGTTTAAAAGTTTCAATGTTTGGTTGTGTTTCATGTCACTAGGATAAAGAATAATTTACGAAACCTTTATTCAGTTCAGCTCCAGTGTTAGTGAACCTGTAAAAAGTTTTTGCACACGACACTACATGCATATGCATTTGTTATGTATTATATAGCGGGATGTTAGTTATCTTTGTATATACGCCTTGATGTATGGTTTGATGTATGGTGTTATGTTGTTGTTTGCATTATGTAAAATTTATTATTCATTTTCTCCGTAAGAAATATGATAAAAGTAGGGCATTTTAAGTGCTTCAATGTGTGGTTGTGTTTCACGCCTCCAGTGAAGAATGTAATTTTGAACCCATGAAAAATTTTAACACATGACGCATGTGCATTTGTATGTATATCTATATTATGTATGAATGAAACTAGTGTACTAACAAAAAGTTTTGTCTCCTATTTATGTCTGAAATATATATAATGTATATATAATGTACATATAATTTTCGCTGTCAGAAAAATTCTCGCAGAACCCTCTTGAGGAGCACTTTGCAAGGCATCAGAGGCGTGATGGTTGCAGTGAAATTCCAAATTCCAAATTCCAAAAGCAAGAGTTATCGTTAAATGTAAGGCGGTCAGAATTAATTGGGGATCTTACTGGCAATACAAAAGGCGTTGATGCTCCAGAATTAGATATAAATAATTTGAGAGAATTACCCAAGTAAAAAAATTGAATTGTTTCTCACAGAAATTTTTCATTCAATTCTGAAAGCCTAAAAACTGCTATTTAATTTTAGTAGGTTTTAATTGGAAAGTGACTTTTTGATGAATTCTGAACTCAAATAAATAGACAAAACGCTTGTTGTTTATTCCAGCGTTTAAAAGCAGAGTGTTTTATATTTATATATTTTGTAAGGTATGATGTAATGAATCCTTTTATTATTTTTGGATGGTTAATGACATTTACGTTTATTTTAAAAAAAACTTATCTCTTGCATGCAGGAATTGGATTGTCAAAATCTGTAAGGTCATGTGTATCAAAATCTTGCTCCGCCATATTTGACAGCTTACGAAAATAATGCAAACTACGCATCTGATTGGTTATTAATGCACGCGTGAACCATCAAAGTAAGTTACATAACAATTAAATCATCTGCACGCGGGAGATTTCAAAATGTCTCTTTAAATCTTTGAATATGATACCTGTCGTTTGAGACACGCTTTATTTCAATAGCTCCATAGCAGTTGTGAGTCCTTCTCTTTTTATACGTCCATGGGTACAAGGAGGAAAGGTGACGATGAACATGACATTTAAAGTGTTGAAGATTATAATGAGAAGGAAAAACAGATGGGGGTAAAGAATTCCAGAGAGTGGAGGAGCGAGGAATGAAACTTGGTTGGTTAAAAATTTTTTGATGATTTTGGGACGCTGAAGCCTAGTGTCCACCAACGCGCTAAAACATAAACGCAAATGATCAACGCAAAAAATAAAAAAAACAAGATGCCCTACCGGGCAGAAGGATTTCTGCAAGCTTTGCTGCTGAAAATGCCACAAAAATGCAACACTAGCACACTAGTCCTGCAAAACTAAGACAGTCACATCATTCAGCTCGAGAGGCATCAGCATTAAATAAACAAAAATATTGATACGACTGACAATGTTCGTCAAGAAAGTCAGCCTACCATAACATAAAAAAAGGGGCTTTTCTTTATGCTATCGCGGAGATCATTTATGAAGATCTGTTTTTTGTACGAATAAGCTGGATGATTGTTACTGGATATTTGCCACACACGTACTCCAAAAAAGTGCATCAACACAATACGAAACTTTAATTTAACCACATTAAATATAACGAATCCTATAAAAAGATTGTGTATACTGGCGGTAACCAACATATCCTTTGGGCAGCACAAACTAATATATAAAGTTTCTATATTGATCTCCTCAGAATGAAAAATATAAATATCACAATAATAATTACTTAGAAATTAAAGCTCATATCTAATCTAAAAGTTAAAAAAAATACAACATACGTAGGGAGAAAAGAGATAAGCTGATATAGCCAGAATACATCCAAAACTTGCTACTAAATATAGTATAAATAGCTGTATAAAGTGCATATGTTGGTGATGTTGGGGAGGAGCTGAAAGGAAGCTAAGCTGAGCTTTAAAAATCCAAAAGCTTCTAAAAATTGACTTCAAACATGCATACACATACAAAATACACGAAGGTCTTTCATATTTAAAAAGGCTTGGAGCAAAAATAAAACAAGAAATACCTTTTCTTCCACCACCATGTATTGGCACTGTTTTCATATTTTAAACTTCAAGAAAACTTCTTTCAAAAAACAGAATAACCACACTGTAATTTAATTTTGTGAACATGATAAGTTCCCAACAGTAATGCAATTCTTTATATAAAATTATAAGCTGTATTAACTTCTTTTAAAGCCATATTTCCATCAAAGAAACTTTTAGCAAACTACACACGTTCTTTCGCTGCCATTTTTAAAACGTTTTGTGGACGATCACATGCCATGGCGAAAATCAGCCAATAAACTATCGCTATTTAAGTGGAGGTGGCTAAATTAGCACCCTTTCGTAGAAATCGGGCATTATGCACCAATGACAATTAAGACGGCTTTTTTATGAACCAATGAAATTTAAGAAACAAAAATGCGTAGGTTTGGACAGTAAGATGAAAAAAAAAAAAAAAACAGAAAAACACGGACGATCGTAAAGTATTTCTTGCTTACGCAGAAATCCAAAAAACAACAGAAAAACACGGACGATCGTAAAGTATTTCTTGCTTACGCAGAAATCCAAATAAAAAAAACCTTTTTCGTAGCAATGTTACTAGCAAGTGCGTTTTCCTCTTCACAATTTATTTCTGCTATCTTTCTCTATTCTTGATCGTTTCAAAACATTTTCATAAAATTCAATGGACACGTTTGCGTTTAGTTTTTGCGCCAGACATTCTGGCGCCGGCGATAAATTTTATATCTAATTATTTGCGTTTATCATAAACGCTTTAGTGAAGCTTTGGTGGACACTCAGCTTGACAGTGTTATCATGGCAATTAGATGAATATCTTGTGTTTCGCTTAAAAGTTTTTAATGCAGGCATGATAGAAGAGAGCCCAGTTGAACATTTTCCGTAAAAGTATTTATAAAAGAGGCAAAGAGACGCCACAGATCTGCGATGAGAGAGTGTGTCAAGTTCACCTGCAAATTCTTCACCAATAGCATTACAGATTCTTTTCTGGATACCATCTAAAAGATTTAGAGAGTCAGAGGGTGCACCACCCCAGATATGGCCACAACAGTGAATACAAGGTCGAATAGTAGATTTATAGAGGTAAATAATGGCATCAGGGCTGACGTATGCTCTTGCACGAAGAAGGGAGCCCACCTTCATCGAGGCTGACTTAGCGATTGCCTCAATGTAGGAGCGCCAAGAAAAGTCCTGTGAAAAAGTGATGCCGGGGAGACGAAAGGAGTTGTTTTCTTCCAACTGGGTGCCATTCATGGAAACTGACGGTAAGAAGAAATCTTTAGTATGATTTACAGATAGAAGTTTGGTTTTTGTGGAAATGAATGTGACCAGCCTTTTCTCTCCCCACTCAACTACAGATTGCAAATCAAGCTCGATTTCGCCTGCCATTTCTACCTGGCTGAACAAATCTTATTTTGGAATGCAGGAATAGATGGTTGAATCATCAGCATAGATGGCAAGCTTGAAAATGATGTCATCAGGCAGATCATTGATGAAAAGAAGAAAAAGGGTTGGCCCAAGGACAAAACCTTGGAGAACCCCTGCATTGATGGAATGTGTTGATGATGATTGCCCGTCTAAACAACCTTAAGCCTATGATTACCAACGAAGGAACGAATGATCTCATAAAGGAGACCCTTAACTCCACATGCAGCAAGCTTTTACAAAAGCCCAGTATGCCATACTTTATCAAATGCCTCCCCAGATTTATCTAATGCAATGTAGATTCTATCAGTTATCACTGTAAGGAGGTCAGCAGTTGAGCGTTGGGAGCGAAAGCCATTTTGAGAATCTGAGAAGAGGTTATTAGATTCAAAGTGATTAACCAGAGTATTATTGATAAAGGCCTCAAAAATTTTACTCATAACTGGTAAGAGACTAATTGGTCTGTAATTTCGTGGATTAGATCGATCACCACAATTCTTAAAGACTGGAATTACAGAGGCAAACTTCCAAGATGAAGGAAAGCAAGATTCAGCTATGCACTTGTTATATAGACAAGAAAGGTGCACACTTTTGAAACAGGATGACAGGAATTCCATCAGGACCAGTAGCCCTAGAAGCATCAAGATTTGAAATGATGGAAGATACTTTAGCTGGTGTGATAAAGCAGCTATCCAGTACTTTATTAGTCCTCAAGGGAAATTCAGGAACAACATGACCAGAGTCATCAAGAGTAGAGTTAGTCCTGAAAATATTAGACAAGAGTTCACCTTTATCCTTAGATGATGATAAAACCTCTGGACCATTGAAAATGGAAGGAATGGATGACCTTTTATTGCAGGTGACACTTTTAATGATGAGCCAAAAATCTCCAGAGTCAATTTTTTGTGAGGAGTTACGATTATGAGTTTCTTGTTGATATGTAGACTTTGCATTATTAATGACAGATTTGCAGTGATTTCGTGCTTCGTTAAAAGAACCTTATTATGAGAAGACTTCTCACGTTGATATTGATGAAAGTAAAGATTTCTGTGAGCAATTGCTGCAGCACAAGCAGGTGAGAACCAGGGAGAGGAGTGAGGTTTAACACGAAATTTTCTACTGGGGATAAATGCTTCAATACCAGATGTAAGCCAAGATGTGACTTCCTCTGCACATTTTTCAGCTGGATTTGAAAACACATTGGACCGGGGAAAATCGCGAAGAAAGTCTCGAAAATTATCCCATTCACCACTTTCATAACTGAAGAGAGTACGATGAAAAGAAAATTCAGAAGCAGCTATGCAATTAAGAGATGTCAAGACTGAAACTACGCCATGGTCAGAGTTGCCAAGAGGAGCTTCACTAGATGCTTTACAGATATCAGGATTTGATGTTAAAAAGATATCAAGTAGAGATGGAGATTGATCATCACGATCAGGAAAGACGGTAAGGAAGTCAATGATTTGATGAAGAGATTGAGATAGGGCAAAATTAAAAGTATCAATTCCTGAGTGAGAGATTCCATGTGAGAATTTGAGCCATTTTTCATGATGAACATTGAAGGCACCAAAAACAAATATGTTGGCACTGTGATGAATTGATAGGGCCTTGTCAATACTCTCAGATATAGAGTCTATAACAGAACAGTCTTGGGATGATGGAGATCGATAAAGAAAGAACAGAATAGATTTAACTTAATTTGGACCACTTTGCAATTCACTTTGATGTTTCGGAACCAAAAAAACCCAGTTTTATTAGACATATTGTTCACCAAAATCATTTGCATGATGTTTATACTTTTGGTTTGTATCAGTGTGTAGACAGATGGGTCAATTCACTCCCAAGTGAAGTATATAAGTTGTACTTTATGACAATTTCTTTTGCTTACTTTTTCAATATCTGCAACTTTCAGTGTAATATTAATTAAATAAAATGAATATGTTTCATGCATTTATCAATAAGACGTATTCATGTTGATACCACATACATTTCTGCTGTGATATTAAAAGTTTTTTCACAGCATAGTATTGTTAATTATCAGATCTTGTTTTTAAGAATTACTCCCAGAGTCAGCTAAATGTCAATATTTCCTCTATAAGGAATGTTCTCTTGATAATATTTCGATTGCAATAGTAGATAAAGACATAAAAGAAGGAAAGAAGTCTTAAAATTCTTCTTCAAAGCTTCTACAACTTCCGCATAACATAAACGGAATCGGTTGGAAAGTGTTTCATTAACTTAGAAAACATGAAGCAAACAATCTTACGAAATCACGCTCTGAATTTCCTAATCTTTTGCTTCTATCTTTTTGAAGTAACTATGAAAACAATGAGAAAACAATAAAAAAACCAAATGCATAGAATAAAGGTTTCATGTTAACTCAGAATACTCCTTACTTGTTCTAACAAATGTCTAGCACTTTGTGATATATTTGTTCTTAAACGCAACGGCTTGTGTAGAATATTATCATACATTTCAGCAGTATCACGAGAATAGAAGGGAGGGAGACCATACATCATTTCATAGGTGACTGCACCCAAGCACCACCAATCAACTGATTTATCATAAGACTGCTTACGCAAAACCTCTGGTGCTAAGTACTAAGGTATAACAAAAATTTCATCAGATACTTAAATGTTTCCCAGGCAGTCAAATCATATTCCTTTCTTGTTACAATCGACACATAAAAAGTGTACTATAATAATAATTAGCCATCCTATTTAACATTGTAATTAATGTTGCAAAGAACTTAAAAACCCAGACCTCACATGAATAAAAATTACCTCTGGAGTACCACAGAATGTAGATGTGGTGCCTTTTGGTTCTATCCCCTCCTTACATAGACCAAAATCAGTAAGTACAACATGACCCTTAAGAAAACCAATGAAAATAATCAAACAAGGATTACTAATAAGTATCAGGTGAGAAAAATAAAATAAAATACTTGTGAGTCTAACAATATGTTTTCAGGCTTCAAATCTCTAAATGAAACAATACACAATGATAAGGACAGATCTATATGGCGGCATAATCGCTGAGTTAGAATGAAACCCTAATTAAAATTTAAATAATAACTCAAGTACAAAGGAATTAAAGGGGAAGTTAACATAAAAATAATATTACCATTTTTATTTTCCTAGTTAGTCAAAAAAATAAAATAAAATAAAATAAAATAAAATAAAATAAAAAATAAACTTTTACATATCTTCCTTATTTATAATGAGGTGTACTTTTGCTGCTAATAGTAATTTTTGAGCCGGCCACTAAATTTAAAATTGTACTGGCACTAGTTTAAAAATAACGTAAGAAAGTTAAAAAATACAGCATCAATTACATACAGAAAAGACACTTAACCTTCTACGTATTATCGTCTATATTTTATTAGATCTCACTTTTTTCAATTTTTTTTTTATTTTTTTATTCTCACATCTGCACTGGATAATTTTGGATTATAGAAAATCAACAAGAAATGCTATAGTTTGTCCACTTCAGAGGACGGTGATGAAGAGATGCCAGATTAATCCTCACTGCAGCCATTTATATTTGAGCCAGAGATGCCTTCATCTGAAGTATATAAACTATTAGGAAGCAGTGATTATAGACTCAATCGATTATGAAGAGCTATCAAGGATTGGCAATAATAAGTGGTGTGGTAGTCAATGTAAGGCAACACAAACCTCTGCCGATAGCTTGTGTTGCCGTGACACAAATGAGATTCCTGATAACTACCTTGATGACAGATATAATCAGTTCTTAAATGCTGATTATGTCTACTGTCATTTATTTCATTTTATAAACAAAATTTACTTTTTCTCTTTTTTCACTCTCATGCCAATTTATCGACTCCCTGGTTGTTGTTGTTGTTGTTGATTGAACATTTTCTATGAACATTGCAAATTTCATTATCGTTCTTCTCCTTTGTGGTTTAATTGGATCAATTAAATAATTATCAGAATCATAGTTTAAAAAAGGAGTTCAAAGGGGAAGTTCGGTCTAATTTTTCACTTTTTATTTTTTCATTTTAACTTGTAATGCTTTGAAAAGTTAGAAAGCCACTTTTTGAATTTTTGAAAATGCTCTTTTCGTTCAAAAGTTATTAAATCTTTTAGATGCTGAAAAATGAGTTTTTTCACAGTTGAAACAGATGTTCATTATGAATGATAAAATGACGTCACACCATGCAGAAAGAACTTTTAGGTGAAGAAAGTTTGTTATTGAACCTTCACACTATCAACAAAAACTCACTAGTAATACATCGTTTTATTTTTATTTTTTAATTCGAAAAATGCCAAGTTACTTTGCAACAGCTTGTACTAATCGGTGCACAAATTGTTCTTTCACATTTCACCAAAATTACAAGTCAAAGAGAATAACCAGAACTTCGTAAAAGAAGGCTTTCCAACATAAAAATGAAGTGGACACTGCCAAAAGACTCAGGGTTTTATATCTTTACCCAACACTGATCAGTTTGAGATGTATCGTTCTCTGTACATAATGTTTTGCCCAAATCGACAACATTTTAGCAGGAATGGCATAGTGGTACGAAACTAGCGCTATTAAACGCTGTTGATCTTCAATTTTTCTCTCCATGAACGGTACGTAACTCTCATTTTTCTCTCCATGAATGATACCTAACTCTCATTTTTATGTGGGAAAGGTTTCCTTGTCGGCCATGAAGCACATGATGGAATATCTTTATGTATCCCTTTACCAAGTGTATTGTGTATCCACCAGGTCTATGTATTGTCTATACGCTGCAAATCTCAAAGTTCTCAACAAACAGAATTTTAGTCTTCATAGATTAGATGAAGGGAGGTTTTTATCAAATAGAAACATAAAACAAAACATAGTTTTTGTTCTAAGGAGACCAGAAAATGTTTCAACTTTGTTCCTTCCAGATTGGCTAAAACAAGCATGTTACTTTGCCTTTCATTTTTTAAAGTTATCGAAAAATGTGATGGATCGAGATAAAACAGGGAAATCTCTATAGAATTTAATTTTTGTGCACTTTATACAAGCTAGACTGAAATAACAAACTTGGTGTGTATATCTTAAAAAATACGTTGCTTGCCAAATTTGCTGGTGGTGCCTACCCAGCCAACCTACTTCCGACGACCCTTCTTCTGAATTTCATTGTGTCTGTACAGCACAAACTTTCCTTGTAGGTATTCATAGGTTTGCAAAATTTTCCACAAAGACACCAACCTACGCTTCTTATAGGTAACGCATGCTGCTCTTCATCATTTTCGTTTACTCTTCTTTGCTACTAACTGCTAAGATTTCTAACATCTCTTTGTGGTTCAAAATCAAAAGGTTTAAGTTATCAGGTATATCTTACAAACATTCATTATTTTCATCGAAAAATCTATTAGTTTCAGGTTTCACTTTATTTTGATAAAGCTTTTTTCTATGCACATAGGCTTTCTGCACGGAGTGACGTCACACGCTGAACAGATTAAAAATCTTATTTTTTTCAACAGGAAAACATGACGAAAAAACGTTTTTTGAAAGAAATGAACGAATAAGATTATTTTTGAAGTTTTGGTATGGAATAAAGCATCTCAGGCGAAAAATAATTAAGGCGAACTTCCCCTTTAAACGTTTAGCACATCAGAATAAACACTTGACCCATAGACAATTCAGGGGGTCTAAATAAAATCTTGTCATGTCCTTCAAGTATTCTGGGATTACACCAATTGTTACAAAGGAACAGTATGTTAAGAAAGGGAGAATCATTGTTTTGTAGATGGTATAACTGGTTTTTGGATCTAGCAAAAATCTCATTTTGCTCAGCAGATCAACATGCGATGAAGCTTTTGATATCGATTTCCTGATGTGTTCAGTTAGATTCAGGTTACTTGTTAGTAACACTCCCAGGTACTTGTAGGTATTGGTGTAGTTTATGTCGGTATATTGATGTTGGATACTGATTGGTTGGCCATTTAGTTTATGTAGGTGGTTGTTAGTACAAAAACCATAACTTCTGTTTTGCCTTTCTTACAATTCAGGATAAGTTCATTCTCTTTCAACCAGTTTGCAAATATCTTGAATTCACGTGTCAAGACCTTTTCAATGTCATCAATAGACTTCGCAGAATAGTAGACCTTTTCAATGTCATCAATAGACTTCGCAGAATAGTAAAGGACAGTATCATCTGCATATTTGGTTATCCTGCATTGAGATGAAACTGTAGCCGAATCATTTAAGTGTAGGAGAAACAGGAGAGGTCCAAGAATGGACCCCTGCGAAACTCCACAGAATACTGGTTCTTGAGAGGAACTTGTTAAATCATACGAAACCTGTTGAAATCGATCAAACAAGTAGCTGGTAATCCAGTTTTTGGAAATTCCTGTGATTCCAAATCTGAGCAGTTTCTCAATTATCGATGCATGGCTAACTGTGTGAAATGCTTTGCTAAGATCTAAGTAAATCGCACCAGTTAGCATTCCTTTACCCATCGCTTTTCAAATCTCATTCACAAAATACACAGTTGCCAGCTCGGTAGAACGACATTTCCTGAAACTGAATTGCAGTGGAGATATCAAACAGTTTGATTCAATGTGATCCATAATTTGAAATATTTTTCTAAAAATATTTGCAAAAACCATTGGCGATTTCATACTTTCCACTAAGTATCTCATCATTAACTCTAAACGATTTCGGTAGATTTGTAGATTTGGGTTTTGTTGGAAAAATTCTTTTGATTATTTCCCAAAATTTAGACGGTTTATCCGAATTTTCTTGCAGTTCCTTTTTATAAAACGATTTCTTAACACGTTGAAATGCATGCATTCCAATCACATTCCTTGTTTGATTTACGGATGATGCGCTGGAATTTATCTCTTTCATTCGTTACGCCTTTTATGGATTCGTTTAACCATGGGCACGATCTTCCTTTCACCTTTTTCTCGCTAAAAGGAGCATACTGATTGATTGTGTCTTTTCGAAAATATTTCATTGTTGACCAAGCCACTAATGGGCAAGTTGTATTGTAAACAGAATTCCAATCTTTATTAAGGAGATCTTTATTCATGTTATCTACATTATAGTGTTTGTAATTGCGGCATTTTATTAACTTCCATTTATGCTTGTGACAATATAGCTTCCGAACACAACCAATTAATTCATGATCACCGATAGAGAGTGGAGTCACAATCACATCCTTAATAGTTGACGTGTAACTTGTCAAAATACCTTATCGGTAGAAAATTCGTCGGTAAAAAGTGACGAAAAAATCGCTTGGTGACGAAATTTTTTACCGACGAATATTTTTTGCCGGCGAATTTTTTTGCCGACGAATAATTTTTACCGACGAATATTTTTTACCGACGAATATTTTTTACCGACGAATATTTTTTGCCGACGAAATTCTCTAAATGAAAAAGTGCTTTTTTCGTAAAATCGTCCTTTTGCCTTGTATTTTTGTTTGGAAGTATTAAATAGAACATATTTTTTCATTTTAGCGTTCTTATTTCTACAGAAAAATGCTTTAAAACAGGAGAATTTCAGAACAATAAAGAAAAGGTTTCGGTTCTGGTAGTAACATTTTCTTCTAGTTCTTTCTATTGGTGTTTCATATAACAAATTTCAACAAATAAAGTATTATACCACATTTCTTTCTTAGGCAAAAGTTCTGTTTGTAAGAAAAAAGTCACTTTAGTAAAAAATAATTATATCCTCTTTACTTAAAAAGTGCAGAAAAAAATTCGTCGGCGAAAAATATTCGTCGGCAAAAAGTGACGAAATTATTGGCAAGTGACGAAATTTTTTGCCGACGAATTTTTTCACCGACGAATTTTCTACCGATAAGGTAACATCAATTTGGTCGAAACCATTTAATTTGATGATGTCTTTCAGTTCTTTATTATTTGACGCTACTAGATAATTTGTGTTCAGGTCACCCATAACAATTACTTCTTTTCTTTCCTTTTGAGCTGTTTCTAGGGAACTATTAAATAATTGGTTGAGGTTGTTTGATAAATGCTTTGGTGAGTTTGAAGGTCTGTAATAAACAGCTATGAGAACAGATTTCGTGTGTTGTGTAAAAATCTCCAGCCATATACATTCCGTGAACTCACTTTCCAGATCGTCGCTTCTTCTCCATTCTAGGCAGTTTTTTATATATACACCTACTCCTCTGCCAATGCCAGTGGACCTTGATCTGGAGATAAACTGATAATTGTTGATGTCAAATAAACCATTGGGTAAATCTCTATTTACATGAGTTTCAGTAACTCCAAAATATCAATATCTTTATGATTGTCGAATAACGTTTCGACTGCAGCATAATATTCTTTAAAAAAAATATGTAAAAAACAAATTTGAGCCAGAATAAAACTAGAAATAACAGTGAAATTGCACCAAATCCTTATTAAAGATTTTTCTTTCTGAACTTTGTGACGGATAAATTCACGCTTGTTCCAGTTTTTTTATGTTCAAAAGGGGTTATTATTTTGTGGTGTTTTATAGGTTAACAATAGAACTTTTAACTAAATTAATTCAAGATGAAAGATTGGCTTTTCTGTCATTTTTATTTTATCAACCATGATATTTTCAAAAATTGATTTTGATGTTAACTTCCCCTTTAAATTCAGCAGACTTTGTTGAAACAAACAGTAATTTTCAACATAAATTCAGCATCACCTTATACAGTCATATATAGTCGAAAATAATAACAACTTGAAAAAATTTTGTGAAAAATCACATTTCGTCTTGTAAGAGACATGATAAATTACACTGATAAATTACAACAGGAAGAGCAGGGCCTTCCAAAGCTATTTTTAAGATTCAATTTTCTTCCTTCTAGATCGGCTAAAAAAATGTTTGTTTGGCTTTCATTTTTAAAAAAATGTTGCAAAATGTGACAATGGATCAAGATAAAATAGAGAAATCTCTATAGAGTTTATTTTTAGTAGTATATTTTTACATATGCTACAATTAAATAACAAAATTAGTATATACATCAGAGCAAATACCCAAGTCACCCCACTTCTGACAGCCCTAAAACGGTAATCATAACAGCATTGTAATTTTCTGGTTAACAGGATAAAGTGGGTAGAGACATGATTGCCTTCTTTGATGGTCATATTGTAGAAATATTTGGATATTATTTTTATATATTTTGCACATAAGAAGGAAGATATTTTTGACCTTCTTTACTTTAATTCTTGAATTATTAATGACTGCATGTGCTCAAAAACTAAGCCTATAACATGAGCCTATATGTCACCATCTATTTGGAAAGAATAAATAAATAAATGCAACCGTCCAGTAAAGCGGCAGATCTCATTAGTGCTCCCGCAGAAAAATTGTCATGTGAAAAAGTAATCAAAAACCCATTAAGATATCAACTACATGTGATTATCAACAATTAATTCAGACTGTCATCGCAGAAACCAAGAAACATGATATCATAATTTCTTAGCAATTGTACCATTAAAAATGAATATAGTGTAATGGTATAATGTGTACCTATATATAATTCCAAGCTGGTGTAAATATCCAATAGCAGAACCAATTTCAGCAGCATAAAACCTGGCTCTGAAAAAAAAAACATCAGCTAATTGTAAAAAAACTCCTTTATAGGTCTTAATCGAAGAACAGAATAGCTGTTTGGAGAGTAGCATTACCTATGCTCAGGAAAATATCTTTCTCGTTGCAAGTGAAAAAACAACTAAAAAAATTATAAAAACAAATCTTTAAATTGGAAGTTATGTCAATCATTGAGATTCAAAAACAATTTTGCATTAAATTAATGTTACTGTGAGAATAAATGGTAGAGGGACAGCACACAAATTAGTACTTAAGGGAATCCAATAGTGCCTCCAAACCAAGCGTGAATACAACTGCTACCAAGAGACAGTTTCCTAACGCAGTTGTCAATAAGAAGAACGTGAAATAAATTTTTCTGAAACTGACTGCCAGCAAGCCTGTCTCAGACAGTCAACCAGGATAGATAAAATAGAAACTTAATCTGTGACAGACTGTCAATCAGGACAGTTTGATGCAACTACGACAAGGACCATGACTGAATGCAACAACTGTGCAAACTGATTGGGTTTTGATAGATGGTATGTCCAAGGTATGTCCAAGGAGGAAAAACAATCAGCAAAATAGGGCAATTGATGAAGTGGAGCAGTTCTCAAGACTCATTGCTATGTATAGTTCAGATGGAATGGCATGAGAGAAACTTGGGAATTGAATAAAATATGTGGCATGGAAAGCGAAAAGGGACCATTTGCCAAAAAATTATGCCTGTTTGCCGTAATAAATTCTGCTGACTAGGCGTAATTTCCATATTAATTCACATTAAAATTACGCCGTAAGGAAGACAAGCCATTGCAATTATTCTTACGCTAGCGTAAGCCGTAAGGCGTAAGGCGTAATCCGTTAGCCGTCAGAAAAATTACACTTAGTCAGCATAATTTTTAGAATTCTTACGGCGTAAGGCGTAAGCCGTAAGAAAAACTTTAAAATTCTTACGCTAGCGTAAGAAGAATTACGCTTACGTAAGCGTAATTTTTAATAAAATAAATTTTACATCAAGTATGATACATTTTTTGGAAAGCTTATTTACATCTGTAAAAGCTCGCGTTAAGAATTTTGAGGTAAACATGATCAATATGTTTTATACAATTATGAGTTTTCATGATCTTTCATGTACACAAATTAGCCGCTAATACAACGTTTTTGGAAAATAAATAGACTTCCCAGTCACTTCCTGAAAAAAAAGTTTCAGCAATAAAACACAAGTCCATAAAACTATTATTTCTTGTGATCATTATTCATAATATGAGTTTTAATATGAAGTCAGTTTACAAATTATTTTTCAATGGTCGGCAGCTGAGGCTTTTTTTTTGTTATTATAATATTGCATATTTATTTGACTTTTACATATTCAAAGAGTGCACAAAGAGTGATACATCTTATGCAAATTTAATCAACATAATCAACCATCGTATTTTCACTGATGTTCGAAAACTTTTTTACCTGGTTCTCATTCAGTTAAAGATAAACATACAATCAGTTATTTCGAAAGTTACTACGAATAGAAACCGTCCGCTTTAATTCTGTTTTAAGTTGTTCGTTCGATGATCCCTTGTGGAAAACGTTTTATCTTTGTTTTCATAAAAATGTTCACCGTCTAGCGATTTTTATTGACTTCTGTAACTTTATTCCGATAATAGTCTGGGACACAGGATGAGTGTAGGATGAATGGAAGGAAAGGGAAATGAATACATTTTAACGTCGGCTTGACGAGTTTCAAAAGTTCTCTTTTGAAATACTCACCTTCATTTAAATAAAAATACATACCTGTTTCCTTCAGTTTTTCATCATAAGGTTGAAGACGCTTTTCTGAAAGTCGTGGAAATCCGTAATCGGAATAAGATGTTATAAAGTGTAATACTTTACACTCCCCCAAAGTGTAACAAAATAAATGATTACTCAAGCATAATTAACTTGAGTGTAACATTTTACTGTAATCAGTGGCAAATCCAAGAAAAAGTGAAAGGGCTTTTCTATGGGTTTGTTTGCTTATTTAAAGTGTACTGTTAAAGTTATTTAACGAACCTTAATAAAAAAACAAAAAAACATTCGTTTGATCGTTTTAGTCAATCAATGACAAGACACTTTTGACTACACTTTACGAAACTTCAAACTCCATGAAACTTCAATATACTGCACTTATTGTTTCGGCCATGTAGACAAGGAAGTTAAGATTGAGAGAGTCGAGCTTTGCATTGGCGCTCAATCCTTGTGCTTGGGGTTCACAAGTTTAACGTCCCCCACTTGTTTACATTCTAAAATTAAAGACAATGAACTTATTTTTCTTACGGCGTAAGAAATTTACTTTTTTTAAAAATTACGCTTAGGTAAACGTAATTTTTGTAATTCTTACGCCGTAAGCCGTAAGAAAAATTACGCTTACGTAAGCGTAATTTTTAGAATTCTTACGGCGTAAGGCTTAAGGCGTTATCCGTAAGAAAAACTTTAAAATTCTTACGCTAGCGTAAGGTTTTACGTTTACGTAAGGCGTAAGCCGTAAGCCGTAATCGTCAATAAAAATCACTAAAAACGTGAACGAAAACAAGGATAAATATTTTCCACATAGGATCATCGAACAGCTCAAAAAAAAGTAAAAGCGGACCGCTTCTATTCGTAGTAACATTCTAAATAACTAATTGTATGTTTTATATTTAAGTGAATGTTAAACTAGCATGTAGCTTAAGCTAAAAATGCCCCCGTGCTCAAGCCTTCCAATTTGTACACACAACAAGCTACACATTAAAAAAGAAAACTTTCTACCCAAACATTTTGTAATTTTAGTGTAGCGATGCCTAAATTGGAATATGCCAACCGAATACATCTGCTTATGCAGCTGAAAATCTGCACAAAACTTTGTTACATTTTGTTATTTCTTAGGCCTAAGTCACATTAATGCTAATATTTTTTTTCAACTGTTCTCAATACAAAGTTTAAAAGCATTAGTGTGTATTGGGGTACAAGGAAGAAAGGTGACGATGAACATTGCATTTAAAGTGTTGAAGATTATAATGAGAAGGAAAAACAGGTAAAGGTAAACAGGTAAAGAATTCCAGAGAGTGGAGGAGCAAGGAATGAAATTTTGTTGGTAAAAGGTTTTAGATGACTTTGGGATGTTGACAGTGTGAACATGGCAATTAGATGAATATCTTGTAATTCGCTTGAACGTTTTTAATGCAGAGATGAGAGAAGAGAGCTGAGTGGAACATTTTCCGTAAAAGTATTTATAAAAGAGGCAAAGAGACGCCACAGATCTGCGATGGGAGAGTGTGTCAAGTTGTAAGTTTACTTGTAAGTTAATCACCAATAGCATTTCACATAGGTTTCTGAATATGATCTAAAAGATTAAGAGAGTCTGAGGGTGCACCACCCCAAACATGTTAGCAATACTCAATAAAAGGCCAAATAGTAGATTTATAGAGGTAAAGAATGGAATCAGGGCTGAGGTATGCTGACTTAGCAATTGCCTCAATGTAGGAACGCCAGGAGAAGTCCTGTGAAAAAGTGATGCTGAGGAGATGAAAGGAGTTGTTTTCTTCCAACTGGGTGTCATTCATGGAAACAAACGGTAAAAAGGGATCTTTTTGGTGGTTTTGGTGGAATTGAAAGGGACCAAACATTTCTCTCCCCATTCAACTACAAATCAAGCTCAATTTCACCTGCCATTTCTACCTGGCTGAACAAATCTTATTTTGGAATACAGGAATAGATGGTTGAATCATCAGGAGAAAGATACTAAGAAACATTGTCTCCCACCTACAATACCATGCTTTGAAACAGGAAAAAAAGCAAAGTCTAAAAAGCTAATAATTGTTTACCATCATGTCAGTAACACGAAAAGTTGGAAGATTATGATGAAGAACAAAACCGAAAACTGACTTTCGCCAATCTCGTGAAACTACTATGCCTCCTCGCTCACTGCAGGGGCAATAATGACCACAAGGAAAAAAAAAATAGTTTTTTTGTATAAGAAATTTACTGGGCTTTAGCAAAAATTAATTAAAAAAAAATTATTACTTTCTTATGTGTAACAGGTATTATACAAAATAATTCATTGCCTGTTTCTTACACTAAAATCTTACACCATATGTCTTATGTCTTACGCTATCTTAGGCCTCCATAACAAAAAATGCAGTAGCTTGTCTTTTGTACAATTTCAATGTCAAACAAACACTTTTGCCCACTCTCGGTCATTTCAGTTTCCAACAATTGAACAACACCATTGACACATCAATACAATATTATCCTGAAACATTGTCATAAAAACAAATTACCAATATAAAGATTATGGAAAATGATTATCTTGTCCATCCATCCATAAAATCTCTTTTACTAGATATTACTACTAAAGATTCGCCCAAAGATACTCACATGTGATTTACCCGATAGAGGGGTCAGTGCAATAAAAAGACATGTTTTTGACAATTGAGGGATATGCGAAGGCCCGTAGTATGTAAACTGAACCTGACACAAACCGTCAACCAGGGTGGCTTCTTAGTCTGCTCTGGCTGTCAACAAGGACAGTAAGTAATCAATTGGCTGTCAACAAAGAAAGAGCCTAATCTTATCTATCTGACATAAACCATCTACAAGGACCAGCTTCTAAACTATAGTACTGCACTGTCAACAAGGAAGTAACACTGGCAAAAGGTGATTGGGTAGAAATCCAAGAAAATCAAAAGTGCAACCAACTGGATAAACAACTGGATTATCAGTAGCCCCAACCCCAATGATGGAACCAACTTGAAAGGGATTGGTCCTAGAAACATGCTGGTGAGTAATCAATTAAGATGCATCAAACCAAAGGTCATACCCCAATAAGTAGGATCAGGTTAGTAATAAACTGGAGAACTGAACTCCTCTGGTGCCTTAAAAGTGTGTAGGACATTCTTACCAGAGGCAACCGTAGGGGAGTAGATCCAAACAGATGGTGGAATAGGTACCAATGTTATTGAGTGATGACTGTGTAACCAGAATTGGAAATAATGAGTATTAAACTTATTAATTGCATATTTTATCTTAAGTAATATATTCAATATAATATTGAAACACTATACTGCAGGCTTGTCATTTTCAAAAATAATACTGACGTGGCCAACCGCGTTCGTCAGGATATGTACCTACGCTATCACTTCACGTACATGAGCGTAATTTACCAACGTGATTTTAACAAACTTTCTTCTATTTACGATAGTGCGCACGTGAAAACAACGCATGTTTGTTGTTATTGCAGCTATTTTGCTTTTGCAGGGGGTAAGGCGATAAATAAAATAAAACATAATTTTCATAAGTTTTTTTTACCGTAAAGATATATGTATGTAAAAATTAGTCTGAACAGTTACCACCTGAGGAGGAGTGTACTATCTTTTGGCTTAGAAGCTGATGTCTATTCATCATCTGAAGAGGAACTCTCCCCATCGCTACTTGAACTATCGTAGTCAGTGTTGTTATCGTCAATGATATGCACATCATCATCAAGACGGAGCCTTTTCAATGGTTGTTCTTCATCCATTTTTTTCTTCATGTTTCTTTTCACATGGATATCGGTTGCTCTAGAAATGATTTCGTCTCGTTCGTTTTCAGACCAGACCTTGTCGTTACCATATATGCGCACTATCTTTTCCAAAGTATCATGGCTGGTTTCTCTGTCATGACATCAACTCGAGATTGCTTAGTTCCACTTGCCACCACATGTATCTCTTTATCTCGTTCTTCAGACGGCTTCGAAACCTCTAAACTTAGCGCAATTTCATGGATTTTGCTTTTTAAATGACATGTATATTAATAGCCGATTCTTCTATATTATTCACGGAAGGGAAGAGCGTTACCAGCCCATCTTTATAACACTGTGGAGGAGAGCTTTTATGTTTTTTAATGTATTTCTAGTCTACTGAAAAAACTCTAAAGTCTCTCCCCACAGCTAAGTTAGTTGATTGTTATTTTCATCACATAAAAGCAGCGGTGGAGAGTTAACATTTTATAGACTCCAGGCACGTATCCTCCGTAGGTATACTTACGCATTTACCAAAGAAATGTTATATAACATCACTTACCGCATCGTTTGTAACGTTTGAAGTTCCGTTAATAAATCTTTCAGCAGCTATTCTAGTAGCTCCTTTCACAGATGGATGGTTAAGAACGCACGTTTTGTTACTGGCACAAACTTTACACCAAACATTCGTAACGTATACAACGCCATCTTCCGTATTCCCTTCATATCCAAAGACATTCGCGATTCCCCATTTCATAAAAGTTCGTAATTGAACTTTATTCCCTTTAATGTCAGCGCTCGCCATATTTTTCACTTTTTAAAAAAGATTAATTTTTGCATCAACCTAATGGAATGTTATGTTTTCTATTTTGATTCCAAGGATGCCATGACATTGCTTTGATAAAGATTTATCATAGACGTCATAAAAAAAAGAACACCTGCTCTCCGTGATCTGTAAAATAACTGACGTCAAATGTCACGTGCTTTTATACTATCACGCGATATTTTATTATTTTCATTGAAACAAGCGTATGGAAAACATTTTTTTCTTATTATTGCAACAAGGAATATTTCCCTACGTACCAACGTGATTTTTTACGTTCGTGAAAAATTTTAGCTACGTGATAGCGTGCAGGAACGCGATCGCGTGCGTGAAATTGACAAGCCTGATACTGCTATCAGTATTCGCCTTGTTATTCCCAATATGCGAAAAGTGTGAAGATTTAAAGGATCTGCATATCCTGTCATACCAGGACCAGTGAAAAGCCATAATACAGCAGAAACGTAAGCAAATGCTATAGAAATATATACTATTCAAGAGAGAAAATAACCACAAAGACCTAATTAGTGACATAGATGACATTCTGGGAATTCTGAGGCTGGAACCTCTAAGTAACTACCATTGTGACAGAGAGCCCCCCGATCCATCATGAGATATCAGCCAGAGTTTACAGATTCAACAGAATTAAAGAAGGACAATCTTATTCTGAAATAAAACAATACATCAGGCCTGGTCATGAATAAAATGCTTGGAGTGCGGCAATCGCACGCCATTTTCTGTATTTTTAAATATGGCGTGCGTTCATCGCACGCCATACGAACTCAAGGCGTGCGCTAAAAAATATAACAAAACTACAATACTAACCTTAAAATAAATAAAAAACAAATAACTTTTGCTGACAATAGAACACCAAAGATTTCTGCAAACCAGATGTTACAAGCTACTCTCTACCTTAAATTAAAAATATTTTAACAAGGAAACGGTGACGTTTAGTTTTTTTACTTTGATTTAAAAAACATGCGCATGATGTGTTGCGATAAACGCTAAGGACCAAGGACGCTAACTCAAAATGTAGAGATTTCCTTCGTTACACCTTTTCTATCCATCGTTAGCGAAAATTAGTGAAAATGCATCCCACCTCATTTTTATTGGAAAGTACTCATGAACACTCCTTCGTAGAAGTTTTAAAGTTCATAAAAAGTTCTTAGTAAAACAGGAAGTAAAACAGATTTCTTTAGAAATTGGTAAAAAATTCTGAACGAAATAATAAAAACTTAGTTCTTAAAACTTAGTTCTTACATGTGGAAACACTGTATTTACAGTGATTTCATTTTTTTAAATTTTTTTTCCATTTTCATTTCAAGCACAGTGACAATTGAAAAAAATGTATTCGTTGAAACGCGACTTCATTCATCAAACAAGTTTTTCTTTCGTCTTAAAGGAATTGAAAAAAATATGTGTTCGTTGAAACGTGACTTCATTCATCAAACAAGTTTTTCTTTCGTAAATATGAACGTATATAACACCTGTTGATTAATCTACCAGCTGATGGAAGAAAAAATATGTGATCAAATGTTCCGTTATTGCGAAAAAAACGTAAATATTCTGCACGTGCGATTTATAAATCTGTTTGATTGCACGTGCGGTTATCGCACGCCTAGGGTCCGTTTTTACGAAATTCACGTGTGCGATTAACGCACGCCTTAGTCGATCTAGGTGTGTGTGGGCGCGTGCGCGTGCGATCGCACGCCATTCATGACCAGGCCTGATACATTAAGAATACTTCACCCTTATCTTTTGGAAAACCATAGGAATACTTCACCCTCAATGTATTTAACTATGCTTATACAAAAAAAGCATTTATGGCACTTGGCCGCAATAGACAGCTAACCCTTTAAAAGAGATAATGCCTGTTTGTGTACTAGTATAGGTAACTCTGCCCCTGTAAACATGGTGTTAAGGTCATTCAACTCAACTGCAGATAGACAAATGGGACAAGCCTTTCTAATTCGTGTCGGTATTCTGCAAGTGCTGACACAAATGCCGACGTAATCGCGACACATTTGGCGAAATTGTAAAGTTATGTAGGCAATATTTTTGCCGACATAAATAACTTTGAACCAAACTGAAAACTATAAATGTTTTTTTTGCCTTATCTTGATGTTCGCTTGTCTCAATCAATCCCGGGTTCGCGTTCCACAACTTGTCTTACATCTTACTTTAGGCAGTTTTCAGTATGACTTACACGGAATCAGTATAAAGCCTCATTTACACAAGAGAAAGGCAACTTGTGTCTACTCTACAGACAGGCGATCTTATTGTCCGTTTATCGTTAAAAATTGACACAAGAAAGAAACGAAGAAACTTTGAGATTATTTCTTTGATAGAATTTCAATGGAAATTTACTTTATAGTCAGGGATTTTCCCAAGCGCTTTTGGTTACTACTGTCTTTTGTAGAGAAGATTGAGTTTTACAGTTCAGGAAGCTCTGCAATTTTAGAGATTTCAATCTCAACAAACAGGCTTTGTCATGAGAGGCATGCGTGGGGAGTTGGAAACCAAGATGTTTTTTAATTTCATTGAATAACATGAAAATGAGTCCTACTGGTACCACTTTCATATTCATTTTTCATTCTTTTGTAAGGTGAAGAAATGAATGCGTATAACTAAGGAAATTTCAAAAGTACTTTAGCAATGGTGGTTGTTCTCCCTAGCAACAAAATATTTGGTGAATAATGGCCTAATTACTCTCTCAAAACATGTTTTTACAACACATAAGAGCTAGAAAACGTTTAATTGACAATGAATGATTGAGTTTCATAAACTCAATTCAAGATTGAGTCTCAATTACATGTGAACGGTAGTTGGAAAGTGCTTGAAAAAATGCTTGAAAAAATCCCTGTAATAGTATATTCAGACATCTTTTTCAAAACAGAATAAGTTAGATTTACCGTAAATGACCGATTAAGCGCCCATTACCCAAATAAGCGCCCAGTTCGATTAAGCGCCCATGCTTGGAGCAAAAATATTTAATAAGCGCCCACATCCGAATAAGCGCCCACTCCAAATCCTAAAAGTGGGCGCTTATTCGAAGAATTTACCATAATTGCTATTCAAGGAAAACCTCTATTTTTTACAGTTAGTTTACATGTATTTCAAAGATACAGGGGACGTTTAACAATGCAACCGTGTGGCGCTGGACGCGAATTGCTGACATCCCAACTTGCCATTTTATCGGAACCCGACAATAATCCGTTTACAAGTGATTCCATCGATGAAAACGATATTACAGAAGCTACGCCTGGGTTCATGCTTTTGGACTCTGGCAGCGAAGGAGAAGAAGAGGAGCTAGATTTACTAGACTAACTTTTTATGTTATTGTAGTAGTTCTCCTATTACCTTCCAAAAGAAAAACATCAAAAATAATGATATTGTCATAACTATAAAAATATGTAATAAGCGCCCATTACCCAAATAAGCGCCCAGTTCGAATAAGCGCCCACCCTAAAAGTTTATAAATAAATTAAGCGCCCTGGGCGCTTAATTGGTCATTTACAGTAGTGGACTATTAATTAATCTAACAAAAACCCATTCACTCTTCCAGGTCGGCACAGTTTTGCTATTTTTCGTGAATTGGAAGGATTTCAAATTGCCAACGTAAATTCTACTTTTCCCAACATGTAATGGATTTTACATGTTTTGCGTGTAATATTTTGCCAAGGTAAACGAATCTGAATTAGAAAGGCTGAGAGGTCAACTACAAGTACCAAGTACCAAGTACGTAAAAACTTTTTAACTGTTCTTCCGTGCCTCAAGGGACGCCCAATTCATGCTATGCTTGGTCGCAAGTAAAAAAATTGACAAGATAAAGCATAACAGGCTGAGTCACGCAGACCTAAAGAAAGTCCAACCCATTAATGCAGCAAATTGACTAGCAGTGAATGGAAAAAAATGACACCGATGTGACAATCATGGTTAACAGCAAAATGGTCATCCAGACAGCAGTTACGATTACAAAAGACATATTGGTTCGCAAAAGTCATCAACCGTATAATTGCTACAAGTCTACCTCTATCACCTCCCTTGCCCTGGTATATCGACAAGAACCGGACCATCAATTTGTATGGGTAAGTATAACATCCATTCGTCACTTACGTGGGCCTCAAAATGTTTCATGGGTGTTGCAAGTCCTACTTCCACTATGGTTTAAAAAATACCTTATAAACCACTCATGAGCCACTAACAACACATTGATTTTCCTACAACAATCAACACTCCTGTACAGAAAGATATAAGTCAATATTACTAATGGTTTCAGTGAAGTCAAACAACAGCCAACCGCTCGCTTAGAAATTCTATGTCTGCTTACAAAAACTAAATAGAAAATCCTGGGTTCACCTAAGAACAGCTTGGAAAAACTAGACTCGCCTCGCATAATGCGATTTGCCACGCGGTCATTTGAATCCTAATCAGTGACCCAACAGACCCTACTGAGCAGGACAAATGAGACACAAGTGAAGTGAAAAAGAAATGATTAAAGCTCCACAGTGGACACAAACAAGGTCTATGGTATGATCCCTATGACCTGTCTAGTTCTGATCTGACTATTCGTACAGGATATTCATAAGACAACAATTAATTCCTGTCCAGCTGCTGCAATTATGACAGCAAACCCATATCCAGACCATATTGAATGAACCATCCTATTACAAGGGTACAACCACCTAATCCGGATGTTCCTGTAAGCCAATTCCACTCAGAAATGATTGACTGGAGACACAACCGTAAGAGCTAATGAGGAAGGAAGAGTAACTATACCCGGTGCAGTACCTAGCAAGGGGGCCTGCATATGCACAAATGAATGGGCATTGCTGCAATATCCGTCTGCATTACAAAACTCAACATGATCAAGCACAGCAGACCATATGTGAATGCTAGGGTAGGTGACACCTGAATGAGAAATGCTTCTTGACCTGTAAGTTAACTGGATCAGACACACAGATGCCTGTCTGATCTTATGACCCCAAACCTGGAAAAGTGAATCACATGGTGACAAAATACTGATGGTGTACAGATACCGTCACAACTATACACAAAGAATCAATATTCCAAGCCATCCACAGTTAAAACAAAAATCAGAAATCCTTGGTTGACCCGACTGGTGCAGCACCACCAGAACTCTGAAGTATGTTCCTCTGTTGAGTCCACTGAGTGAAATTGATACACTCACTCACCATCCTTTATGTGGTCAATCACAGCCTATGATGAGGCAAATGCAGGCAGTCAATACTCAACAATCCATGTACAAATTTAGCTGATACTGAAAAAATTATCTAAGTGTCACTATTCTTACTGCTTATATTAAAGTATTGTCTGGCAAAATGATTCCATTGTTCTTTTATGACTGAGTTCAACCAAGTTAATTGTCATCACGTTTGTATCGCTATCGGGCCTAAGTCACCAGATGTTTCATGAATGCACCACGGCTGGCATGTCTTGGCAATAGAAGCTGATCCTCCCGGGAACGCTGCAACGCTAAGATCTCATTTATACCAGAGCTGTTTACACTACCAAAACCAATGAAATGAAAACAAAACAAAATGGCGACACTTTGTGTCTTCCAAAGTCTTGTACACTGAACGATGAAAAGAAACGAAGGCTGCCAAAACAAATAACAGTACAACTCTTGCAAACAAATACTTCACTGACTAACCAATGCATAAATCCATAAATATCAGCAGATAAAACGATATATAATCTTCAAAATAAACATTTTCTAAAAGCATGACTGGAAGCGGCAAAAAGATAATGACTGATATAAATATGACAAAGCAAAGCAAAAAAATATGAGATTGCCGCACACCTGTAGAGACTGCATCTGATTGCACATCGTTGAGGCAGCCGGTTAACTAGCGCTAAGTAAACTTAACGAACTTACACCTTTCATTGTGCAAAAATTCGCAACTAGTGTCACACATCCCGGAAAGGACAATGGTCTGAAATTTGAAAATGTAAATTTGATGTTTAGAATGAGTTTATAATACCAAACACGACCTTGTTACCAATGTGAACAACAAAGTTTTTAAATTCTTACAAATTATGCATTATCTAGACAATGGAGGGTTGTGGTCAAAAATGTGCAAAACATGGTATCAAAATCAATACCTAAAAATCCAAAAATCATGGTCTAACACCCTATAGGGAGGTCTACTACAAGCTTGGTTACTATTCCTACTATCTTCAAACAAAGATAAATTTAAAGTCTGTTCATAAATTATATGCACTGATTTCAGCTTTTATATTAAAACCAGGCTCAAGGGAATTTATGTAATTTGTTAAATCTGGTTTCCACATGGTAACTGAAATTAGTGCACATATTTTTTGAACAGACTTTAAAAAGATAAAGATAAAGCTGTTACTATCCATGATTTCATTACGTCCAACAATAAAAAAATTAACTTCAAAAAGTCGGCACAGGAAAGTAACCTAAATGATTATGCAGAACAGATAGATAGAAAGACGCTGAAACTACATAACTAATAAATATAACTAATAATTCATCCAGAGGTGCTCTGCGAAGCTGAATTTGAGAACTGATCTAGATTAGCCACTCAAGAAAAAACTAATCTTATTATTTGTTCTCTTATTGAGAAAATTAAAAATTATATAATTCTGAAATATCCCTTCCTTTTCAGTTCCTGGAAACCTTGTAATTATTTGGAAAATAATCTTTTCTGAAATTTTTTCTCCAAAACTTTAAAAACCAACAACCAAAAGCTAATTTTGGGAATTTTAAAGGAACCACTTTTCGCCAAGTGAAAAAACATTGACTTAACAAGTGTGTGTTTATACAATGGAAATACAGCCCTAAAATCTCACGTCGGCATTCAGCGTTACTGCGTATTTGTCGACGTATGTTATCACAACCACAGCATTTTGGTGCTGTCGTGTCTATCGTAGACAAGAATGCTACACTTTCGGAATCAAAACGAATCCGATTCTGAAAGTGTTGCATTAGAATTGTTTGATTTGAAAAATCATGGACAAGAAAAAGGTTTTATCGTGGGGTTTTGGTTGTCTTGGGTACGAGACTGACGAAAGCGGTGAAAAAGTTGTGAATTTTATGGAAAGGAAACTGACCAACCAACATCATCGAAGGGAGCTGTAAAGAAAAATGCAGGTGCTTTCATTGTTGGAATAACTGTCATAAAAAAGAACAATTTTGCCAATCATTTGTCAAACGCTAATACTTATAGAAACTTTTTCGTTTTTCAGAAACAAAATGTAATGAAAAATTTATCTTGGAGGAGCAAAGCAGGAACACAAGGCAAGTGGGGCTCCGTGCAAAATCACTTTATTGCCTCACATTCAGAAACTGGACAAGGCCAAGAATAAGCAGCATATTGTTGTCCAGAGCAAACTCTTTGGATATTACGAAAAGATAACTGGGTTTTGTAAAGACATCTTGAAAGTTGATACTGGATCTGGATACGTTGATGGAGGAAGTCACTGAAGTTGATGCAAGAGGGTTAAAAGCAGCTCTGGATAATTCTTTTGAAAAGTGGAGATATCTGAGAATAGGAAAGGGAAATGTATATACAAGTTTCGCACGTTAGGGTTAAAACGTCACCTTTTTTTAAATTAACTAAGCAAATTGAATGGGAAAAAAAAAACCAATGAACAATGATCAAAAGACGTGGTGTATCTCATCAGCATTTAAAAATGGAACTTCTCCCAGATTTTCTCTCGTTAAAAAGTTGAAAAAGTAGAAATTCCCCTAAATATGTTGTTTGCCGACAAAAGTAATGGTGCTTATTCATTCCATTTGAATATTATTTTGTTTAAAATGGGCTGTTGTAAATATTGTCATACATTGTTTAATTGATGAGGAAATGGAAGGTTCTTTGATTCTTTGTCCAAATCACAAGGTAGCGCTTGCAATTCACGACACATTCATGTGGTTATGCCAACTTGGGAAAATCTTTTTCACTTTGCAGAAGTGAATTCTGATGTTAGATTATTTCTACGGTTGGCGTCATGTTTTTCCTCTTTAGAATGTAACTTCAAACGCCCAAGTGGTACGCAATGGGTGGAACAGCAGGGAAAAGCATTAAAGGCACACCAAAGTAATCTTCCAATACTTCTTGGCTTCTTCAATCAACAGATAAAAGAGCCACATAATGCCAGCATGAAGAAAATTAGGGCTAAGCTGCAGGGATTATCAAATATTACAAAGATAGATGTTTTAATTTTCAATTGTGTCAAGTTAGACATTTTAAATATATTGAGACCTCTAACAAACTTCCTTCAAGATACGAACCTTCCACCAACGTTCCATCAACGATTTCAATTTGTTCTAAGAGATTACCGACCATCAAGAAACTGGGAGCTCTTATCAAAGCCGTAGGAAAAGATGTTTTCAATGGGATGAATTGTTTCCTTATACAAAAAAGTTTCTGGAAAAATTCTTTGATAAAAATGAACTGGTGCCTAAGCATATCACCAGAAGTGAGTCAGCTATCCAATACAAAACCCTGGCAGGGTTTAACGGGTATTATCAACTTTTGCCCAATTCTTCTGATCTTAACAGAAGTTACATTCTGAGTTTGATGTGTTGTTTGAGCATGTCAAAACATTTTTCAGCAGGAGAACTAATGAAACAATTTGGCAGCAGCTGTTGCAAATCCAAGAGTCTTTGGGCATCAAAAATATTCTGCTTATTGCAGAATTACCTCTTGTTCTACCTCTTTCTTAAGCTGAGTCAGAAAGGTACTTCTCATTCCTTTGACGTATTTTTTCAAAAGAGAGGAAATCTCTTTAACCAACGTTGGAAAATATATTGCAACTGAGATCTGACTTAGATTTTGGACCTGAACGATATGAGAAAGGAATTGATATGTGTCTTTCTGAGTGTCTGAATGGAACAGTTAGAAAAGGAGCTTGTCGTGTTGATGGAATAGCAAAAGTTATGAGAAAAGTGCAAGAAGGTGATGACAATCGTGAATCAGCACCTTATGCTTTGGAACAACTGGCTCTATCTTCTGATGAGGATGATGCCATAAGTCTAGTTGTGAGGAAGATGCTTCTGAAACTACCAGTGATGAGTGCAGTTGCGATGACCAAGAACGTTAAAAACACGACGCACTTTTTTCAGTTCTTATTTAAATTGGCTTTTGAAACATAAGTATTTTGCTTAAACATAAAAACAGGCTATAACCAACTTGATACTAGGTTATGCTAATCCAGCATACCCGTGTTGCACCTGAACTATAACCAAGACATTCTTTCGTAATTATGTAGTTTTAAATGCAAATTCGACTCCATTTCCTCTTTCATTAAGAAGCTTTCCAAAAGTTGAAAACCACTTTATTCACTGAATAATTCTCTTTATAAATGGAAATACTTTGTTTTTAATTTGTTCCTATGGGTCAGAGTTTGGATCGAAACTATAATTACCAGGCGTCAAAATTTTTCTATTTGACCCTGTTGTGTGCCTTTAGTTATTTCGATTTTAGTGGTTAATTGTTTCTGCAAAATAAAGGTTCGGTAATGAATGTTATATACTAGGATTGCTACGTTATATGCAACTATTAATGCTGATTTCAAACTTAGAAACATGAAACAGATTTTCATACATGTACACTATACAAGTGCTGGTCAACGAATTAGAATAATTTGAAATGGTGCAGTCATTAAATTCTTTGAATGCATTTTTTGTGCAGAAAGCAAATCAGGTGTTCACCGCACCTGTCCTACTCATTAGACTAATCACAGAAGTCGTTACCTCTAAAAAATTTGCTCAGCTGAGCTTTTCAAAAGGCCCATTAAGGCCATTTAACTGTGACACTGTTGTTTTATTGAATTAGAATAATGAAGAAACCGTTTCATTGAATTAGAATAATTTTTATTGTAATTAGAATCAACACTTTCTCAGTATTTTTTGCTTGAATGACTGCCTGAAGTCTCCATGGCATCAATTTGACCAGCTTGTCGCAAGTTTCTGAACTCACAGCTTCCCAGGCAGTGGCGATGTTCTGCTTCAGTTGATCCAGCATAGTAGGCTTTCTGTCGCGAATTTTCCGCTTGAAGATGGCCCACAGGTTTTCAATGACATTGAGGTCAGGCGAGTTGGCCGGCCATGCCAAAACTTCAAGCTGTTTTTTAGTGAACCAATCTTTGGTCGACTTTGCCGCAGGAGCTGGTGCAAGATCCTGTTGAAATATGAAGTCTTTGCCGAACTGTTCCTCAACCGTCGGAATCAGGAACGTTTCCAGAAATTCTTGATATATGGCAGCATTGACAGTCTTCTTGAGGAAGCAGAGTTTCCCTACACCTCGGGCGGACATGCATCCCCAGACCATAACGCTCTGGGGAAACTTGACGGATCTTTTCACGCACTTGTGGTTGTAGGTTTCACCACCACGAAGCCAGACACGAGGACCTTGGTCACCAAAGGAGATGCAGAAGCGTTTACTATTCCATTTGAGAGGTCGCGCTGCTTAATCATGATTGATTTTACAACTTAGAAATTCTACTCAACCCTGACTTTATACTGCACAGTGAACACTCTTCACAGAAAACAAAAATTCAAGCATTTAGAAAAGCATTTAGCATTAGAAAACCTTATGTCCCCAATATCGCCTGAACACCAAGACAATCAATGTCATTGTCAATAATAATGGGTCTAGGCAAAACCTCAAGTGACCGCAATAATTGCAAAGAAATCTTGATTGTTGATATGGAAACTGCTAAAATGGGCTGACTAAAGGGAGAGCCCATACCCCACTGAAACTGTAACTGGAGATGTTTTGTGTCTATTGTCTATGCAATCCATCAACAAGAAATTGGTAATGATTTTTCATTTGGTAATGAAACAATCATAACTGCCCTATGCTTAAAAATGGAATTGTGAAGCAAAATTGGCAAATGGCAAAATCTGCCACTCTAGGGCAACCTGATCGTAGAGGCGCCGATGACAAGGATAATGAGGATAATAATGAGGAATTCCAAAGATCTACATTGTCAACTCTTAAATGGCTAAGACTAAATTAAATAAATTATTAATTAAATTATTTGGAAATCCAACAAGTAAATTTCCCACACTAAATTGACATTAGCATTAATAGCAGTTGCTTCAGATTTCCTTAGAGGTTGAGCTGATAATGCAAACCTTGCAAACACTGACATGCAATGAAATCCTGGAGTAGATCACAATCACAATTAATGTTTGTAACATCTAAGGCCATGTTGGCTTTAAGCCACAACTCCACCAAATTGAGATTAGCAACAGTCGCCAATATATCACTTTTTCCAATTGATTTCAGAAACTTTTGAAAACTCAAAGACTTTTCAACATCCGAAAAATATTGAAGGGAATGTCAGAGTAGTTATTGTAGGTGTTTTTGATAATGGCATAGCTTCATATGGTTTTGCAAAAACCAAAAGAAAACCTTACTTACCTCCCCACCATTTACATAATCAAGAACAAAGTATAATTTGTCTGAAGTTTGAAACGAGTAATGCAAACCCTAAAACATGAAATAGCAAGAATAAAAAATCAAAAACAAGCCAAACCAAGAGGTCTTGCAGTCTTCAAATCTCTAATCACATCACTTACCACAAGAAAAGGATGCTTGACATTCTGCAAAAGAACATTTCTTTCTGCCATAATATGACGAGCCTATTATTCAAAAAATATCATGGATTAAAAATAATTTCTGATGTGGTTTAATGTTTTAAGAATGTAACTTGAACTCATGTTACCTCGTTCCTTTTTCGAATAGCTGCTTTATGTAAGACTTTGATAGCATAGAATTTTTCTTCAACTTTATGTTTTGCTAAGAGTACCTATTTAAAAAAAATGTAATCCTCTCAGAAATACATTTTGAGAATTTGCTCCTGAATATACCTATGATTATTCCCTTCAATCAAAAATTCTGACACTGCAACATTTCTATTATATTTGGAGTAAAGATCCCTTTTTCCAATGCCTGTGTCAAAAAGGCTATGAAAAATAAAATCATTGAAATCATCAACAGAAAGTGTACTCATGCCATATAGTTTAAGAACTATTTCAAAGAAATAGAACGGTTTGGTTATCTACAACCAACAGTATAATATCAAAATAGCTATGAACACCAAGAAAAGAAATATATGGATGCATTGCTTGAACTCTATTAAAGATGGACTAAAACTAAAACCCTTGATTCACTATGAAAGTAAGATCTGTTACTCATGAAATTCATCATATGTGACACTTCAGGGGATTTTGATAACAATGATATTAACGTAAATAACGTCATTTACGTTAATATCATTAATCGTTATTTTTATCGTTAATAAAGTTAATATCATTAATATCCTAAGAGTACAGACTACACTTATTATCATTAAAAAGTATTGTTCTATACATTTCACATACGTTACGTGTCGTTATATGAAGTTCTAAAATAACTGTGGTACATCTATATGCTAACACACGCTATGCATCCAGTTTTTATTTTAGAGAGTGACATACTTAATTGAATCGTACGGTCAGGTTCTTCTTAGTTGCGTGTAAAACCACGTAGAAGCGTGAGACACTTTTTTCATGATTTGTATAAAAGCACATGGCATTGATGTCAGTTTTTTTATGATCATAGGAATCATTGCTTTGCATCCCCAACTGAACGCAGCATTTTTGGGGAAATATGTGACATGG
The DNA here is from genome assembly GCA_027922465.2 of Turritopsis dohrnii. NCBI lineage: Eukaryota > Metazoa > Cnidaria > Hydrozoa > Anthoathecata > Oceaniidae > Turritopsis > Turritopsis dohrnii. The sequence continues at coordinate 244,365 of BQMF02000467.1, read as the reverse complement.
AAAGCGAAAAGGGACCATATTCCAGAAACATTACGCCTGTTTGCTGTAATAAATTCTGCTGACTAGGCGTAATTTCCATATTAATTCACATTAAAATTACGCCGCAAGGAAGACAAGCCATTGCAATTTTTCTTACACTAGCGTAAGCCGTAAGCCGTAAGAAAAATTACGCTTAGTCAGCGTAATGTTTAGAATTCTTACGACGTAAGCCGTAAGAAAAACTTTAAAATTCTTACGCTAGTGTAAGAAGAATTACGCTTACGTAAGCGTAATTTTTAATAAAATAAATTTTACATCAAGTATGATACATTTTTTTGGAAAGCTTACTTACATCTGTAAAAGCTCACGTTAAGAATTTTGAGGTAAACATGATCAATATGTTTTATACAATTATGAGTTTTCATGATCTTTCATGTACACAAATAAGCCGTAATACAACGTTTTTGGAAAATAGATAGACTTCCCAGTCACTTCCTGAAAAAAAAGTTTCAGCAATAAAACACAAGTCTATAAAACTATTATTTCTTGTGATCATTATTCATAATATGAGTTTTAATATGAAGTCAGTTTACAAATTATTTTTCAATGGTCGGCAGCTAAGGCTTTTTTTTGTTATTATAATATTGCATATTTATTTGACTTTTACATATTCAAAGAGTGCACAAAGAGTGATACATCTTATGCAAATTTAATCTTTTGTTGCACGCACATGTCAACATAATCAACCATCGTATTTTTCACTGATGTTCGAAAACTTTTTTACCTGGTTCTCATTCAGTTAAAGATAAACATACAATCAGTTATTTCGAAAGTTACTACGAATAGAAACCGTCCGCTTTAATTCTATTTTAAGTTGTTCGTTCGATGATCCCTTGTGGAAAACGTTTTATCTTTGTTTTCATAAAAATGTTCTTTATTTTCATAAAAATGTATGTTCACCCTCTAGCGATTTTTATTGACTTCTGTAACTTTATTCCGATAATAGTCTGGGACACAGGATGAGTGTAGGATAAATGGAAGGAAAGGGAAATGAATACATTTTAACATGGCACAGTTAACAAATCAACAACTTCTTATTTTGTGAATGGCAGTTTGAACGGGTTACTAGTATCTATATATTAATAGCCGATTCTCTGCCTGTTTGTTTGTTTGTTTGATTGATGGCACAGTTAACAAATCAACAACTTCTTATTTTGTGAATGGCAGTTTGAACGGGTTACTAGTATCTATATATTAATAGCCGATTCTCTGCCTGTTTGTTTGTTTGTCTGTCGCGCAAAATGGTAGATTGAGTTGTGAGAGAAATCATTTCTTTTTTTATGTGTGACGTCAGTGCGAAACTAATACAGTGCGTTTCATAATGTTGGAAATGAAAATTTTAAAGTTCTTTTTTTAAACGAATATACCGAATTTCCAAATAGTTTTTACATCAATGGACACCATTTTCCAGCTCTTTCGGCTAATTTAATTATTATTTCGCCAAATGTTCATGACATGATAAACTCTGGTTCATTCAATAATGACTTAACAGACAAGCGGACATATTTTTCTAGAAATAAAGTTTCAAAAAAACATTTTACTTCATTTGTTTATTTGTTTATTTATTCTAGAATATTTATACAATACAGGATAAAATGCTTCGGCGTATGGGACACTGCTATCACTGCATGTCCTGTGAAATTTACAGGTAGCACCCATTTGTGTATTAAATTTAACTTAATTAGCTGGTCCTCATATTCAGTTGGAAATTAAAGATAGAGAAGTTAGTAGGAAAGAAACCATAAGAAGAAACTGTCTGCTACAATTCCTTTTTTCTAAATTGTTTGACTGGATTGCCATTCTATAATCTCTTGGGAGAAAACATTTACATCATTAAAGACACATTACATTAAAAAAATTTTCAATACCAAAACCTTTATTACTATTCTTCTCGAAAGACATTTCACTTGCACTAGGTGGAGATGTACCCCTAATTAAATTGATCTTATCACAACGTTTTTAGGGAAATGAATACATTTTAACGTCGGCTTGACGAGTTGCAAAAGTTCTCTTTTGAAATACTCACCTTCATTTAAATAAAAATACATACCTGTTCCCTTCAGTTTTTCATCATAAGGTTGAAGACGCTTTTCTGAAAGTCGTGGAAATCCGTAATCGGAATAAGATGTTATTAAGCGTAATACTTTACACTCTGAAAGTGTAACACAATAAATGATAACGCAAGCATAATTAACTTGAGTGTAACATTTTACTGTAATCAGTGGCAAATCCAAGAAAAAGTGAAAGGGCTTTTCTATGGGTTTGTTTGCTTATTTAAAGTGTACTGTTAAAGTTATTTAACGAACCTTAATAAAAAATCAAAAAAACATTCGTTTGATCGTTTTAGTCAATCAAACGCTTACGTAAGCGTAATTTTTAATAAAATAAATTTCTTACGCCGTAAGAAAAATAAAATTACGCGTTATATGCAAATGGTCCCTTTTCGCTTTCCATGTCACATATAATAAACGAAGAAAAGAAACAAATCAAACAACTAAGAATCTGTCACAGTCTGTTACTTCATTCTTCTAGAAGAAAAGGGCATCAGATATTAGCAGGCTCTAAAACTTCTCAATATGTGAGTTGTGAACAAGTTGAATAAATTAACAAAAGTCAATTTCACTAACTACTGCTCAAAAACAAAAGTAACAAAATAACAAATCTATATGACAATGCAACGACCTGAAAGGTGAGCAAGTGCATTTAACAGAGTTTTAATATCAAATTGACACAGTGGTCTAAAAATGGTTAAAAGTGCAAAGGTACTGTTATTGCTAGGAGAAACAGACGGTAAAGAATGTAAACAGTTTCGCATTTTGTAAGGCACTCAATTAGAACACTGGCTGGCTTATACTACTCATCTTGCACTTAGAAATCAACATTAACTGTAAAGAAGCTAGCTGTCAGATTTGACAAGAACAAGGTCTGGCAATAAGAGTGGCAATACAATAAAATATGAACATCTATCAATAAGCTCCGAATTCAATTATACTACTTCCTGCTTACAATAAAATACACAAAGCATGCTTGATTTTTCTCAGTCAAATAAAATTTCCAGACATTTCCAGACAAATACTCAAAATTCCAGACAATTTCCAAAATTTCCAGACTTTTCCAGACACAAGCCAATTTCCAGACATTTTTCCAGACACAAGCCTATTTCCAGACATTTTTCCAGACGTGGCAACCCTGCATGGGGAACCATTGCATTGCATCTTCAATTTATACAATTTATGCAAAAAGTGGAAAAAGTGGACGCACAACACGTATTTTTATTTTTGATGAATTAAAACCCGTGTTCTACACGCTGTTCTACACAGGATACTACATTCTAAACATTCTACATTCCAAACAATTGAGGAACTTTATCATACTAAAATTCATTATACTAAGCCTTTCTCTCTGTTCAGCTCACATCAATTAAAAACTGTAAAAAATTTTTACACGGGATACTAGTTAACTAATATTAGTTATTAGTGATATTGAAATTAGTGAGATTTTGTTATAAATTACTGTTAGTGCCCAGGGTAAAAGACTTTTACTGGCTTTTAAATTCAAAGCCAATTTGACATTTTTAATGTTGCACAGAGCCATTCAAATGTTTTCACTATGACACAAGCATGTGCAAGAATATAAAACTAACATACCTTTCCAAAGCTTCCCTTTCCAATCACTTTGAGAAAAACAAAATCACTTGGTTTTGCTCTATGAAAATTCCAAGAAAAATGTGACATTACCCCTATGATATTGAATTACCATAATAAATGTATACAATGCAAAGCGGAGTCAATAAAGAGTGACATAAGAAATTGTTGAGAAGTTATTACTGTTCATACTTTGTTGATTCAGATTGACCCAAATCTACTTTTTCCATATCTTGTGTCTACAAATAGAACTCAGATATGTATGAAAAATTGTTAAAATCAGTATAAAAAACATTCTTATATGCAAGAAACTTTCAGATTTTTAGAAAATCATTTCCAAGATATACCAAGTTAACAATTATCAGTAGAAGTAAATGACATACTAATGACTCCACATTTGCTTCTTCACTGTCGTCTTCATCAAGATTAACAGATTTATTCCGAGGATTATCCAACTGAAGAAACTCTCGGACATCAGCACTAAAATGATAATTAATCACATGATGCTATGGGATTTAAAACTTAATTAATTAAATAAACACCTATTTCATAAAACAAATTTAATACAGTTTGTTTTTTAAACTTTGATTTCAATAAACCTCTCTAGTAATAAAAGGAAACATACTTTAGCATGAATTCTAAGCTTAAAGAACTAGTTAATCTTTACATAATTCCACAACTTTGTGGAAATCTAGCATCTCAAAACATCAAAGAAGCCGTTTCCTACAAACTTTGTTGCTGGTGGAGTTAGTTCTCTGAATGGAATGGAGATTTTCACTTGAAATTTTATTTTTTACAAAATTTTTTCCACTTCACCTATCTGTTAATATAACTTTAAAAATCAAAATTTTATAAGCAAAAGATCTTTTCTTCTACATAAATGTGACATGGAAAGCGAAAAGGGACCATTTGCATATTACGCGTAATTTTATTTTTCTTACGGCGTAAGAAATTTATTTTATTAAAAATTACGCTTACGTAAGCGTAATTCTTCTTACGCTAGCGTAAGAATTTTAAAGTTTTTCTTACGGCTTACGGCTTACGGCTTATGCCTTACGCCGTAAGAATTCTAAGCGTAAGCGTAATTTTTCTTACGGCTTACGGCGTAAGAATAACAAAAATTACGCTTACGTAAGCGTAATTTTTTAAAAAAGTAAATTTCTTACGCCGTAAGAAAAATAAGTTCATTGTCTTTAATTTTAGAATGTAAACAAGTGGGGGACGTTAAACTTGTGAACCCCAAACACAAGGATTGAGCGCCAATGCAAAGTTCGACTCTCTCAATCTTAACTTCCTTGTCTACATGGCCGAAACAATAAGTGCAGTATATTGAAGTTTCATGGAGTTTGAAGTTTCGTAAAGTGTGGTCAAAAGTGTCTTGCCATTGATTGACTAAAACGATCAAACGAATGTTTTTTGGTTTTTTTATTAAGGTTCGTTAAATAACTTTAACAGTACACTTTAAATAAGCAAACAAACCCATAGAAAAGCCCTTTCACTTTTTCTTGGATTTGCCACTGATTACAGTAAAATGTTACACTCAAGTTAATTATGCTTGAGTAATCATTTATTTTGTTACACTTTCGGAGTGTAAAGTATTACGCTTAATAACATCTTATTCCAATTACGGATTTCCACGACTTTCAGAAAAGCGTCTTCAACCTTATGATGAAAAACTGAAGGAAACAGGTATGTATTTTTATTTAAATGAAGGTGAGTATTTCAAAAGAGAACTTTTGCAACTCGTCAAGCCGACGTTAAAATGTATTCATTTCCCTTTCCTTCCATTCATCCTACACTCATCCTGTGTCCCAGACTATTATCGGAATCAAGTTACAGAAGTCAATAAAAATCGCTAGAAACGGTGAACATACATTTTTATGAAAATAAATAACATTTTTATGAAAACAAAGATAAAACGTTTTCCACAAGGGGTCATCGAACGAACAACTTAAAATAGAATTAAAGCGGACGGTTTCTATTCGTAGTAACTTTCGAAATAACTGATTGTATGTTTATCTTTAACTGAATGAGAACCAGGTAAAAAAGTTTTCGAACATCAGTGAAAAATACGATGGTTGATTATGTTGATTAAATTTGCATAAGATGTATCACTCTTTGTGCACTCTTTGAATATGTAAAAGTCAAATAAATATGCAATATTATAATAACAAAGAAAAGCCTCAGCTGCCGACCATTGAAAAATAATTTGTAAACTGATTTCATATTAAAACTCATATTATGAATAATGATCACAAGAAATAATAGTTTTATGGACTTGTGTTTTATTGCCGAAGCTTTTTTTTTAGGAAGTGACTGGGAAGTCTATTTATTTTCCAAAAACGTTGTATTAGCGGCTAATTTGTGTACATGAAAGATCATGAAAACTCATAATCATATAAAACATATTGATCATGTTTACCTCAAAATTCTTAACGTGAGCTTTTACAGATGTAAATAAGCTTTCCAAAAAAATGTATCATACTTGATGTAAAATTTATTTTATTAAAAATTACGCTTACGTAAGCGTAATTCTTCTTACGCTAGCGTAAGAATTTTAAAGTTTTTCTTACGGCTTACATCGTAAGAATTCTAAACATTACGCTGACTAAGCGTAATTTTTCTTACGTCTTACGGATTACGCCTTACGGCTTACGCTAGCGTAAGAAAAATTGCAATGGCTTGTCTTCCTTACGGCATAATTTTAATGTGAATTAATATGGAAATTACGCCTAGTCAGCAGAATTTATTACGGCAAACAGGCAGCATGATAGATCAAGCAAACCTTAACTGGTTAAGCTTCACTGGTTAACTGGTTAAGCTTCTAATTCAATCCTTAGCAATGGTGGTCACTCTCTCTAGCAACAGCAAATCTGTGAATAATTACTAGATATGCCTAACTTATCCTTTGTCAATTGAGCATGAAAACTAATATAGTAAGTTGATCAAGATTTTAAAGAGAATCAAAATGCGCAATCAATTAAGTGTGTCTTATCTAACTCTAGGGGAGTTATAGGAATGCTAGTGTGATTGCGCGCCTCAATGAGAACACGGATATTTTCATTTAAATAAAGGTGAGTATTTCAAAAGTGAACTTTTGCAATTCGTCAAGCCGACTTTAAAATTTTTTCATTTCTCTCTTCCTACATTCATTCTTCGTCCCAATGTTTTAAAAATACTATTGGAATAAAGTTACAGAAGTCAAGAAAAATCAAATTAATAATACATTACTGAGTTAAATATAAACTTTTTTCTGGGCTTTAAAAAAATTAACTTCTATTAGTTTCCCATAAGAAATTTTAAGTACTTTACAAAATAATTTATAAGGTACTTCTTAGACTATACATCTCACAACTTACGCTTATGGCTTATGTCTTACCGCTTACATAATATACAGCTTACACTTTGGCTTACGTCTTTGGCGGCGCTGCAAATAACCACCAGTCATCAGTCAATGACTGTCGCTAAGGACCATTGGATTTTGTGAAATATGATGATTGATTGCGAGTAAGGAAAAAAAAATTAGAAAACAAACAACAATCTCAAGCTGGTGAAACACGAGTCAATTCATTGCTTTCGGACTGTATTGAACATATGTGACATGGAAAGCGAAAAGGGACCATTTGCCAGAAACATTACGCCTGTTTGCCGTAATAAATTCTGCTGACTAGGCGTAATTTCCATATTAATTCACATTAAAATTATGCCGTAAGGAAGACAAGCCATAGCAATTTTTCTTACACTAGCGTAAGCCGTAAGCCGTAAGAAAAATTACGCTTAGTCAGCGTAATGTTCAGAATTCTTACGATGTAAGCCGTAAGAAAAACTTTAAAATTCTTACGCTAGCGTAAGAAGAATTACGCTTACGTAAGCGTAATTTTTAATAAAATAAATTTTACATCAAGTATGATACATTTTTTTGGAAAGCTTATTTACATCTGTAAAAGCTCACGTTAAGAATTTTGAGGTAAACATGATCAATATGTTTTATATGATTATGAGTTTTCATGATCTTTCATGAGCCACTAATACAACGTTTTTGGAAAATAAATAGACTTCCCAGTCACTTCCTGAAAAAAAAGTTTCAGCAATAAAACTTTATAAAGGGGGAAACACAAGTCCACAAAACTATTATTTCTTGTGATCATTATTCATAATATGAGTTTTAATTTTATGAAGTCAGTTTACAAATTACTTTTCAATGGTCGGCAGCTGAAGCTTTTTTTTGTTATTATAATATTGCATATTTATTTGACTTTTACATATTCAAAGAGTGCACAAAGAGTGATACATCTTATGCAAATTTAATCTTTTGTTGCACGCACATGTCAACATAATCAACCATCGTATTTTTCACTGATGTTCGAAAACTTTTTTACCTGGTTCTCATTCAGTTAAAGATAAACATACAATCAGTTATTTCGAAAGTTACTACGAATAGAAACCGTCCGCTTTAATTCTATTTTAAGTTGTTCGTTCGATGATCCCTTGTGGAAAACGTTTTATCTTTGTTTTCATAAAAATGTTCTTTATTTTCATAAAAATGTATGTTCACCGTTTCTAGCATTTTTTATTGACTTCTGTAACTTTATTCCGATAATAGTCTGGGACACAGGATGAGTGTAGGATGAATGGAAGGAAAGGGAAATGAATACATTTTAACGTCGGCTTGACGAGTTGCAAAAGTTCTCTTTTCAAATACTCACCTTCATTTAAATAAAAATACATACCTGTTTCCTCAGTTTTTCATCATAAGCATGAAGACGCTTTTCTGAAAGTCATAGAAATCCGCAATCGGAGTAAGATGTTATTAAGCGTAATACTTTACACTCCGAAAGTGTAACACAATAAATGATTACTCAAACATAATTAACTTGAGTGTAACATTTTACTGTAATCAGTGGCATATCCAAAAAAAAGTGAAAGGGCTTATTTAAAGTATTTATTTTGCTTATTTAAAGTGCACTGTTAAAGTTATTCAAAAACATTTGTTTGATTGTTTTAGTCAATCAATGACAAGGCACTTTAGACCACACTACTTTACGAAACTTCAAACACCATGAAACTTCAATATACTGCACTTATTGTTTCGGCCATGTAGACAAGGAAGTTAAGATTGAGAGAGTCGAGCTTTGCATTGGCGCTCAATCCTTGTGTTTGGGGTTCACAAGTTTAATGTCCCCCACTTGTTTACATTCTAAAATTAAAGACTGAACTTATTTTTTCTTACGGCGTAAGAAATTTACTTTTTTTAAAAATTACGCTTAGGTAAGCGTAATTTTTGTAATTCTTACGCCGTAAGCCGTAAGGAAAATTACGCTTACGTAAGCATAATTTTTAGAATTCTTACGGCGTAAGGCATAAGCCGTAAGAAAAACTTTAAAATTCTTACGCTAGCGTAAGAAGAATTACGCTTACGTAAGCGTAATTTTTAATAAAATAAGTTTCTAACGCAATAAGAAAAATAAAATTACTCGTAATATGCAAATGGTCCCTTTTCGCTTTCCATGTCACAAATGTGAAATAATGGTATTTTATAAAATTTTATAAATAAGCCTTAAAAGATCGTTTTCCAGCAGTGAGTTATGTGCTTATCGCATAATTTACGTGATCGTTCAGTGAGATAGTTTGTGGGAATTAATTACACGATAACATTTGGCTTTTCATCTCACAATTCTTGTGAGCTGCGAAAAAAAATCAAAAAGAAGATTACAGAAACAGTAGTGTCACCCTATCAAACCACGAAAGAATTACAAAATTAACAAACAAAAAATAACTCATGTAAGATAAGTGAACGTAATATTCATACTCAACACGTTTCAACATTTGCAGATGAATAAAGTTAAACTGTGAAATGCAGCATTTGAATTGCAGCACAATTGTCATATTTGGGGTTCATAACTTAAACGTCCCCCTTTTATCTGTCGTAAAACTTATTCAACCTTCTAAATTCTTTTTTTTAAAAATCAAATAATTCAATGATTGTATTTTTCAAGTTTGATTTGATCCGCAATATAGCCATATGATGACTGACTTTGATTTTTATTGATCACAAAGACCGACTGGAGTAAAAAAATTATTTGTAGAGCAGCTTTTGGCTTATGCTCTACAGCTTACGCCTCGGTAAGAAAAATCACAATGGCTTGTCTTCCTAAATTTATTCTGAATTATTAAGGAAATTATGATTACCACAAAAGCAGGGTTCGAATTAGCACGTCACGCTTTGCAAATTGCGAAGTGATTTTGAAAGCGTCTCAAAAATTGTGAAGTCATTTTATCAATTTTCAGGAAATTGCGAAGTATGATAATCCAGATTACCATATACATTACAGATTATAATATACATTTTTTCTACAAATATATTCAGTTATTTCAACTACAAAGGTATAACAAAATTTGTAATGTTGTCGCTACTTATAGACCATTTCAAACAGACAGCGAACAATAGTCAAACAAAACAACCTTGTTACTAGTGCAATTTTAAATATTGTGCTTCATTGGCTACTTTTGCGACATGTTTTTGCAACGGAAGATGAATTGAAAAGTATTTAAAGTATCTTTACAAAATGTTTATCACATAATCTGATCATTTAACAGGTGCAAAAAGAAACAAAAAAGATATCTGCAACTCACTGAATTTTATTAATAGAATGAATTAAAACAACATCCTTTGAATATATTTTTCTTTCTCCCGGTATCAAAAAGAATTGCTCGAGAGTTTTCTTTCAAATAAAATTTTCATTCCAAAAATAATCAATCTTCTAAACGTGTTGATAAATAGCTTCATAGTTACATTCTGTTACTTATTTCTTTATGTCTTATTTCAAACTTAAGTATAATAAGAATAGTTTCTGAAAGGGAAATTAAGCCTTTATCAAAAACTTTTTATATTAGTCGCTGAAGGTCTGATTAATCTTCTGTGATCATTAAAAGTTATCTTAAATGATAATTATGCTCAGCTTTTCGTTATTTAGCATCAAAGAGCGGACGCCATTGGAGTGCTCTGTGATGGAAATTTTGACGTCACAGCGTGATCGCTCTTTTTGTAAGGATTGCATAAACTAGAATATTTTTTTTTTTAGATGAAAGTTCTTAAGTTCTTCGTGATGTAAAACCTTCATTTAAAAGTATTTTGTTTTAGATTTATAGCAGATATTACCTGGGTAGTGAGTTTTTGAACAATGTGTATATTTAAGGTGTATAAAAAATGAAATCTTCATTATGACTGTTCTTATTTTTCTTGAATTGTTGCTGATAAACTTATTTTACATTTTCCTGTTTCTTGATGAAAATTGTTATGTTGATGGATGATGAATAATAAATATCTTCATGTTGCCTTTGTTGTTTTTCTACCGTTTCCCGTATCTTTAGAACATTTGTGTAAAAAACATGTGCTGACTACGTCTGATATTTCTGCAAATGAAATTTGCTCTGTGACGTCATGATATTTATAATGAAAGCTGTAATGGCGTTTTAAATAAGTTGGTTTTTTAGCAGTTTTTTTCATTTGGAATACCTTTTATACATAAAAAGGTGTTCCTCTAGGAAAAATGAAGTATTTCAAGCTTAAAATCAGAAAAGAAATTTTAAGGCTTAATTTCCCTTTAACGTCTCATTTTATAAGCAATTATTGCAATGCAATTATTTTTTCGCTTAGAAATACTGAATGGATCAATGTTAGTTATAAAAAGTTTTAGTGAAAATCATCAAATTGTTGTGTTAAATTGAATTAAATTAAGTTGTTTTAATTACTGTAAAGACATTTTTGTGGCTTATTGTCAGCCTATAAACCAAAACTTTGAATTTACTTCACCCTATGAGAAATGAGTTTTTTACGAGAATTCGAACCCTGAAAAGTTCTGAAAAGCAATCTACTTATAATAATCCGCAATTGTGTGTAACACATTTAACTTAGAGAGTGATGGTTTTTTTAAAAATTTACGGCCAAAATCTTCTTAATCGTGGTCATATAGCGGCAGTTACACCACGCAAGACACATTCACGATTAGTATAATAGCACGGGGCATCTAACGTCAGTTATTTTTAAGCCAATCAAAACGCAAGAAATTATTTTTTCGCCGTTTTCATTGGTTGCCGACGGAGTAAATCCGTTAGTCTACAGACAGTTTAGCACAAAGCAGATGAAGGTGAAAGGAGAAAGGTTTACTACACTTACTGGAAAGAAAAGAAAGTTTACAGAGGTATTTAGTGTATGTTTATAGTAGAAAATCTTCTGCAAAATAGAGAAAGTTACCTCACATAAGCATAAAAGCAGTTTTTCGAAACGAAGAAAGTAGTTTTATGTTTTTCAGTGTATAAATATGGTAGCGTAATTTCAGTGGAAAAGGAATAGCAGAAGAAAGTGTTTTAAGTATATGTTTACAGTAGGAAAGTGTGCTGGAAAGTAGTAGTTTAAATTAGTAGTAGTTTAAAGTATTATTATTTTGTCTACAGATATGAAATATGGAATGTAAAGAGTTTATAAGTGTTTGAAAATGGTTGCAGAAGATGTTGTTGTTTACTAACATGATGATGTGAATTAGTATGGATAGGTATATTCTCTTTGTTTGAAGTTAAACCAAAGTTAAAATATTATAGATCTATTTAGTTAGAACACAGTTTATTTATCCAGCATTTTTGTTGTTTTCCTGTACGCACAATTTATTTTTACTACTATCATGAAAGATGTATTATGAATATTTTGATGTGTGTCAGATCTTCCGATTAAAAAGTTTTTCTGTTCATAACTCCAGTGTTGATAGTGAACTAAAAATGCTTTAGCTGGAATACCTAGAGTTTTTTAATTAAAAGGGTGAGAAGTGTTTTTTTCCGTATTGACGTTAGATTTTTCATCACGGGCAACCATTGCTTTGCATCTTCAATCGATACAATTTATTTTACAAAGTGAAAAAAGCCGATGCACACGCAGCGCGTATTTTTATTTTCGATGGGTTTAAGATCTTCCAAGTAAAACGACTGTTCTGCGCTCCTATTTCTAAAGTTTAAAGTACTTACAGCACTGATACCCTTTCTGTTCATCATGCTGTGATTTAATTTTTCGACACCAGGTTTGAGATGTCGCTATCAGAATTAAAACCCGTAAAAAATTTTTACACTGGATACTAGTTAAAAATATTACAAAAAGAGTGGCTCCTGAAAGGAAAACAAGTATCAATGTAATTATCTGCCCAAGCATAACCCAGCAAACCCTATGAGTGTAGGTCTACTGGATACAACTTAAAGGCATGTTTGATAACTTCATGGAAACTAGTATATTTTACAGAAAACCTGTTATTTATCCCCTCATTCACAGTGTTGCCCCAGATGATAACAAATACAAAATAATCCTTTACTGTCTTTTTAGTGACAGTACCTAAGCAATAAGACAGTGTGATAGGTGGTAGAATGGGACCAGATACATGACCTCTGTTTATCTCTCTGTGTATAGCTACCAAATAGGTAGACAAGGACAGCAAAGAACTACTTGAAATCTGCAAAGTAAATGGCTGAAACTGATCATGGCTGAGACCAATGACAGAAGCAAAAGATCAAAATTCACAAAGTCACCATTCCTTATCCTGTTGATTATGGCCTGCAACAAAGCAGTAATAATGGATGTCAGACATACTGGCAAGCAACAAAATATTAAGCAATTCTTGCCAAGTGCAAGGCAATAAGTTGTTAATGAGTTACTTAACCATTAATTTTGAAATTTTGAAATTTTCGAAGTTTTTAACAGTTTGTATCCGTACAGTTTTTAGAAATCTGCCTTAAGTTTTGAGAAATTCGAAGGTACATTTTTTACATAAATTTTTCTTTGAAATATTTAATTTTCTTACGATTAAATTTTACATTCACTTTGTTTTACTTTCACTTTAGTTTACTTATTATTATAATTTCTTGTTACACGTAAGAAAAATCTCGTCAAGCATTAACTTCACCTCTTTGTTGTTATTCACCTATTTTCTTCCATTAACACTCATTACTCATGTAAAGACGTCAGGTGTTCAACATTATAATGTTTACGTTTCACCAATTATACCACACAAACGATCCTCAATTCTTATATTAAATGATTTATTTAAAGGAGTAGACCGGCCAAAAATTACATATTAATTTTTTAATTTTATTTTATTAAGCGTATTTGATTTAGTATGATGCAATAATTTGTTTTCTTTGTTTAAATATTCTGTTGATTAAAAATTAGATTTAAAAGATCTATAGAAATAACACTCTCCCTTTCTTGTGACGTCATGGTTGTCCTCATGCTTTTTTATTCAAGAGAAAAAAATCAGAAAGTAGTTTGTTTAAAAAATTGTTGAAGAAAATATTGCTTAAATTATAACTTTTTTATTACAAATATGGTGTTTTGTAGCAAAACTTCGAAAAGCATTGTTTAAGAAGACGAAGAAATAGAAAACTTGGAAGAGGAATCAGATTATAACGGCTTAATCACTTTTTGTGAAAATTTTAAATCAGGCTTAAACCATATCAGTTTGAGCCCGAGGTTGAAATGACTATGATGAATCTGATGATGAAGAACCAGTTTCTACCAACACAGTTGGCAGTTGCACAGGTCGCTTGAGAGATAAAGATTGGTGTATTTGTCAAAACTGTCAAAGAGAATCCCGAAATATAGACTGTCTATGTTGCCAAGAAGTTGCAGCCATCAGTGAACATAAGTTTGAAGATAGAGCTTGTGTTAGTGACAGTGAGGAATTCAAAATCCTGTGTTTGCGAAAATCAGTTTTACAAAATGTTTTGGTTGGCTTACATGTTCTCAGGGGAGACCGTCTTGAGAGGAAGATTACCAACCCTTCATACAGATACGCTGCATTATAGACAATTCACTTGGTGGATTTACCAAAACCTTGGAAAAGGTAACAGGAGAGTTATTCCATCATGTGTAATTGCTAAAATACGAAACACATTTCACGAAGAAAATGGCGTATATGTACCCTATTGTGAAGGGAAAAAAGACTAATTTCATCTCAGATAATTTATGGACTACTTATTTACTACAAGAGATGTTGTACATAATACATATAATATACAATAAATCGTCATGTATAAAACCTCGTCAAACTGGTGGTTTACATCATGTTTTTTCTCATGCATGTGTTTTTTAATTTGTAAGTGGCGATCTGTTGTTATGGTGTCAACCTTCAGACCTGAATCACTTACCTCACTTAAAACATTTTTAAAACCATACAGCTCCATACAATTTGAATTTCCCCCCATGTAACTTGTGCTAGAGAAAGACTGATGATTTTTTGTGATAGTTGATTCAAAAGTGAATACGTCAAGTACTTCACATTATGACCTGGACTGCCACATCTTCCATCACCATTTAGTGAACAAATCCCACACTGTTTGATTTCACTCCCCAACTTCTGTTTTTCATTGAACCATGCCTCATTTGCTACACCAATAAAATACTTTTTGTGAATTTCATAATAGCTACTTTTAGAAATCAAAAAAATTCCTGCCAGATTAAATATTTTGCCATCTTTACAAACGTATTTGAGCTAAACAATATGCTTGCGGCGAGTGTACCGTTTCCTTCATAGGAATGGTTGCAAAAAGGTTGTGATCTCCATATCAAGAAATGACCATTTTATGCAGTAAAGCGTTACCACAAGTGCTGAAGCAGACCGTTTTACTGTTTTAACTACTGCAGACGATGAGCAGCAAAGACAGTGATTGAGCAACTGAATCAAGAAGCCGGAACAGATGTTGATAATTATCCTGTTCATGACATTCTATGCGGCCCGTTGAAAGATGTGTTTTTGGGAAACAAGAAATGGGAGTTTCCCCAATACGAAACAATCCGGAACATCTTCAATAACTGGAAGAACATTAACAGAGAAAAATTGTGTAACACTTTCATTTGTAAATTGGCAGAAAATGGCATTGAAAAATAAATTTTAGTCTTCTCATTTATTTTGCTCTTGCTTTAATCCTATAACCCTAACCATAACAGGCTATTTATGAATGGAATTCAGGGCATTTTTCCTAACGTTTGAAATGCGTAATGATTACATTATTGATATGCGTAATGTTGTAGTTTTTTTGTCACGCAAGAATTTTAATCATTACGCACATGCGTAAGAATAACAAAAAAATGCGTAACAATTTCATGTTTCGTCATGCAATCATTACGCAGCCAATAACTTATTTTAAGCCAGATTTGATGATTTAATCATGAAAAGAACAACTCTCACGGTAGCCGATTAAATTCTTCTATCTTATAGTGAAAAAATTGAATCATTTAAGTTGGCCATTTACCCGAAATGCGTAAAAGTTTGAATTATGCGTAATAATTACACACATTGACCATAAATATTAATATTAATATTAAAAAATAATCTTAAATATATACAAAGGTTAAAAGAAAATCCAACAGAAAATGATGGAAAGAACAAGGATAATAATAAAGGCAGTAAAAATGAAAGGAATGGATAACATCAATTTTGAGACACTATACTAATCACACTGCATAAAAATGAGCCTGAACTAAAGATCTATATATATTAAAATTCATTTCACTTCGGATATTTTCAGATAGTTTGTTGTAATGCACCAGTATAGTAGAAAATGCCCCATATTTAGTCTCAGACAGACTGTCTTTCTCTCTGTGTTTTCTTTGTTTGTTTGATTGTTTGTCATGCAAAATGGTAGATGTGAGCTGCAAAAGAAATCGAGGAGTGAGCAATGTAAGATCACACATGAATTATTTCTGTTCTAGTGCACAATTTCAGTGCAAAAACAAGCAATACAAGCAATGGAATGAGAAAAAATTTGGACCTCATTTTTTATGAGGAACGAGTGTGTGACGTCATCATTGGTCGAAGATATCTCAAGAAAAGTTGGTCGTAGCAAAACGATTCCATACATTTTAATCAATGTTTTAAGCTCTACAACATGAGCACACTTATGATTGCCAATTCCTAAACTTAATTTTTCTCTCAGGGAGTGACACAATACAGCCTGAGCATGGGCAGCAAGCTACGCCACCTTGGTGCCAAGTAAAAATTAATTTTTCTAAAGGCCATTAAAAAGTTATTTAATTCAGTATAATCCTTATACAAAAAACTATTATTATTTCTTGTAATCATTACTCATAATATGAGTTTCAATCTTAACAAATGTTCAGTTCACAAATAATTTGTCAACTAGTAACCCGGGTAAAAGCTTTTTACCATGTCTAACTGCGAAAATGATGTGTCAAATCCCCTGCCTCCCGTGTCAAGAGGTGACGAAAAATTAAATCATAGAATCACGACTGGAAAGTGTACCCATGTTGTAGAGCTCGAAAAACTGATAAAAAAGTGTATGGGATCGTTTCGCTGCGACCAACCGTTGCAGAGATATTGTCGATCAAAGATTTTGATGACGTCATAGCGGCAGTACCAAATAAAATTTAGGCCCAAATGTTGTGTCACCCCATCACCCGTATCCCGGACCCTAAAAAATGTCAGTTATCCCTATTGGTTTTCGAGATAATTCCCCAAAAACGTCGCGTTCGATTGGGAATGCAATGCAATGATTCCCCGTGATCATAAAAAAACTGACGTCAAATGCCACGTGCTTTTGGAATAATCGTGAAAAAAGTGTCTCTCGCATCTACGTGGTTTTACGCGCACATAAGAAAAACTTGACCCTAAAATTTACTTAAATATATCACTCTCTAAAATAAAGTGTGACACACGTCCGCGTATTAGGATACAGATGGTCACCTGAGGCTTTTTTTGGTTATAATAACTACATTTACATCTTGCATATTTTTTAAACTTGACATACTCAAAGAGTGCATAAAGAATGATACATCTAACGGAAATTTAATTTTTTGTTGCACACACATGTCAACATTGTCAACCATTGTCAATCTTTGTTTTCATGTTTTTAGCGATTTTTATTAACGTCTGTATTATTCTGATAATAGATTGGGACACAGGATGAGTGCAGGATGAACATAACAAGAGAGGAATGTAAAATTGTTTTCTTAACCTTGGCTTGAGGAATTGCAAAAGTTCTCTTTTGAAATAGTCACCTGAATTGATAACAAATACGTACCTGTTTCCTTCAGTTTTTCATTATAAGGTTGAAGAAAACTTCCAGTCATGGAAATTCATAATCGGAATAAAACGTTATCAAGTGGTACTTCGCACGCGCAAACTTGATTTTACTGATTTGCGCGTGCGATTATAATTTCCATGAAATAGTATTTTGGGGTGCTGAGTGCTTTAACTTATTCAGCAGATTAAATGAATTTGTTTACTATGAGTGAAGTTGCGGGGATACGATTTAATTAGTGAGCCCCAAACACTAGAGACTGATAGCCGTTTATCTTTGCACTTCATGAAATAAATTTAAGAAAGCAAAAATGTAATGTACATTACCCGTTAATCTATTTAAATTCCTTTCAAAAACTTTGACGTCTTTGTAATGACCAGCTGAAATCTTGTAATAACAAACATCTTAGAAGAGATTCATTGACCAAACATTTTTTAAGGCACTTTATTGAAATTACATCACAGAAAGGGTGGCCATTTACTTGTTAAAGGCCCTTTTCCACTAGAAGAAGAATGTCGATGAGGAAAGATTTTCTGCAATTTGATTGGCGCAGTAATATTCTCTCGGTTTGGTGAACCAATGAGATTGCAAAGAAATTTTTCAACGCAACATTATTCGCCTAGTGGAAAACTGCCTAATGTTACTTGCGTGCGCGAAGCACGTACTAACTACGCAAGATTAGAAAATTATAAATTGAGATCAGAAGAAGTTTGTTACGTCATAAAAATAAGTTAAAGGACAACCAGGAATAACTTTTCAGCACATGAACCCTAACAAATAATAATGAAAAAATGACAAGTGCTGTATCAAGTTTTGCGCGTGTGATACGTCGCAAATGTTTTTACGCGTTCGCGTGCTATTGCACGCGTCTCATGGAAGTGCATGCACACATATCTTGCGAACCTCAGTATAATTACCTTCTTTTTACCATTTTGTGATATTTTTGTTGTCAAATCAAGGCAAGTTTAAATGGGGAGGGAAAATGTTGTATGCAGTAAAAGAAATAAATTAAATTTCAACCAGTAGGCCTTCCCAAAATTTTCAATAATCTGTGTAAACCAAATCCCAATCTTTTTAACCAACAAAAAGGATTTTGTCAAATGCTTAATACTGCAGTTTTCATGAACGAACAACATAGCTACAAAGGTTATATCATTTATATCATATATAATCATTTCTTTTGTGCAATGATGAAACAGATTTTATTGAAAAATATCTGTAAGGATAAAAATGAGTTTTTTTAGGTGATACAGGTGATAGGTTTCTTAAAAGAAAGAAATAAAAATGTCAGCTTACTTGCTTGAAATACTTGCAATATTCAAAATTTTGTATACAAAATCATTTAAGCCTTCACGCCTCATCTTGATAAATTCTGTACATTGGCCATTAAGAAAACAATAAATACATATAAAGATAAAAGTCAGTAAAAAAACAGGTAATATGGAATTGCAAGAATATAATTAAACTTCTTACCAGGGTCAAAGTTATTCCCAAATAACTTTTTTCCAGGTAATTTTAGATGCAGTTCAGGATAAACTTTTTTAAGCTAAAAACAATGACATCTGGGTAAACCTTAAGCAATAAACTTTCTGAGAATTAAAATTACATCTATTTATTCCGAATCCTAATTTGATAGACAGCATTACTCCCAACTTTTTATATTTTGGTTTGAACCTTTTTGATATGCTCAAACTATAAATAACAAGATTCAGAAAAACATGACTATATATTTCCCTAAAGTTACCATTTTTTATCAATTACTATGTACATTAATGACAATAAGAAAATATATCATTTCGCTAAATATAAAGAAATGGAATAATTACCATCAACTTGATACTCAGATAAGAATGTCTTCCTTACTAATCAGGGTGGAATTGAATTTATTAAAACAAAATAAATTATTTTGAACTTATTATGAAATGAAGATGTTCATGGTCAAATGGTAAGGTTTGACTTACAATTCTTGCCAAGAAGTTAAAAAGGCAACTGAGAAGTAAGTATGGGCCAGGCTTTGTGATATGAGGCAAGCAATAGCTCGCGCTCACACCCCTACATGCCATAACTACTTGAGAGGAGTGAAAAATCAGTCCCCTGATTTATGCAGTGAGAGCCATAATTTCATTTCGCTCCCATATTTAAATGCCCTGCAAACATAAACTTATTTCTTATTTCCACTAAGAGTTACAAAACCTTCGCGCTGTTTTACGTCCTTCTGCATAGCCATCTTGTTTAGAAAAAATCAACTCACAAAAGTGAGGTTATTCTTATATTTCCGTGGTGACGTAATAGTTTGCAGCCCTCGGAAATTGGTCGGCAAAATATAGTAATTTCAGGTCAGCTTTTAGGATTTTGCGTCAGCTAAGGTGGCTTTTGCTGAGTACCGACCTAAATTCTGAGGATGAGTTTGCCTTCAACATCATAAGCAAATGAGGTTAGAAAAACGAGCGATTTCGAAACTTTATCTATTGCAATGGTTTTTGCCCCCGTCTTCTGGAGTTACGAAAGTACAAGCAATAATACTGAATGTGAAGCAAATGCTTTCGAATTAAAGTACCGCCCCAAATCTTCGAGAACCTTCTTTCTTTTTCTCTTTTTCCTAATGGGAAATGTTTTTCTTTAGAAAAGAAAATCCATGTCGCCGATACAGGATTGTTTTATTTTTCATGAAGAATCGGAGAATTACCTGCCATTGTATTTACACGTAGTGTATTAATAAAATGTGACTGGTTGAGGGAAAAAGGACCAATTGCTTATTTAATGTGTTTAAACTCTAGTAAAAACAGCAGTTCAACTAGCATTCAAACGACTTGGTTTTACGCGCACATAAGAGGACGATGACCGTAAATTAAAACTACATATATCACTCTCTAAAATAAAAGTGGGATGCACAATGCGGATTATTATAATAAGATTGTATTAAGTAGTTTTCTCTTTCTCTTTAACATTCTTTTAAGTTACAAAAGTATGCGCAAGGTTGTAGTGTCGAAAAAATAATCTTTTATTTAAAAAAATAGCCAGCCAGGTGGTGACGAGTTAATGGAACGGAAACGTCTTTAATTTAATTCAAAAACCATTTGAACTTCAAACCAAAACGATGGAGAGTAATACAAATTCTTTATTTTCAGGTTTTACTTTTCCTCTTTATTAATCTTTATGGCTAAGTTTTTACGTACCGAATCTTTAGTGTTTTATTTTACATATATGACACATTTCAAATTTGACTTGATTATCATACAGAATGAAGATTATTGATCTTAACTGGAAAAAATTGATCGCATATCTGTCAAAAATTTATACGAGCGCACGCCATAACTGATATCGTCAATTAAGGCGTGTAATGACCACACTACTGCTGATTTTCTTACGACCAGGCCTGCATAACCAACATTGACTACTGCGAGAAGAGTGCGCACCCACGCAAGCTTTACAGCCACGAAATGAGAGAGTTTTGGAGCCCTGTGTAAACACAGCTTTCAGACAATCCTCCACGTAAACCTTATGATGAAAAACGGAAGGAAACAGGTATTATTATATATTTCCCCATAGGGCGAAATATATGTTAAAAGGGGCATTTTCCTTCTCCTCCTCCTCCTCCTTTCACTAGCCGCAGTTTAGTATTGAATTTTGGCATGGCCAAGATAGATAAGAATATAGGCTAGTTCTTCAGTGAAGTAGTACACCATTTTGTTCAGTCAGTGAAGACGGGTAGTGGAAGTTTTTTGCTAACTACTAGCTTTTAAAATGATTCAATAGATTAAACGTTGGATGATGGAAGTAAATTGTTTTAGTTCAGTGTTTTCCTAAAACGTTTTGTAAAAACTTTTGAATGAACATGTAAAAAACAGAGAAAAATTGATACCAATGTCATGCATGTTTTGTTTTTGTTGACAATAATATTATGATGACTGCTTATTAAATGCTTGAAACAGTAAAGCATTGAAGCCGTGATTTCAGTGCAAAGGCGAAAATTTGTTATTAAAAGCCAGGTTGATTGATTTATTTTTATTTTACATCCTGATATAATGTAATCCAGACAACTGTGAACTGTGAAAACACACATGATGAACAGCCAACAACAGGAAACCCTTTTTACATGGAGAACAATCAGTTCAAACAGTTATGTTAACTCAGAGAGTACAAAAACTGCAAGTGCAAACTCGATGTAGTATATGCAATAAGAAGTTCAGAAAACAAATTATGTATAATATTTTTACACAGGATTGAAACACATAATAACTTGAAAAAGAATCTGGCTGGTCAAGTGTGCTTCCCTGGATAGTCGTTTAATCTAATAACGATACATCAATTACTATGGATTAATTCCATGATCACGTGTATCGTTCCTATGATATTTTATTTTGTAAAAATTAATGTATATATACTGTCAATTTTCCTTACTAAGAACAAAGAGCATAAATCAAAACACAAAACCCAACATAACAGTTTGTAAATTAAATCAATACATAACACAAGCTTCTACTTTCAACTATGTAGTGATTTGGTTATGAGCGACCTAATTTTTGATTTCAGAAGGTCTAACCTTGGCAGGTCATAGGGCTGCCTGCTGCTGTTGATTGGGTGAATAAAATCAAGTGACAGCCAATCGCCCCAGAACCTGAAAACATTATCAAAATGAAGTCCATAAAGATTACTAAAAACGTTGCCAAGCAATTTGATTAAGAGTGCATCTTCATTTTGTGAAAGTGAAGTGTCTCTTAAAACAGAATTATTAAGGTTTTGCCAGATCTGTTTCTATAAAAATAACCTGTTTTCAACGACTTTCACCAAGTGAAAAAATATCTTAACGAAAGGGGTTTGCCACTACACAAACAAAATTCTGGCAGTGTATCACTAATACTTCTTCAGTTATTTACATATTTGGGATGGAAAATGATTTTTTGAAAATTCAAAAACTTATTTTCATCATTTTTAAAATTCTCCCAAATGGTAAAAAAAAATCAATTTCGATTTTTTGAGTGTAGTTCCCCTTAAAACGTTTTCAATGATAAAACGTTTAAACATTTTTAATGTTTTCTCTTTTGAATTATTAAAAAGTTTTTGAATTTTGGTAAAAACGTTTTATCATTTGTTATCAAAATTCCTTGGACAGTCACATATACAAGTAACAAACTTTTTTTTCTTAGTATATGTGACATGGAAAGCGAAAAGGGACCATTTGCCAGAAAATTACTCCTGTTTGCCGTAATAAATTCTGCTGACTAGGCGTAATTTCCATATTAATTCACATTAAAATTACGCCGTAAGCCGTAAGGCGTAATCCGAAAGCCGTAAGAAAAATTACGCTTAGTCAGCGTAATGTTTAGAATTCTTACGACGTAAGCCGTAAGAAAAACTTTAAAATTCTTACGCTAGCGTAAGAAGAATTACGCTTACGTAAGCGTAATTTTTAATAAAATAAATTTTACATCAAGTATGATACATTTTTTTGGAAAGCTTATTTACATCTGTAAAAGCTCACATTAAGAATTTTGAGGTAAACATGATCAATATGTTTTATATGATTATGAGTTTTCATGATCTTTCATGCACACAAATGAGCCGCAAATACAACGTTTTTGGAAAATAAATAGACTTCCCAGTCACTTCCTGAAAAAAAAGTTTCAGCAATAAAACTTTATAAAGGGGGAAACACAAGTCCACAAAACTATTATTTCTTGTGATCATTATTCATAATATGAGTTTTAATTTTATGAAGTCAGTTTACAAATTATTTTTCAATGGTCGGCAGCTGAAGCTTTTTTTTGTTATTATAATATTGCATATGTGACATGGAAAGCGAAAAGGGACCATTTGCCAGAAAATTACGCCTGTTTGCCATAATAAATTCTGCTGACTAGGCGTAATTTCCATATTAATTCACATTAAAATTACGCCGTAAGGAAGACAAGCCATTGCAATTTTTCTTACGCTAGCGTAAGCCGTAAGGCGTAAGGCGTAAGCCGTAAGAAAAATTACGCTTAGTCAGCGTAATTTTTAGAATTCTTACGGCGTAAGGCGTAAGCCGTAAGAAAAACTTTAAAATTCTTACGCTAGCGTAAGAAGAATTACGCTTACGTAAGCGTAATTTTTAATAAAATAAATTTTACATCAAGTATGATACATTTTTTTGGAATACTTATTTACATCTGTAAAAGCTCACGTTAAGAATTTTGAGGTAAACATGATCAATATGTTTTATATGATTATGAAAATAAATAGACTTCCCAGTCATTTCCTGAAAAAAAGTTTCAGCAATAAAACTTTATAAAGGGGGAAACACAAGTCCATAAAACTATTATTTCTTGTGATCATTATTCATAATACGAGTTTTAATTTTATGAAGTCAGTTTACAAATTATTTTTCAATGGTCGGCAGCTAAGGCTTTTTTTGTTATAATAATTGCATATTTATTTGACTTTTACATATTCAAAGAGTGCACAAAGAGTGATACATCTTATGCAAATTTAATCTTTTGTTGCACGCACATGTCAACATAATCAACCATCGTATTTTTCACTGATGTTCGAAAACTTTTTTACCTGGTTCTCATTCAGTTAAAGATAAACATACAATCAGTTATTTCGAAAGTTACTACGAATAGAAACCGTCCGCTTTAATTCTATTTTAAGTTGTTCGTTCGATGATCCCTTGTGGAAAACGTTTTATCTTTGTTTTCATAAAAATGTTATTTATTTTCATAAAAATGTATGTTCACCGTTTCTAGCGATTTTTATTGACTTCTGTAACTTTATTCCGATAATAGTCTGGGACACAGGATGAGTGTAGGATAAATGGAAGGAAAGGGAAATGAATACATTTTAACGTCGGCTTGACGAGTTGCAAAAGTTCTCTTTTGAAATACTCACCTTCATTTAAATAAAAATACATACCTGTTTCCTTCAGTTTTTCATCTAAGGTTGAAGACGCTTTTCTGAAAGTCGTGGAAATCCGTAATCGGAATAAGATGTTATTAAGCGTAATACTTTACACTCCGAAAGTGTAACACAATAAATGATTGCTCAAGCTTGAGTGTAACATTTTACTGTAATCAGTGGCAAATCCAAGAAAAAGTGAAAGGGCTTTTCTATGGGTTTGTTTGCTTATTTAAAGTGTACTGTTAAAGTTATTTAACGAACCTTAATAAAAAAACCAAAAAACATTCGTTTGATCGTTTTAGTCAATCAATGGCAAGACACTTTTGACCACACTTTACGTAACTTCAAACTCCATGAAACTTCAATAAACTGCACTTATTGTTTCGGCCATGTAGACAAGGAAGTTAAGATTGAGAGAGTCGAGCTTTGCATTGGCGCTCAATCCTTGTGTTTGGGGTTCACAAGTTTAACGTCCCCCACTTGTTTACATTCTAAAATTAAAGACAATGAACTTATTTTTCTTATGGCGTAAGAAATTTACTATTTTTAAAAATTACGCTTACGTAAGCGTAATTTTTGAAATTCTTACGCCATAAGCCATAAGAAAAACTTTACGCTCACGTAAGCGTAATTTTTAATAAAATAAATTTCTTACGCCGTAAGAAAAATAAAATTACGCATAATATGCAAATGGTCCCTTTTCGCTTTCCATGTCACATATACTATTATTGTGGTGGTGATTTTTAAAACTAAAAATCCTGAACATAGGAGTACCTTAGATCCTCAAGTTTCTTTTTGTGTAACTTACTTAATTGATTATGAATTTTTATGAGCGATGACAAACATCAAAATTGCAAACAAACTCCCAAACAAACAAATTTTCTAATAGACAGCTACTGACTTATGTTTCTCACAACCTTCATAACAGTTTCTATCTTTAAGTACTATCATAATTGTTCTTTCAATTCATTTTATCTTTTTGTCACAATTCAGGCAAACAGTTCTCTCACCCTTTTTCAAGTGTCTGTTTACTGCTTCTAAGAAAGTAGGAGTTGAGCCGTTATGGTAATCATTAGTTTTTATCCTCGAGACTGCAGTATATCTAAATGTGTTGCACACATAATCGACAAAATGTTTGTGTCCATTAGTTAGATAATATGCTGATTTTTTTGCACAATGTATTATGTATTTACTCAGAAATAAAAAAGGTGATGTAATGTTCAAATGGCTGACAGGCATCCAGCACCTTTGAACATTTTTTGATAAATGGGGTGGTCTCCTGGTCAATAACTTATTATTGAAGTGTTTCTAGTCATGTTTGATATTCCATAACAATATATATTTGAAATTTAAAACTTCAATCCAGTTAATGCTTATGACCAACGTTAATAGCAGTTTTGATTTTTATGTTTGCAATTCCAAAATTTCGACCTTCTGGATATATTATTTTTACTGTTTCCCTCAGTTGCATTGTCGATGTACCATAACAACATGGGAATAAATGATCGAACCCCCTGGGCATTGCCAAGGAAAATCAAATGTGTCATTAAATGTCCAATGGCTGCAGAGACTGTCACACTACAAGTAGCTGTAGAGCATGCTACCAATGTAGTTGAAGATAAGGGTCTAATAATAGCCCTTTGTTGTCTTCGAGAAAAAATTCAGTGTCAAGAAGTATCAATAAAGTGGATATCATCATGCAAGCAACTGGTAGACTGCCTTACAAAATCTACAGCGTCACCCACCTTATTGATGAACAGTGCACATAAATTGTTGATATTTACGAAGTTATGTTAGGTTGCTGGTGATATTTACAAAGTTAAGTTATGTTGTTGATATATTTTAAGACTTCTGTTACCTGTTTGTTGGTTCATCATGCCAGTCAAAGTTTTTGATTCTCACCCCAAATGCAAACAAGAATTAGCACAAGACAAAACATCAGAACATCAGTAGAACAGTCAAGCCTGAAGCTGTTAATCTTGTTTTTTTCAGAGAAACTAATAGTTTTCCTTTTTATCTGGTAATAAAATTCATAGTTTAGCACAAAAAGTTTTCTTTTTTGCCTTTTTATTGCTCACAGTTTCGTAATCATTTGAGGTAATATCAATGAACATAGATGATTTTTCTTTAACGTCTTCAACTGATCTGTTGACTTTATTGTTAATTGCTTTAGGTATCATGAGTATGTTAAGGTGACAGGATTCAAAATTTACATTATTACGGCCAAAACACTTATAGAAGTATTTGAACAAAGGAGGCTAAGCCCAAACCTTACCCTCACTAACCCAGACACATATCACAAGGCTTACACCATAAAATCTAATGTTTGTATTCTGTCACCTAAACATACTGTTATAAAACATCAGTCAGTTTGTGATTAAAACATTTGCCAGTATCAAAATATCAAATAAATAAAGAAAAAACAAGTTTTAAAATGAAGCAGAAGCTTTTTGTTAAAAAAAAACAAACAAACATTGTTGATATATATCAGTCAGTTTCTATTTAGAGGGGGTTTACACGTAAAATTTCATCCCGGGATGAGTTGCTCCCTGTGTCTGGTAAAAACCTTTATGTTGTTTACATGTTTTAGACGGAATGAACTCTTATCCCGGGATGAGTTCATCCCCGTGTCTGGGACAAGGAAGAGATTTCATCCCGGGATGAAATTCGCTAAAAAAGACATGTTAACACTTCCTCCCGGGATAAAACTGAAGTAAACACACGTGTAAACACATGTTAATTTTCATCTCGTGCTAAAGATGCAGTAGGTGCGTATTTTGAACAAGATTTTGAGTATTCGACACGAAAAGATCCTTTTGCACGTGGAAGCTGTGTTAAGATAAGTAGAAAAGAGAATCAAGGAAAAAGGTTTGTTAATATTATCACTTCAGATATATGCGACGTTCCAGGGGATTTTGATAACAAACGATAAAACGTTTTTTAAAGAAACGTTTAAACGTTGCAAAAACAATAGAAAAAAACATTTAAAAACGTTTTTATAAAAATGTTTAAACATTTTTGCCAGAAGTCAAAAACGTTTCAAGAATTCGAAAGAGAAAACGTTTAAACGTTTCTTTAAAAAACGTTTTATGCAGATTATTAAAAACGTTTAAACGTTTAAACGTTTTATCATTAAAAATGTTTTTATTGTTAAAAACAATGCCTCATAATAAAGAGCTAAAGAGCTCTTGCTTCGGCTGCTATTTAGCAAGGAAGACGGAACTATAGCCCGGTTTTCACATCGTTCACTGTCGTCGCACGTATAAGCGAACTAATTTTTGATTTAGATTTGAGTTGAGTTGAATAAAGTGGAAATTGGCCTTTAGTTGAAATTTTCGGGAGGTTTTAACTTTAGCAAGTCATAGCCGTTGATTGGGCGAATCAAATCAAATGACAGGCAATCGCCCCAGAACCTGAAAACGTTATCAAAATAAAGTCCATAAACATAACTAAAAACGTTACCAAGCAATTTGATTAACAGTGCATCTTAATTTTGTGAAAGTGAAATGTTTCTCAAAACAGAGAAATTAAGGTTTATCCAGATCTGTTTCTATAAAAATTAGCCGTTTTCAACTACTTTCACCGAGTGAAAATACATCTTTACGAAAATAAACATAAAACTTTTCCCCGAGGATTTACTAAAATAGCAATTCTATCAAATTCGTTCTATTATGGAATCAATAGAATTATAGCGGACGGTTTCTATTTGTGGAAACTTTGAAAACAGCTGTTGTTTCTTTAATCTTTAAATGAATGAGAACCAGGTAATCAATGTATTGTAATATACTAACATGTGTTACCTGCAAATGCATATTTAAAAAAGTACACACTTGAAGAACATTGACGTCATTAAAATAAATCAAAACAAAAGAACGCACATTGTTCATTAAAAATCAAAATAAAATCAAAGTATTATTAAGTAAAGATTAAAAGTTTTTTAATTATAACTGGTTTTAATAACAAACTTTCCAAAAATGGCGCATACGAATGTGATTATAAACAAACCGCTGGACACTTCTTCGAACGAAACTTGTTTACGTTTGCAGAGAAATGCAACGATACCAAAATCCGCTGGACGGTTTAAGTTGAAAATGTTTTTTTTTTTTTTTAAAAAAATGGATTAATGTAAAAACGTTTTTTTTAAACGTTTTTGAAAACGTTTTTGAAAACGTTTATAAGGTTGCACACATAACAAGAAAACGTTTTTTCGTTAATGAAAAAACGTTTTTCAACAAAATGAAAAACGTTTAAACGTTTTTAAACATTTTACCATTTGTTATCAAAATCCCCTGGAACGTCACATATATTTGAGCAACATTTGTGAACTTTTATATGAAACTACCTGTCAAAATAATCATTAATACATTTTCATTTTAGGAAAATGTCAATTAAGCAGATAGGATCATTTTCAAATCCACTTGCTGAATTAGATCATGTAGAAGTAGATGACAACACTGAAAGACATACCGAGCCAAACAATGGTCCGCAGGACGCTGGAAAAATATCGAAAGCAAAGAACGACACAGGAAAAGCAAAGAAAAAACGGTGAAGGTGGAACGACGAAATGGTGGATTACCTTTTGCAATGTTTTTCGGAGATTAACACAGAGAGCGAGTTTCAGGGCAAGGACTTCGAAGCAGATTTGGTAAAACTGTATGGTGAAGTAAGGATAATGATGGCGAAGAAGTTTGAAAGTGATGATTTTGGTCCGGTTGTTTTAACTGACCTAGGTGACAATTTAACCAAAGCGGAATTAGTCGAGTACAAAATGAAGTTAGCGTTGGAGAAAAAACAAATAAAAACAGGCTACGATAGAGTGAAAGAAAAGGCTAAAGCAATCCACCAAGACTACCGCAAAGCAGTGACGGAGGGACGAAGATCTGGAAGTGGCAAATTGATTTGCGAGAATTGGGACACTTTAAAGCATTTATGGGGTGGGTCACCATCTGTTGTCAAAGTTAGGAACCACATCGCATCTATGGAGAATGACAAAGAAGAGATTGAATATAAAAGTTGTGATGAGGAGATAAGGAGTCCCAACATTTATACCACTTACAACGACGATGACGGACATGACGATCATGATCTTAGAAATGAATCAATTCAGTTGCAGTTAGATAATTCAACAACAAGCTCAGAAAATTTTTATGACGTAAGTATTGGAAAAAAACGCAAACTAAGTGGAATTGCCAAATACGTAGACAACAAAAGGAAGATGCTAGAGAAAAATTTGTCAGCATACCAGCGGGATCACATTTATCTTAAAGTTGCAGTGGATGACTTGAAGGTTAAAGAAAAGATGGTCGCTATGTTAACAGAAGCAACAGTACAATCAAACAGAACCATGGAAAAGATTTCGGATTCAATTTCTTCTGTTGGAAAGTCCATAGGAGATGGGCTAGCTCTATCGGCAGCTGCATTAGCTCCACCTAAACAAGTAAACCCTCAACAAGTACAACTTTTTCAGCAACCCCCTCAACTACAACCACCGTCTTTCAGTGGGCACTAAAAAACAGCTTCCTTTAAAAGTATACTTCTTTACCTGTGTTGTTCTTCCAATTGCATCAAAACTACTACGTGTAACTGCATAAGAAGGGATGCAATTGTTAAAATTGTTGATAAAGTTGCAGTTAAAAGTGCAAATTTTCTCTGTTCAATAGCCATCTTTTTACGCGTTTCTTCTTTTATCAGCTCTTTTCAAAAAACAAAATTCAGTTTCGATTTATCATACGCAAGGCGAGTAAAAGCACATTTCATCCCAGGATGAAACTACTCATCCCGGGAAAAAATTAACATGATTTCATCTCACGTACGTGTAAACCCCCTCTTAGTATACTTCTTTTATTCTTGTCCCAGCTATTAATTTTTTTAAAACAACCACAAGCAAAAGAACTAAGATAACAGATTGTTTATGTTCGAAAATAAATTAAAAAGATAAATAGAAAAATGTTGGTGCACAGGAAATACAAGCAGAAGAAAAAATCAAACTTGCTGCACGTGAAAAAATGGCAACTTTAAAAAAGAAAGGAAAAGTGGGAAAATTTTTCTGTAGAACTTTAAAAAGTGGTGGAAAGAGGCAAAGTTGTTAAACACAAGATTTTACAAACAAATGCTGTAAATCAAGATCGCAAATTCAATATATTTCCTATGCAAATTCAGTAAAATGCTTTGCAAAGCCTAAAAAATTTGCTAATGTTCTAATTCAGACCCTGGTGTAACATTTAACATGAAGTGACACCAAAATTATCCAACCCGCAATCAATTCGCAAATTAAAATCATGAGTAATTATTGTATAGAATTTCTAGCTTCAGTAAATTCGAAATCAAACAAAACAAAATTTCAAAACAAGATTCACACATACAATATTATCACTTTACACTTTAACTAAGTCTCTATAATCCACATAGATATAAAGAGATTTTACCTTGTCATAAAGTGTGTGGAATTCATTATATCTTCGGAAAATGAAAAAGCTCTTCTCTGGAGTTTTAACCAAAACCTTGTACACCTAAACACAAAAAGTTTTACATGCATGTAATTTAATCTTTTCAAAGGTGAATTACATAAATCCGATTTTCCTTGGGAATAGAACTGCATCACTTATAGTGTGGGCCACTACGTACCAAAAAAGATTTTCATGTGCAGAAGCATGTTAATTGCAAACATTATGTTGATTTGGGTTCTTAAACATTACAGGATCAAAATCCATCTAGGTGTCACTTTTGGATAACCTCCAATGTCATGTGACATGATCTCATCAACTGCCGTAGAAGCAAAAAAATTTTTTTCCCTACCATCAAAAAGAACTTTACAAATAGATTGAAAACTGTATAAAAACCTTACCTTAAAAATAAGCCAATAAAAAGTTATGACCAATTAATATTTTACTCAAAACGAGGGTTATGCTAGTCAGCTGATAAATATACTGAGTGTGATAATGGGTTCAATTTTGAAACCATTGCATTTGCGTATGGAACAAAAGAAACTACATCGATATTATTCTCTTTTCGTATTTATATGCTATAACATGATTTTGCATGCTGTATTTTTGATTGAACTATGAATTATAAATGAAATGGGACACCAAGAAAATCCGAAAGGTAAAAGATATGCAACTGTGGCTTATTCTAAGTGTTTCATATGCCAACAAATTCATCGTAAAAAAAAGGTTTGTTATACTATCAAAATTTTTATTTCAAACATTACACTTTTAGGTGAAAATCATTTGATTTTCTTATGGGAGGAAAACATACCTTGACATTACTTTTAGTTTTTTACTTGCAAAGGGAGTTTACAATAAAATTTTTCGCCTTCAATTTTTCTTTAATGCCTTCAATTTTTCTTTTGGTATTTAAACTTTTTATTAAGTTGAAATTTATTTGAAATTTGTAAAGTTTTTGGACCATTTATTTTCAATAACCAGTCTTCACTATGTATGGCAGATACAATAATATGGATAATATACATCAAAATGAATAATGTATATAAATGAATATGAATAATGTACTGCGATAATGTGTTGCCTTGTACTTCTGCCATCTTCTTACTACTGTTTCACGCACATTTCTTTTTTTTCACATTCCCACCTGCTGTAATTTGGATAGAATAATTGGCAAAAAAATCAAAACTTTCCACCAATTTTTTGGTCATGAATAATTAATGAGTTGATGCACTGAAACTTGACTTTTTGATGTATGATTTAAAATTTAAAGCCTGAAAACACCGGCTTAGACCAAAAATTTTTCAAGAATTGTATTGTATTGTATCTGAATATTTTAAAAGGATATATACATTTCAGATAAAATCTGCTATCAATATGTGTCCTTTATCATATGGTTACAATTGAATATACAAGATCATAGAATAAATAAAAAACAAAACAATATAGATACAAATAAAATGAAACAAGCATAAAATTAAAAGTAAACACATCATTTCAGTAAATAGATATTTACTTGAAGAACTGTTGTACCTTTTTCTTAAAGTTTGTGCATGTCCTAATATCCAGTCCTAATAATCTTTACCTGTAAACCCCCTTAAGGAACGAAAGGGAAATATATCATAAAATATTCTTTTTGTCTGATTCAATTCTTGCAAATCATTCAGACGATATCTCGAGAATCGTTCGAAAAACTAATTAAAGCGCTAAATACCCGATATGAATACAGTGATACAGATACATACGACTGCTTGTACCAGGCTAAAGGACTTGATTTGTCTTTCCTTATGGATAAATGTGTATACCACGCTGATCAAAAAACTTGGACCGACTCGTCAAAAGACGGTGGATAAACCCTGATTCAATACAAAATAATCAGAGTGAATCATTATGACACTCAGAAGTTCTTGTAAAAAGTGAAGACGAAGATGAAGTTCCAAGGTTACTGAAATTGAAATTACAGCCATACTTTAAAGACCGGTGTATAATTTGTCAGAAACAAGGCGGAAAGCTTCACAAAGTTGAATCTCTTCACATTGGTCAAAGGATGCATAAAGTTGCTAAGGATTTATCTGATCATTCATTTTACCTTCGGATGAATAGTATCCCCACTCTTCATTGCTAATGTTGTCCAATACCATCTGATATGCCGGATATCAGCTGAAAGGTCTATCAAGGTAGGCCCTAATGAAATTCAAATGTTGGACGACACAGCGCGCGTTATAGCTGACATTGAAATTATCGAGATTGTGAGGGTGAATTGTAATCAAAGCGAAATGAATATGAATATGAATGACCTCAACAAAACCTACAATAATCTACTAGGTATTTGTGACAAAAAAGGAAATTAATTACAAGAGGTATCTTAAAGCGTTACTTGAGAGTAACATTCCTGGAATAACTTTTTCAAGACCACCAAACCGCAATAGTTAATAAAATGAGCAACAATGATCTACTTAAAAAAATTCTTGGAAAAGCACCTTGAAGCAAGTCAACAAATGATAGAAATTACCAATTCTTTACTGCTGGTCAGTGTCGAGGCATCTACAGCAGCCTTTGAGAGCGGTGGTTTACTGGAAGTCTTTGAAAGCTTTGATCAAAGTTTGCAGCAAGAAGCACAGTTTTTTCGCAACTACGTATGAATTATTACTCAATTTTGTTCGCGCAAACCCTGAAGGAAACTGGAATCTGCACTTAACATCTCTCAATCAAATGATTCCATACTTCTTTGCACATGACCAGATTAATTACACTCGTCACTCGCCATTCTACCTTGCTACGATGAGAGAGCCTGAACAAAGTGACGCCGATAGTTGGAACCATAAGAAACAGAACTTTTCAATTAATAAGTCAGGTATTCCATTTTGTTCCATCGGATCTGACCATGCTCTTGAGAAAGAGAACAAAACCCTTAAAGTAACAGGAGGCGTGAAAGTAACACAGGAACCAATTGCGCTATATTGCTTTTGTCACGTTGCCCCTACACTCAATGATATTTCTAAAGCGTTTCACAAAGAATGCAACATAGAGGTCACAAAATGAAAAACGCACTACCAACTCAGTGGTTCAACCAACAAAAGGATAGCTAACAATGTTGTGCAGGTTGCTGGAACTTTTGAAACTTTTGGAGTTGATTTTAAAGAAGAATCATGCGTGTTCAACATTGTAAGAAAAGCAGTTCTCCCTAAAACTTCTGCTTCTGATATTTTAAATCAACAAAGTATTGGTCAAGAGTTTTATAAAACTTTTTCGGAGGAAAGAATTAAGGTTTTTCCCTTAATTCTTTCCTCGGAAAAAGTTTTATATATATTTATATCTTTGTGGTCACCAATCAAAAAACGAAATTTTAAAACATTTTGAACTATAGCGAAATCTATCAAGACCAAAGTAGGCCAAAAGATTGCCACTCAAAGAAGAACGCATCGATTTCTCATTGCTGAACGACCTGAACTTAGAGGAAATGATTGGCAACTACGAATTCTCAGTGGTACCCAAGTCAATGTTTGCACAAGATGGGGAACCTCTTTTGAGCTCTGATAAAGCAAAGATTCTTCATGTGATCGAGAGCAGTGCAAGTAAGGAAGAGTATACAATTGCTTATTATTAATTTGTACTTTTATATTATTTTCATTGTAGGATTTTGCAGATTGATTTCAACTTGTCAAGAAAGCTTCGAAAAATAGCAGTGAAATCTGATTAGTATTTGACAGGTATAGTTTAATAAGATAATAAAGTTAATAAAGTAATAATACTTAAGGAAGGGAACATACAAACTTGACAAAATAGCTTTCTCAATGATATGTATGTTCTCACTCTGGTACATTAGTCAATCATTAAAGGCAAGAACAAGAAATGAGATAAGATATCCGGTAATGAAATAAGATACAAAGTAACAAGCAATTCTGATATCAGCAAAAAGCCTTTGAAACAACTTTTGGCTCATATTGAAACCAAACAAGCTCTAACCGAATATCTCGCAGAGTATACAACGGCTGAGTTAAATATTCGCTCCAGATTGCTGTAACTTTTTCAAAGCAAACAGTCACAAATATTGTTGGGTTGTCTGCCAATCTTCAAAATCACGATCACGAAGAAGCCGACACCTTATTAATGCTGCACGCAATCGACGTCGCTAAAACGAATCTTTCGGGGAAGTGTTGTGATTTCTGCTGAGACAGATGTATTCCTGCTTTTGCTTCATTATTACGAATTCATTTCTCATTGTACTTTATTTTGGACTGGCAGGAGTGATGTAGAACGTGACATATCCATCCAACGCAAACAACAAACGTTCAAACTTAACAATGTTACCTCAACTCCGATGGTATTTATTTTCAAAATGCCAATATGATGCTGCTTCGCTACCACCAACTATGAGCGCTTTGAAGTATAAAATATTTCGAAGTCATTACGTCTGCATGGTCCTCACACGAGCTCATGTACCATATCAACAACTGCCCAAACCAGAAGGCTATGGCTGGGAAATGAATGGTAATTCCCTTGATCCAATCATGACTGACAATCTTCCAGCTCCTGTTGCCTTAATGGAACTAAGTATGTGTAGCTGTAACACTGGCTGCAAAACACGTTGTACCATATGCTTAAAACATCAACTGGTTTGCAAATACATGTGCAAGTGTAAAAACTGTGAGAACGATGGTTCTATAGTGTCTGAAGACGAATGCGAAACTGATTCTGATATTGAGTGAATTTTAACAATAACCAAAAGTTTAAAATGACTTAAACATGAGACATACAGGATAAAAAGGCTTCTTTCAGTTTATTTCTTTTGTTTGAGAGGAAAGAAATTATTTCTTGTAGGATTTTTTAATAATTTTACACTGTTTCTTGGATGGAAATTGAAAATAAACTGAAATCTGGGGGGAATAAACAATCGATTTATGAATATATTTTCTTTTAAAAAGCTTGTGATTCATGGCTAGAACACTTTTTATAGTGTGAATGGCGCTATTTAAAAAAATTTAATTTTGCAATATTCTTTTCATAACTTTTTATTGGCTTATTTTTAAGGTAAGGTTTTTATACCATCTTTCATCTATTTTTAAAGTTCTTTTTAATGGTGGAAAATAAAATTGATATTTTTGAAAAAAAAGTTTTGCTTCTATGGCAGTCGATGACGTCATGTCACGTGACATGGGAAGTGACCCAAAAGTGACACCTAGGTAGATTTTGATCCTTGAGTGGTAAAGAACCTAAATCAACAGGAAGTTTGCTATTAACATGCTTCTGCACACGAAAGTACATAGTAGCTCACACTATTATTCAAATGTCATATTAAGCATCATTAAAAATGAAAACTTACTGTGTATTTTTTGGAATTTTTTGTGTCTGAACTCAATGTTTGAGAATCTGGCACACTGATGCCTAAATCTTTGTTATTGTTTGTTGGTGGTACATTGCTAACAGGGCTTTTAGGCATTGCTCACAACTATGAATTTACTAAAAAAGAAAAGCACAAAAATAAAAACCACCTAGAACCAGAAAGTTACAACCCACTTCACTGAATTCTCAAACACTTTTGTGAACTGGTTTGAATTTGTCACTAACAAGTAAGAATACCCAGTTCAGGATACCAACATTTGTAAAATTCATAATAATTGTAAAACACAGAGTTTGTGTTTAACAATAAAGAAATTCAACAAAATCATCATACAGCAGGTGTATTTTAACAAATAACTTCCCCATATGGCTGCACATAACAAAGAAATCTTTGTCGATAACATTTGTTCTGTTGCATTGATATTTTTACTTTACTTTATTGAATGTGACCTCAATATCTTGATAAACATTTTTTCAATGGAAAAACATTACATAACATTTACAATTTATGTATCAGTATATTACAATAACACAACTAGACAAAAAGAGGGTGTTGACATTTGCAGGCCTCAAAATTTCATAGTAATGATCGTTCTGTTACTGCGTCGTTACCGTGATAGCATCATCTAGGGAAACGAATTTCCGTTTCTGTAAAGTACCCATTTCTGCTTTAGAGAGGATAAAACAGTTGAATCACTGAGATGAAAACAACATAAAATGAAATAAAATGACAAATCAAATGAAAACAAACAACAACACCCTTTAACTTTAACGGACTCATTTGACTTTCATTCGTCACTCAGCTGGCGCTTTTCATTAACAATAATAGAGAAACAATTGTTTCCCAGAACCAAAATGGCGGTAGCTAGTCATTAATGAACTACATCGGTAATGATCGTTTCCATTACTGAAAGTGAAAGTTTGAAATTTTGAGGCCTGATTTGTACTGAAAGCTGAGCTGAAAAGGAAAGAAACCATCGGGAGCCTCCCGATATTAGCAACGATCTCCGCCCTCCTGATTTCACAAATTTTCTCCTGATATCGAAAATATTTAGTTAAAAAAAAAAAGAAGAACAATTTTTCAAGGAAAATGATTGTTGAATGTTGAAAGGATTGTAACTTAAATGTTGTTGCAAATAGAGCCAAGATAAAATGTCTATTCTTTTTAACTACGCATGATTCACTGCTATATAAAGCCTGGTTCAGACCTGATGATTTAGACAATTACCTTCGTTAATGATACGTCTCAAAACGATCACTATCCTATGGACTTCAAACAAATTTCGTCATCTTACAAGATTTCTCAGGTTATATAAAAAAGAAAACGCTATGTGTAATATGACATAGAAAAAGTGTTTAAAATTAGAAGGTCACAGAAATACACCTTTGAGAAATGAGTGAAAATTTGTGACACAAAAGTATATAGGAGCAAAAATCAATGGAATAATATATATATACCGTGAGTTGGGGCGACATTCAACTCTGTGGGGTGAGATTCAACAGCACCATTATCCAGACCACAACATTCAACAAAATAATTCGAAATTTCAAAACAACAATTAAGGTTATTAATTAAGCTACGTTTACATTAGTGAAAGATCCAATCACGTCCTTTCTCTTAGTATTCTTCGAGTTTATTTTGTTTGTGATGAGTTTCTGATTTATAATTATTTGTCACAGGCCTGTAAATAAGCGTCGGACATCGGACATTGTCCGGCAAGAAATGCGCTGCGTCCGACATGAGATCCTGTACTGCCGGACATGATGTCCGACAGGAATTTATCGCCGTTTCTATCGGCCATTTTGTATGCAGAATGAATGTCATAAGATATAAACAGGATATTAACTCATTAATTATTAATTTTGTTTACTGTTTAAAATTTTCAAGTAGCCTGGTTTACACTGATTTGAAAATAAGAATGAATGAAAGGTTCATATTTTTAGTCAAGGTAGAAACTGTCGGCTACTATTTTTATCAATATAAAAATCTCCCAAGTGACTTAGGGGCTGATTACATGATCCCGGTTAGCGGGAATGAAATTTCATCCCACCTTGCCGAGGTCATTTCAATTAATTCAATTAAAAGTTTATGGTATGTGCTTAACCTTAATAAAAGAATTTTGTGAAAAGGAAAAAGGAAGAAAAACTAATTTCGGCAGTTGACTGGGACTTTAGTGATGATGAAGATTTCTCTCATCTTCTAGAAGATTAGAAATTATGAAATAGTTTCTGGAAATATTTTGCTTTCCAAATTTGTGCATGTGAACCATTTCCTATAACACGTTTTTGAAACTGAACGTTCTTTTCTTTTGTTGTTAAGCTGAATTTGAAAATAAATGGAGACAAGAAATCCTGCCTTTTTGTTATTTTTCTGACGTCAGTTTATTTTAATTTTTATTTTGTTACAGGTAACATATTAATTAGAGATCAAACTATATTTGAAAAGTTAAAAGATTAATCAATGAAACAATTGTTTTTCTTTTTATAATTTGACAAATCGAAAAAGCAAAAGAGTCGCTCTCCTCCTGAATTTTATTTTCAATAAAGTGTGAAACGGGATGATACGATGAGACAAACAAAAAAAATTTTTTAACTAACTTGATGGGGTGCACAAGTTTTATTCTGAATCACTGACTTTTAATTTTAACGG
Source organism: Turritopsis dohrnii (assembly GCA_027922465.2). Classification (NCBI taxonomy): domain Eukaryota; kingdom Metazoa; phylum Cnidaria; class Hydrozoa; order Anthoathecata; family Oceaniidae; genus Turritopsis; species Turritopsis dohrnii. The sequence continues at coordinate 205,297 of BQMF02000467.1, read as the reverse complement.
CAAAACAATCATCATCTTACCTTTCTGAACGATCCCAGATACCACTGTAAAAGAAACTTGGAAAAGCATGTCCGACATGAAATGATCATGTCCGACATGGACACGATGCACGTAGGACATCGTGTCCGGCAAGGGACAAAAAGTTATTTACAGGCCTGTTGTCATGGGAAGACTTAATGTAACTGACCTTAATAATGCCTCTAGAATTAAGTTTCCTGCAATCTAGAGGTTTCAAAAATGAAAAATTTTCGAACCCTCGACGCCCACTATGGGGGCGTCGTGCACTTGTAAACATAGTGCAACTAAGTGCACTTGTAAGCATAGCAGAAACTCAATCTTTGGGAACAAAAACGGTGGTAGCATAAAGTGCTTGGAAAAATCCCTGCGCTGGTCATATTTTGGGGTGCGTGGGCGGAAGCTATGTAGTTAAACAAACTGAAAGAGATGACTGCGCAAAATTTATTTCTCAAAGACGGCTTTCACTAAGCAAATCATCTCCTAAAACACCTTTCAGTCCAACCAAGCGCACCTACAAAGCTAACCGTGGGTCTTACCGTGCGTGTGTCGTCGTGAGCTGAGATGTAAAGAACGCAATGATGGAGAGAATTGATGACTGTGCAATTACTGTGTAAAGGGTTTTGTACAAATATTTAAAAGTGCACATCGTATGGTATACACTCCATCAATTCTCATTGCTACTCGGTTGAAAGGATTCACCACTGGACAATGAATTCGTGAGATGAAAAATCTTCTTCAGTTGCCCCCGTTAATGGAACAAAAATAACCTCTTTTGGAGTATTTTTCATGTAAAATACAGCGAGGGAGAGGAAACACAAAAATTGGAAAATTTAAATATTTCGCAAGATTTGAAATCTCTATCTCATCCTACTAGGTTCAACGGGGTTGGAATTAAGGATTCGTTATTCGTGAATCACAAATCAATTTCTTGTTTGTATGAATCAAAAATTTGTGAAACTCCCATTTTTCACGAATCGTTTTTAAAATTTTCAACTATGCATAGCGCTTGGATATTGAAAATCGACTTTATAAAAACCCAAGTGATACACTCACGTTATGAATGAATTGAACGATGAAAAAATAGCACGTTTTCATTCAGAAGAAAAAATATTTTAATGGAACACCTGTCCTTTGTTCGAACGTGCTCCATAATTGAAACAAATTTTGCTAAATTCAATGAAAACATAAAAAAACACATTATCATCGAAACCATGGCAAACTATGGAACGTCGTTCCTGACTTTTGCTCAAAAATATTTGATGAAATGCATACATTATGCGATAGTATCATTCGGTTATTCGATAATACTGTACGGTTATGCGATGATGTCATTCGGTTACGTGATGACGTCATTCGGTTATGCGATGATGTCATTCGGTTATGCAATGATGTCATTCGGTTATGCGATGACGTCATTCGGTTATGCGATGATATCATTCGGTTATGCGATGATACTATTCGATCGAGAAACATTCGGTCCAATTTCATTCGATCAAATAGCATTCGCTTAAATTTCATTGGATTGAAAAAATTCAGTCAAATTTCATTCGATCGAAAAAATTCGGTCAAATTTGATTCGATCAGAAAAAATTCGGTGAAATTTCATTCGGTGAAATCCATTTGATGACATACCGGTACCGTAAACTTCGTCTTCCATATGATTTTGTTTTGTATATGGAATATGGCAGATATATACTCTATACTGAAAAAATTTAAACTTGAGTATCTATCCAAAAATTTCGAAGAAGAAAAGATATCGAGTGATATCATTTGTAAGCTTTCCCTTGAAGATTTTAAAAATCTTGGTATTGTTGATCGTAATATCATCATGAAGTTAAGTGGAGTGCTCTAAGTTTGGAAGCTTTCTTCCTGAAAAAATTGATTGCACTAAAAAATTTCAGATCCCTAAAGTCACTATTAGAGAATCTGATCGATGAAGGATTTACGGTAGCAGAAATAACAGCCATCACAACCTTATCAGAGAGAACAATTTATGGTCGTTTGTCAGAGTATGGCTTGAAAATGAGAGATTTTTCAAAAATAACAGATATCCAGTTAGATGGTGAGGTTGAATCTTTGACAAGGGATTTTCCCCACTGTGGCGAGTTAATGTTAAAGGAGCTGTTGAAAGGCAGAGGAGTGGATGTACCACAAAATAGACTTCGTGACAGTATTCATCGAGTTGATGAAGTTGGTGTGCAATCTAGAAAAAAAGGAAGGTTAAAACGACGAACATATAATGTCAAAGGCCCCAATCATCTGTGGCATATTGACACTAATCATAAGCTCATTAGATGGTTTTTTGTTATATTTGGTGTAATCGATGGGTTCAGCCGTTTGCCAAAAGTTTTAGAATGCCTTGACAACAATCAAGCCGAAACCATACTTTCCAGCTTCTTAAAAGGAGTAGATATCTATGGACTACCAAGCAGCGTACGATTTGACCAAGGACGAGAAAACATTCTAGTGGCTGATTATATGATTTCAAAGCATGGAACTGGAAGGGGAAGTCTGATTACGGGAAAGTCAACTCATAATCAAAGAATAGAAAGATTATGGAGCGATGTCTTTGATGGTGTTCTTGGTCTATACCATGAAGTGTTTTCATTCATGGAAGATAAGGGGATTCTCGACCCATTTAATCCAATTGACATTGCTGCCTTTGCATTACGTTTTCAAGCCCTTGATCAACGAAAAAACTGGATGCTTGAAAGCATGCTTGGTCTAAACACCGGATTCGTACAGTAAAAACATCTCCTATAAGATTATGGGTTTCTGGTCAAACAAATTGTCCAGTTGATGCAGAGTTGACAGATGAAAACATGTTATATTATGGTGTTGAGGGAATTTGAAAATGAAGAGACAAACAACCGCCCTATTTTTGTTTCACCTGTTGTCGAAGTCCTGAGCGAGAACGTTCTTGATCGTCTTTTCATGGAATTACCTTTTGAATCAAGCCCATCAAATTACGGCATCAAAAAATTTATTCAGGCAAAAGCCATATATAACATGATGACGACATTCGAAATATGAAAAATCGTACTTCTAAGTTCATAATCTTGTAAAACATGAAAATAAAACAAATTTATAAAGAAAAAAAGGTTTCTTGGTTTGTACCAGGAAACATGAAAGTAAAAAAGAAAGGAATAAAAATTTTTTTTTTCTTCCTTTTCTGCAACAGTATTAAAAAAATAAACAACAAAACTTTTTTTCTCTATAAATATAAACTTCATAAATATATGTTTCTTCCATAAATATACTTTTAATATATTTTGTTTTCTCCTTCCTTTTTTATAGAGTTAAGCCAAAATGATTTAAGATGTTTATTTACAACCAAAGTACTCATTGCAGAATGCATAGTCATATTTCTGAAACAAAACAACCTGATCAGGCAAATCATACCCATTTGTACCTCGAGGTATGTTCAACTGTTGTGCATGTGTTGCTTGTTGGTAGAAATTTACCAGGGCCGTCAACTGTAAATACTAAAGATGGATGTTTTTTAAATCCTAACAGTGGTTCATTTTCTATTCCGGTTACAAAAAGTAGCACATGCTCAAGAGTAACATTTCCTCTTCGTCCAGCTGAAAGAGAAAAAAACAGCATGCTAACAATGCGCCGATTTTACCAAATGTTTTTTCGCAACCGAATGAAAGTTGACCGAATGTTTTCCGATCGAATGAAACTTGAGCAAATGCTTTTCAATCGAATGAAATTTGACCAAATTTTTTCCATGGAATGAAATTTAAGCAAATGCTTAAATGATATCATCTCTTAAATGCTTAAATGATATATCGAATGATATCATCGCATAACCGAATGGCATCATCGCATCATGTATGCATTTCATCAAATATTTTTGAGCAAAAGGCAGGAACGGCGTTCCATAGCAAACTCTTAATTTTCAGTTTAGAGTAGTTAGTTTTCAATTTCGCATGCTCAGTTTTCTTAAAATGGCTTCTAATTCAAAAGTTGGCCAATCTGCAAAGTTCGTTACGGCACGCAAGTGGGAGACTAGTGTGACCACTTATAAAAGATGCAAAATAAAAATAAATTTCTGATCAATGATTCGCGAAAACTTGCTTTTCTTCACATCCTTTTCATTCGCATTGCGCAACAATTTTTTTCATTTCGTTTATTTCTTTGTTAGAGAATATTTCATTCATTCGTTTGCACGGGCCGCATTGGTGCACATGTAACAATAACGAAAAATGATATACGATACGTGCCGTCCAACACTTCTTTGAGATTCCATGGCTGCAAAATGCAAAATGCTGTATTTTGGGAAAGTGTTTTCAAACGGTGATCCATTTCTGTCAAAAACATTAGATCTTATCTTTCCTGGGATATAAACAAACAAATTTTTGTTTTAGATGATGGTAGGATGTGTTAAAATAATAAAAACCGAGACTCCTATGAAAAACAAAAAACATAAACAAATAGATAGCAATCATTATACTCGTGCTTCGCATAAAACGTGAAAATTTTCTAATTTTTTCACGAAGCGATATTTTTTCCTTTCCAACCCTGTTCAACTTAACCGATTTGCAATGTAGAAACCAGGCATTCACTTTCATTTTCAAGAAGCCACTTGTGTTGTTGTGATTCAGACTAAAAAGACCGCTGACCATTTATGAAATACTATACTATCCTGATGTCAAAACATCAAATTTTAAACTATTTCTTATAACAACTTCTACCTTAAATCGTATATCAAAATGCAGAAAAGTATAACCAGAAGCATATTTGTTTAGCTGGATGATCGAAAAAATCCAAGCTTAAATCTAATATTTCGACCCTACACTTAGGGTCATCATCAGAGAATAAAATATTTTCTTTACAAGATAAAAGTTAAAATCGATTAAAATTAAAATCACCATGGTAACCAAGACATAGTAATTAAGACGTATAAACCTCAAGAGAACAACTGCAAAGGAACAGATTTCCCTTGCACATTCAATGGAAGTTTGAATTTCTTAATTAATAATGCTTCTCGTTTCTTGCTAAACATCTTTCGAAATTTTTAGCGCCATTAAATCAGAATGAGTACACGATAAAAAACACGAAGCATTTCTTGAAAGAACTTAATGAAAGTAATGTGACGTCATCAGATTACAAATTAGTTTCGTTTGACATTGTTTCGTTGTTTACAAATGTTCCACTAGATAAAACGATAGATATAATTTTACGTCATATTGAGGACGAAAACGAGATCAATACAGTCATTACACGCTCAGAAATGCAAGAACTACTTGTTCTGTGTACGAAACAAGTGCATTTTATTTTTGATGGAGCTAATTACATTCAAACCCATGGCATCGCGATGGGTTCCCCCTTGGGTCCTGTGATCACAGGAATATTCGTAACCGAGTTAGAGAGGAAAGTTCTTCCAGACATAATTGAGCTTGTTCCGTTTTGGCGTCATTTTGTCGATGACACAATTGCCTTGGTTAAGGTTGAAACAACAGAATATATTTTATCAGTTTTGAACGAATTTGATCCTCAAATTCAATTCACATACGAAACCGAGGATTCCAACCAAATCCCTTTCCTTGATATGCTGATTGTCCAAAATAATAGTCGATTTGAGACCACTGTCTATCAAAGGCTACTAATACAGACCTGCATTGGTTGTCTTTTGCACCATTGTCATGGAAACGAGGCACACTTCAAACGCTATTTGACCTAGCTCTGACGAACTGCTCAATGAAGGAGTACTTATCGAAAGAAATTGATCATTTGTACCGAGTTTTTCGTACTAACAATGGATACCCGAAATGGTTTATCGATCAAGCCTACAAGAAATCATGTCGTAGACAAATAAATGACGTTGTCGTCATTTCAACGACAGATTCTACTCCAGCTGAGAATGACGTAAAATCACAGCTGCTAATTTTGCCTTATGCTGGAAAGGCCTGAGAGAAGATCATTAAATCTCTACTAAACCACCTTTCGCGTAAACTTCCAGAGAACATAAAACCGAAAATTATTTATACCGGGACAAAATTACAGTCTCACTTCAATTTGAAAGATGATATCCCGTGTGCCAACAAACATGGCGTAATTTATAGAGTCAAATGCGCAAATGAGAATTGTGACCAATTCTACATCGGAAAAACTGGCAGACGGCTGTGTGAGAGGGTAAAAGACCACAACGGACGTGATCACAACTCTCACGTTCCGCAACATGCCTCGGAGAAAAGCCACAAGAACGTTGGTGCCACTTCGAAATCATTGGTGGCAATTACCAAAATAAAAGGTTGCGATTAATTTCTGAAGCATTATTAATTAAGAAATTCAAACCTCCATTGAACGTCCTTTGCAGTTGTTCTCTTGAGGTTCACACGTCTTAATTACTATGTCTTGGTTATCATGGTGATTTTAATTTTATCGATTTTAACTTTTATCTTGTAAAGAAAATATTTTATTCTCTGATGATGACCCTAAGTGTAGGGTCGAAATATTAGATTTAAGCTTGGATTTTTTCGATCATCCAGCTAAACAAATATGCTTCTGGTTATACTTTTCTGCATAAAGTTGTTTGCCCAAATAAACATTTTTAGTATATCAAAATCTAACGAACCGACATGAAACTTATGAAAACATCTTTCTCACAGAGAAACTAAAACAACATTCCTATTGCAGAATGCAGTTATTTTGAAGTCAAAACATTTGAAGCCCGTTAACGAGATTAGCTGAAATGGATCGTGACATTTTAATAGAGTCTCTCTAAATGGTAATCATTCATGAATGTTTTGATTGCTTTAAATCTTTTTTGTGTTGTATAACTTGGTTTAGTTTTAAAAATATGTATTTAAATTGACCAGATGCAGCTTGATTTTGACACGTTGAATCTCGCCCCACAGAGTTGAATGTCGCCCCAACTCACGGGATCTGCTGTGAAAAAGAACCATGTTGAAAGTTATTCATGAGTGGTCAACAATGCCGCTAGTTGAACTTTAATTGCTGAATATTATATAAATGTTTTGATAACGAGTCTCCGTACAAAAGAAGTTGACATAATTAAGAAAATATTCTTTTCTATGAAACTCTGTGTTTTTTCACCAGAGAGCAATGAAGTGATTCAGTTAATACAAATAAAAAGGGTAGAAAGGTCTGTCCAGGCAAATTTTCAATTTGTACAATTCCTTTTTATTCATTTGACAAACAAATCTTATAAAATCCAGGCAAAACGAAATGGACGGTATTCTTTAAAAGGGGGAGTTAGCTAGCTGTAGAAAATAAAATACCCATTTGATTTGACCAGTTTTCTGAATGGCATTCAAACTCGCTTTGAAATCCGACTATTTGCGCAAATATTTTGATGAGAAACAATATTGAACCAAACCTGCTTTGATTGTTTTTTTTCTGTATTTTAGTGCGTTCTTTCTTCTGTTTGCAAGCCTTGCTCAGTTTCAATATCCCAAAAGTAAAGTGGTAAACATATCAAACCTCAAGTTCAAGTTCTTTGATGCGAGGCAGAATAATGATGCCGCCGGATTTTTCACCTGATCTAGAAAAATTCTAGATCGCGCCATTTGTTTGGACCGACCATGTTTAAAAATTAATGGACATGGAAATTTTTCAAACACTTGATTTTGAAAAACTTGATTTGATTACACAGAAAAGTCCAGATTTCTCCCAGAGACGTCAAAGTGACCTGGAAACGAGATCCATCGCAAATCTCATGATACCTTATTATCGGTAAAAACCCGGCTAAAACAGTCGGTAAAAAATATTAACCGGTAAAATTTAGTCACTTAAAGGAGAACTAACGAATGATAACAAGTTGGGCTTATTAAAAAAATGTATTTATTTGTTACTGTTGATGCTATTCATATTCATATCATATTCATGAGGGGAATGCCCTCATCTTAAAAATCTAAAGTCGAAGGGAACAAGCATTGCTCATCTTAATACTCAATCTGTTCCCTCAAGCTTCGCAGAATTTGAAGTTATGCTATTTACCTACAAATTCGAAATCCCTGGTTACAAGTTTGAGTATCTCAACCGTCAAATCGTCAAAACGTGCTGGAGGAGTTGGTTGTTACATAAAAGATCACTTCGAATACAAAATCAGAGATGACATATATCGGAAAGACACTTCAATTGAATATCTCTGGATAGAAATTAAAGCCAAACAGAAAGGAAACTCAAAAGGAAAGGAAAGGAAAGACAAAGTTAACCAGATTGAAAAAATCGATACGGCGCTGTCGCATATTAAAACAAACTGTAATGGACCCCTCATTCTAGCTGGGGATAAAAACATTGATCTTTGTGCTGAATCAGATACTTTTAAAAAATATCTTGAAGTTCTGGAAAACCACGGGTTGAGGCAACATATTGAAAAACCTACGAGGAAAGGAAAGACGCTGACTGATCATATCTCGTCAAACCTCAAAAAAAGTCGTTGCTACGGATGTACTCCCCTGTGATGAGATAAGTGATCACGATTTCCCTTATGTAATCATGAACATTCGTAAGCAGAAATTTGAGACAAGATTCAAAATAATCAGAAATGAAAAAAACCAAAATATTGAAGCTTTTCTGGCTGATGGTGAAGCCCTTCCATTTCCTGCAGTCTATACTGTCGATACTTCAGATGAAATGCTTGATATTTTCAATGAGCTCTTTGTCACTTTTTTGAATGAGCATGCACCGTGCGTCAGAAAATTAGCAGACCTCCATATCCCTGGCTCAAGGGCTTAAACATTAAACATTGTCGAAGAAAAACTTTCTCCGTACTACAGCTCAGAGAACCGGCTCAGAAATAGATTTAAACAATTATCGTACTTGCCGAAATGAGGTAAAAAAAACTCATCAAATCGGCGAAATGGAACTTTTATAAAACAGTGCTTTCATCCAAATGACCGAAAGATGTGTGGAACACCATACACCGTATTCTCAAACCAAACCCTGCAAAGATGAACGTAAACCCTAACGAGATCAATCTCCAGCCTGAAGAAATGCTCACAGAAATCATCAACTCACTGCAAGATACTGACAATATGCTTCATTTCAAACCTGTATCCTACGAAGATATCCGCAAACCTTTGACGTCCCTGATAAATAACCTATAATTTTTGTGGTAATAACCTTTCAGCAGCCGTTGCATATTACTCTAACCACGTGATGACACGTAGACTTGTTTTATCTGGCGATTAGGATACAGAAATCGACACAAAAAACGAGGTGGTGGAGTAGGTGTATACAATGACCTTGAACACCTCTGGATTGAAGTGCAGGGAAAGAACAAAAACCAACTGAAACTGCTTTTAAAGAAAAATGGTTAGATCAGATAGAGCAATTATTGGGGAAAATAAGTATAATAATAATAACGGAATTTATTCTGAGCATCTCCATATTTGCAATGGCTCTTCATCTCAAAATGCGAAAGATTTTGTGTTTGTGCATTATGACGAACGTATAAACATTAACAACTTAAACATTAACGGACGCTTTTTTGCGTCTATATGATCATTCTTTATTATATTTTATAAAAACTCTTATATATATAATAGCATCAAGTTGATAAATTGCTTCAATTTTCAATTGAGACTGGGGCAGGAGTTAATTGGACCCTTGTCTAGATTGATCTTGAACGCAAACTTCGGGAAACGCTATGTCTTGGAAGGTGGTATCGTTAGTCTATCTGTTATCATCATGTCTGCTTCGTGTCAAGGAAGAGGAAACTTTTTCAACAGCAGTAATTCAAGCACCACCATACCGTCAGCATCGCTGTTCATTTGCCACTTCCATCAAAAGAAAATGGGCAAAGACAAGAATCTGTTATTACAGCAATACGACAGCAAGTTTCAACATTCTCTTGCAATCAAACGATATTGAATTGAATCCTGGCCCTGCACCAAAGTGTATATCGTGTGATAAGACTGTTCGTGTTAACCAGAAACGCTTACAATGTGACAAATGCTTCCAAACTACCCATGTAAAGTGTGTAAACAAAACTCATTTGGCTAACAATCAACAAGTGTGGACATGTCCAAACTGCACTCACCTGATATTACCTTTCTACAATACCTCCTTGGATGATTCATTGGAATTTCCACAGATATTAACAAACGAAACACTTAGAAATAGTCATCTGGAAAATCTTAATAAACATCAAAACTGTCTCACTTTAGCTCATCTAAATACACAATCAATGGTATCGACCTATGCTATAATTGAAGCTATGCTCGAACAATACAAATTTGATATCATAACGCTATCAGAAACGTGGCTAAAGAAGAACTCCTTCCTTTTGGAACAGGTGCGTGTTCCTGGATATAATTTTGAGTTTGTTCATCGTGAAGAGAGACGTGGCGGAGGAGTTGGTGTGTACATAGCCGATTCCATCAAATATAAAGTACGGAAAGACATCCGGAAAATAGATGAATCAATCGAACATATGTGGTTGGAAATTAATAACAACAATAGTAAAAAATCGTTTCTAGTTTCTGTTTTGTACCAACCCAGCTCTCAAGACCATGACAAAAATGTGTGGATTGGCAAGCTTGACCAAGTATTATCTTTTGCAACTTCAAAATGGTTTGGTCCCATCTTCATCACTGGGGATACCAATATAGACGTCCTTAACGACAATCCTGTAAGTCAACTCCAAGATCATGAGAAGATGTTCGATTTGCAACCTACCACCTACGCAGAAGTGTACAACACAATTACTAACCTTCGTAACGACTGCTCCACCGGAAGCGACAACCTCCCAGCTAAGTACGTGAAATCATCTGTTGAGTTCATAGCAAGTCCCATCTGCCATATTATTAACTCATGCATCAATCATCAATTGTTTCCACACCAGTGGAAAACGTCTCGAATAAGTCCTGTACCAAAAGTAAACAACCCCTCCACTCTTAGCGACTATCGTCCAATATCGATCTTGCCGATTTTATCGAAGGTCTATGAACGAGTTATCCTAAACCAGCTTCTTCAACACATCGAATCTCATCGTCTATTTGCAGAACAACAGTGTGGTTTCCGTAAAGGCCACTCGACCATCACTACACTGCTCAAACTTAAAGATGATATTCTGAAAGCTATGAACAGAAGCGAAGTCACATTATCGGTAATGGCGGATTATTCAAAAGCCTTTGATACAGTTGATTATAAGACACTCCTAAAAAGGCTTCATAAATTCCACATTGGCAAGAATACACTGTATACATTTCTGAGTTATCTGTCAGACCGAAAATAGTTTGTGTTAATCAATGATCAACGATCTGAGCGTCTAGACATCACACATGGTGTACCATAAGGGAGCATATTAGGCCCAATTTATTCAATATTTACGTAGCAGATATACAAGATCTTGCATCGTGTTCTTGTCTCCAGTATGCAGATGATACAAGCCTACTTTATCAATGCCACCCACACCAACTACCTGAGTGCACCGAAAAGGTTAATGCTGAGCTCAGAAACCTAATTGAATGGTCATCAAACAACAACCTTATATTCAACTCAACAAAAACTAAAACAATCCTATTTTCCACGTCTCAGATGAGTCGCGTGCATATTCTTCAAAACGAAGAAGACGTTCTGAAACTGAATTGGCTGCCTATCAGAGAAGGAACAGAATCCACTATATGTAAAATGGCGTTCAAAGCGATCAACGATCTGAACTGGCCAAGTCACCTAAAGCTTAATGTTCGTCAAAGTAACATACGATGCCTTCGATCAAACACCACATCTGGTTCAACCATCCAATGCAACACTACCATTAACAACACCTTTGAATTCATAGCATCGCATGCATTTAATGACCTACCAGCGCAATGCCGCAAGCCGAAAGCTATCACCAATTTTGTGGGTCAATAAAAGCGTACTTCAAGGACAAAGCCCTGGCTGGCCTTACAGTACATTGAATCACAGCCATTTTTTTTATTTATTTATTTATTTCAGTGTTTTTTGGGTTGTTTTTTTTTTTTTTTTTTAATGCTAACTGATTCCACGATCTTAACACAATCCCTACTTCATCCTTACAATTACCAATTCAGCCCCAATGTACTACGTTTTCTGATGTTTTAATTAATCAATTTATTTATATTTCATCTGAGTTCACGTAATGCAAACACATTAATATCATACACATTTCTAGGTGAAGAACCAAATGTATCTATTTGGATATACTAGAAATAAATCCTTACTTACTTACTTACTTGTTGCATGGTTTGATTTTGTATCGTGTCTCTATTGGTACAATAGTGACCTTGGTCGCTCCATAAAAGTACATTTAAGATTTTCTGTCCAGGTATCATGGTAAAGAGACTTGTGGGCCAAGTCAATTCTTTCACGAATTGGTAGCCATCTTAGGTTAATTGTTTCTGCAAAGCCACCGAATCTGCTATAGGTGTAACCAGCGATTGAGTTTTGGAGTTTCTGCATTCTGTTTGATAATATCAGCATTTCAGCTAATTGTTTACGTAAATGAAATGGAGTAAGTTTGATGAGGGATCGAAAAGCGGAATAGGCTGATTTCAGTGTTGTATTGATGTGGTCGTCCCATGTAAGCTTTTGGTTGAAAGTCATCCCTAGTATTTTTGACTTGCTGATGCGTTCGGGTTTAATGTCATTTAGATTGATCTCATATGTGTTGGCATCATTGAGGTGGTGTTTTGCCAACATATTGGGTGTAGCGAACAACATAGTTTTTGTTTTTGATTGGTTAAACGCCAGATTATTTGATTTGGACCAATTTGATAGTGTTCGTAGGTCTTGCTCTAAGCTTTTTGCGAGTGATAACAACTGATTAGATTTTGCGTGTCCATGTATGTTTGTGTCATCAGCGTATTGAAGACAAGAGTTGGTAAGTTCAGCGAGCTGACATATCTGTTACGTATAAGTTGAATAAAGCAGGTCCAAGGATGATGCCCTGGGCTACGGTAAGAAATATTATTCATTGAAGATGATTGATCATCGATTTGGACATATTGTTTGCGATCAATTAAGTAGTCATGTATAAGGTGCAAAGTGCTTGATGAAAAGTTGAAAGTTTGTAGTTTTTCAAGGAGGATATTGTGGTTGACGATTTCAAATGATTTGCTGTGATCAGCTAAAATAGATAAGGTTACTTCTCCATTTTTCATTGCTTTATTGATGTCGTCTTTCATTTTCAACAGAAGCGACAATGTTGAATGTCCCTGACGAAAGCCACATTGCGTCGACTTATATATTTTTTCTTCTCAATGTATTGAACGTCGAAATCAGTGCTGTAAAATTAGTCTCTCATATACCTTTGATAACGCTGGTAGGATTGAGATTGGTCTAAAATCAGTGGCGGTTTTCGGATTCTATATCTTTGGAATAGGGGAGATACGACTAATCTTCCATGCTTCGGGAAAAGTAGATTTTGCGATACAGTTGTTGATGATTGATGTGAGAGGAGAGAGAACGAAATCCATGGCAGGTTTAATATATCTTACAGGTATTTGGTCGTGTCCTGTCGAACAATCATCGCGCAGATACAAATCTTTGCGAAGTTTGTATTTTAAATGATCTTTTATATATAGTCCGACACCACCTCCTCGACGTTCATCGTGATTTCTAAATTCAAAGTTGTACTTCGGGAGTTGAACGTACTCTAGTACGTTGATGTCACTTTTCAGCCAAGTTTCTGATAAGGTGATGATATCAAGATTGTAGGCTTCCATAAAGACTTGAAATTCAGAAAATGATGAACATATAGAGCGGGTGTTAAGATGTGCTATCTTGAAGTGGTTCTGTGCGTTTTGAAGTTTGTTTACAAGTTCTGCGTTTTCACACTCATTAAGAGACTCATCTAAATGTCTTTGTTTGTGGAATGGCATCTCAGTTAAAGTGCATTGATGACAAGTCCACTATGTAATAGTCTGATGCTTCGTGTTTGTCTTAATTGATAGACATTTAAGATGAATGGATTGCATGCATGTGGTACATCGATGTCTTTTTGAATTGCTTCGGATTGTTTGATTGCAAACTTGACAGGACGGCGGTTTGGTGCGAGGACCAGGATTAGTTTCAATGTCACCAGACAGGGTGATTGTAAAGATTGACACATGGTTGGAATAGTATAAAATTGGTGCGGACTTTCTTGTACGTTCGGAAATCGTTTGATTGGTGCAGTCTTGGCTGATCCGTGAAGATGATCTGCTATTTCTTTTGTCGGTGATTGTTGATATTACACGGAGTATTACATGGAATGGTCATATTGTTATCGATGGGGACACAAATATTGATTTGTTAAATGAAAACACGATCAGTAATAAATATGATAATGTCTTGCGGGTTATTCAATCTTGAAAACGTTATAAAAGAACTAACATTAGGGAGATTCGTAAACTCGACGAGCCTTTTACACGAAAAAAATCAATTACTTGTCAGAATGGCTTTGAAACTGTTCTACTAAAACAGTACTTCAGAGATTTAAAGCCTTTTCTTGTATCAAAAGAAACATCATTACTTTGCACGCTTATTTCAAGTGTTAATGTAAAGTTTCTAATGACTTTGTAGGGAAAAATTCATGAACAACTCTACTAAGTTATATACAATTCCCTACAAATCTATAGAAAAATAGTTTCGTGTAAACGAAACATGATTTTTCCGAATCCCGCTAATGAAAAGCTTCGAGTTTAATTGATCACATCATTACCAATACTCCAAACAAAGTTATAGCACACGGTGTAATTTCGTGCCCTACTATCAGTGATCATGACATCCCTTACATAATAATCAATATTAAAGCAGAAAGATTTCAACCGAGATATAAATACATACGCAACTACAAGTACTTCGATCTCAATTCCTTTACAGATGATTTTAAATCAATTCCCGTTCAATAGCATCTATGCTTTCGACGATTCAGACGAGCAATTGGATATTTTCAATCAATTGATATTAGAATGTATCAACCGTCATGCACCAGTCGAAATAACTAAAATGACCCGCCCACCGGCACCATGGATGAAAGAATTAAGCATAAATCATTTACAAAAGGAACGAGACGTTTTAAAAAAAGTAGCTCACCAAAAACAAACAAATGAAGATTGGACGGCCTTCCGAACCATACAGAACAAATTAAATCTGCAATTAAAACGGCAAAGAACAAGTTCTACCGCAAGGCACTTTCGTCAAAAGGAGATTTGGCGGACAATCTACCGTATTATACGGACCATCAATAAAATAATTAATAAAAATCCGGAAAAATTAAACCATTAATACAATCATAATGCAGACAACTAACGCAATCATCTCGTACCAATATCAACGAACTTGATAATGTCATTTTCAAACTGCCAAGGAACAAACCAACATCTTTAAAGCTAAAAAAAAAAACATACAAAGAGGTCGAAACTGCGATTACCATGATCCGAAATGACTGCTCTACAGGTCACCACTACATGCCCATTGACCTAGTTAAACCCGTTGCTGATTATATTATATCAACACTCACCCACATAATCAATGGCTACATCGAGAAGAGGAGATTTCCCAAAGCTTGGAAAAAGGCAAGAATTAGCCCTGTTCCAAAAGTACAGCATCCATTAGATCCAAAAGATTATAGACCCATTTCTGTACTACCCGTTCTATCAAAAGTCTACGAGAGAATCGTGTTAAAACAGCTCGTGACTCACATAGAAAATTTCGCTCTCTACCATGACAGTCAAAGAGGATTCGACAACCACCGTCCTTTTAGCCGCGTGATGACATCTTAAAAGGTATGAAGATGGGAGAAATTACCATTGCCGTCTTCGCCGACTATTCAAAGGCATTTGAGATCATCAACTTTGAATCCCTCATGACAAAATTGCACAACATGGACATATCGAAATCATTTCTCTACTGGCTAGCAAATTATTTGTCAGAAAGACAGCATTTTGTGCAAATAGATGATAGAATGTCGAAAACACTCGAAGTTGGGTTAGAGGTTCCACAAGGATCCATCCTCGGACTAGCAATTTTCAACTTATACGAGGCTGACCTACCTCAGCAACCGCAACACTCATCCTCTTTACAATACGCTGACGATACGACCATCCACATCCAATGTAAACCCAAGAATCTTCATCAGACAGCAAAACTAATATCTAGTGATGTAGAAAACCTTCTATCCTGGTGAAAGACATCAAACCAGTCCTAAACCATCTAAAACCAATTTTATGCTCTTCCATACACAAAGGCTATCGAGGATACATAATCTAGATAAAGACTGTTTGGAAGTTCATTGCGGAGAGGTGAAGCTAAAGCAACAGGAAACATTAAAAATTCTTGGTTTACGTTTCCAATTGGAACTCATGTCAAATTGGACCACTTACGTCAACTCCACAGTACGTGAATTCTTTTCCACACTGTCAATTATCACTGTTCTAAACTTCTCTTGTGCTGTGAACACGTTTTTTCACTGAAGCGTTGTTTATTGAAGTTTTCTTTAAAAGAAGATTATTTATTTGGAAGTTTTTAACTCCTGTGATATATTTTTTGCGACTCAACAAAGTTTATTTTGGTATTGCGTTATATAGTGGTTTTGTTGTGGTGTGTATTGTTTGCTTGGCTGTTCCACAAGTATGAGATTGATTCTGTTGCTGTTGGTCGCGGTACTTGTCGTGAATGCTGTACGTAAGCGAAAGCGTCGCGAAGATCCCGAGGACGTTAGGAATAAAGAGAGGTCTCTCGAAGATTGGAAAGCCATATCCATCCAAGCACTTAGGCTAATATGCCACTCTTTGAACATTGTGGACACTGGCTCCAAAGATGAGCTCGCTCAACGTTTATATGTATTTCACAATCCACCTGTTACAACGTCGGCTCCAGCGGGGACTGTCATATCTTCAGCATTATCGTCGTCAGCTGCTGCCAGAGCGGTCACTTCATCTGGTCCAGCTGCTTATTCTGTCAGTGTGCCATTGGTGGTGTGTCAATCTTCATTTACGTCGACTGCAGCCCCAATCATGTCATCGGGCTTTCAATCACCAGGTGATAGTCAACGGTCCCAACAAGATGTCGATCCGTTCATTGCACAGCAAATCAAACTGTATTTTCGCAATTTCAACATGGCTCCAAGTTTTAATTCGATTCCGAACACTTCTCTGGCCAACTTAAATTCGATTGCTGATTTTAATAGACATTCGCCTCCTAATTATGTTTCTCAGACTGTTAATAACTCGTTTGTTGCGCCAGCGTCTCAACCTGAACCATCCCTGGTGTCTGCTCAGCGGGTCGCGTCCGCCATCCCAGCTTTACCTTTGGCAGTTATTAATCGCATAAGGAATGGTGAGTATGTTAATTTTGATGAGTTATTACCTCATTCTTACGTGGCTTCCTCGGATGAGTACACATTTCGTTTTACGGGTGGGGCTTCACCTGGTCTGACCTTAGTCAGCGAAATAGACAAAGGGTGGTTGACTTCTCATCATGGATGGTTGCATGGACCAATTTTTTGCGGGTTCACAGTCATTTCTTTCCGGCTCGTACGGCTGAATTGCTTCACTATCAATCTACCATATGTGACTTTGCATCTCAGTTCACATTTACTGCCTGGTCGGAGTATGATAGATCGTTCCGTTATCAATTGGATTATGATCGGGCCTTATTGTGGAATCGTGTGGACGACGATTTGTATAATATAGTTCTTAGGCGGTCTCCTATACAGAATTTATGTTTTGTATGTCAAAGTCCAGGTCACTTAGCCTCGTCATGTCCATCGCGTCCGCGTCGTTCTGTGGCGTCGTCTAATGTGGCTCCTTCCGTGGATTCATCACTTTTGGCATCTGAGGCACCGCCCTTTCGTGCCCCCCAGCAACAAGGTGGCGTCTCTGGGATTTGTCGATTCTACAACGATGGCAGGTGCACTGTCCAGCACTGCAGATTTTTGCATCAGTGTCGGCTCTGTACTGGTTCCCATCCAGCATCACTCTGCACCCGCAGAGTTACACGGTAGTTTTCATCCCTTACCTACATCTGTCATTTCACCTATCAATGTTGGCCGCCTTTCAGAAATGTTAGTTTCTCATCCTAATCAGTCTTTGGTTTCCTATGTTGTGAACGGCTTTCATGTTGGTTTTGACATAGGTTTTCATGGTTCTATTTCTAATACTAGGCCTCGTAATCTTCTTTCTGCTCTTCAAAATCCTTCGCCTGTTTGGGAAGCCATCGCCAAGGAGGTTGAGAGAGGCCACACTTCTGGCCCTTTCTCTTCCCCTCCATTTTTGCCTTTTCATTGCTCACCACTTGGCGCTGTTCCTAAGAACGATGGTTCTCTCCGTATCATTCTTGATTTGTCGTCCCCTCGCGGCGATGCAGTGAATGAAGGCATCGACAGAGAACGGTTTTCAGTACATTATTCTTCTTTTGATGATGCTGTGACCTTGGTTTCTAGTTTGGGCCCTTCGGCGTTTATGGCTAAACTGGACATTAAGCATGCCTTTCGCAATTGTCCTGTGCGTCCTGATCAGTGGGGTCTCCTCGGCTATTGTTGGCAGGGTTTATATTTTGTGGACACTCGTTTGCCTTTCGGTAGCCGTTCATCCCCTTTCATTTTCAATGCATTCGCTGACTTATTGTGTTGGATTTTCTTTGTTATCGGTGGTGTCCAGTTCATTTTGCACTACTTGGACGATTTTTTCATTTGTGGTAAATCTAGTGACACGGTTGCTAGTGATCTGGCGTCTATGCAATCATTGTGCTCAGAATTAGGTGTTCCTCTCGCTGCTGAGAAAACTGTTGGTCCTTCTCAAACTATCACTTATTTAGGAATTGAAATAGACTCACAGGCTATGATGATTCGTTTGCCTTCTGCCAAGTATGGTGACCTCCAGGCAAAACTATCGTTTTGGTTAGGTAGGAAAAAATGTACAAAGAGAGAGTTATTGTCTCTCATTGGTTCTCTATCGTTTGTATGCAAAGTAGTTCGTCCAGGTCGCATGTTTCTTAGGCGGTTAATAGATCTGTCTACTACAGTCTCTGCTTTGTCGCATCATATTTCTCTTAATCAGGAGGCAAGGGCGGATATTCAATGGTGGCTGGACTTCCTGCCTGATTGGAATGGCCGGTCTGTTATACCTGATGAGCCAGTCACCTCGATTAGCTTGCGTCTTTTTACAGATGCTTCTGGTCTGGGCTTTGGCGCCGTCTTTGGCCCACATTGGTTTAGTTTATCTTGGCCTCCTGCCTATTTGCAATTCCATATCAATATCTTGGAGCTGTTTGCTATTGTGGCTGCAGTAGTTACGTGGGGTGACCAGTGGAGGAATAAGCAGATTTTGTTTTATACGGATAACGCTGCCATTGTTCACGTTTGGAAATCTGGTTCCTGCAGGGATGCTAATATTATGTCGTTGGTTCGTTTTCTCTTTTTGTTGGCAGCACGTTTGAATTTAAATATTCTGATGACCCACATTCCAGGTCATTTTAATGCTGCTGCGGATGCTCTTTCTCGTTTGCAGGTTGCCAAATTTCACCGCCTCATGTCAGCTGCAGACAAAGAACCAACTTTGGTACCGTCATCGATTTGGAACGTCTTGACCGCCACGTAGTGCGTTTTCAATCGCAGTCTTTAGCTCCCTCGACTCGTGCTACTTATCTGGTGGGCTTTCGCGCCTATCATCATTTCTGTTCTTGTATTCATGTGGCTGTGTTTCCTCTGGTGGAAACTAACCTGATGCGTTTCGTTGTCTCTTTGGCTCAAAGATTGGCTTTCAATACTATCAAAGTCTATTTGTGTGGCATTCAATTTCATGCTGTCATTCAAGGTTTTTCAGCTTCTATTTTTCACATGGATCGTTTATATTATACCATGCGCGGTATTCGTCGCGTTCAAGGGTCGGACTTTGCTAGGCCACGTCGGTTACCTATCACTTTCCTTCACCTACAAATTATGCACTACCGCCTGGACCTTCTACAGTTCTCCCAGTCGGACCGCCTATTATTGAAGGCTGCGTCGTCGTTGGCGTTTTTTGGCTTGCTTCGATGCTCGGAATACACTTGCCAATCAGCAGCACGCTTTGATCCGTCTACTGACTTGATGGTCCAGGATGTTTCGTTTTTTCCTCATGGCCAAGTTATGCGCATCCACCTTCGTGCTTCCAAGACTGATCCCTTCCGGTCTGGCTGTTTTATCCGAATAGGCCGCTCCGGTCAGGTTCTGTGTGCTGTTGAAGCTATGCAGCAGTGGTTGTCTCATCACCCTGGTCCGAATTTACCGCTATTTGCTTTTTCCAATGTGCGTTTTTTTGGTCCGGCAAGACATAGTGAATTTAATCTCCCAAACTTTGCCGTTCTCTCGTGATGTTAATACACATTCGTTTCGGATTGGTGGTGCATCGGCAGCGGCCTCAGCCGGTATACCGGATAGTACTATTCAGATTCTTGGCCGTTGGTCTAGTGACGCTTATCGCCGATATTTACATTTTGACAATGATATGGTTTCATCTTTTTCACGTCGCCTTTGTTCCACGTCTCCACTTACCAGGTTTTGGTCTCATGATTCTTTTTCCTCTATAGACTTAGTTAATTATCCTTGATCTGGGGGTAATTTGGGGGGTGCGTTCGCTCATTAACTATTTGCAGCTATTTTTACCGAGGGTGTCTGTCCTTGTAGATAGCACCGGTCGGTCTTTGTGTACAATGCGTTTCAAGATAATTTCGTTTATCAAGTAGACTGTCCTTGTTGACAGCAGTTGTTTGTCCTTGTTGACAAAGTGTGTGCTAGTATCACCTGTCCTTGTTGACAGTTATGTTGAGTTCTAGTTATCGAGGCTGTCCTGGTTGACAGTTTAGATTGTCCTTGTTGACAAAGCGTTTACATAAAAGACCTGTCCTCGTTGACAGCACTGTGTGTAGATTATGATATATTGTATTTGGTTCGGTAACTGTCCTGGTTGACAGTAAATTTGTAGAGCGAATTGCATCCTCAGAATATCCCTCAGATCACCCAAATATTTGTGTGTTTTTTCTTGTGTACTAGCCCAGCCAGTTAATAAATGAATATACCGAATTTAAAAATAATTTTTTAAAACAGTTGGAAAGCTATTTTGAAGTTCTTTCGGATAGCAGTGGTTTTTGAAAAAATAAGGAAAATGTCTTGGAAAAATGTAATTAAATTTTTAATGGTCGATTAAGAAGTGAATGAAAAGAAAAGATTTTTTCGAACAATGACAGCAATTTGGAAGACAATAAACAAATTTAAGCTGTGTATTCACGAAAAACGATTTGGGAGTCTCAGCGCAAACATAAAATTAATAAAAAATTTGAATGGATTCAGTGTTTTGAAACAATAAGCACGATGTAATTAAACTACGTGTTAATCGACCATTAAAAATTTAATTACATTTTTCGATGACATTTTCCTTATTGTTGCAAAACCCAATTTTTCATTTTTCACAAAAATATACTAGCTGAAAGAGCTTGAACATGGCTTTCCATTGATGTAAAAATTATTTTGAAATTTGGTATATTCATTTCAAAAAACAACTTTAAAATTTCCATTTCCAACATTACGAAACACACTGTATAACGATCACTTTCCAATGCATCTTAAAGTGGATATTAAAGCTGACGAACGGAAGCTAAGGAACAATCAAGAGAATACTGGTATTCTTTTGGAAACTACACATAAACACTCCTCATTTCAACAGGACGCGGTCCGAATCTTTAACGACCTCCCAAAATCCGTCAGAGAAAGTAAAACTTTGACCGAGTTCAAGAGAAACGTGAAAGCATATCTGATGGATAAATCGATCACACAACTGTTTTTGTAAGTTATTTTTACAAGTTATTTTCATATGTAACAAAAAGCCAAAAAAAAATTATTAAAAATTTACACCAGGACGAAGAAATATGTAATATGGATGTGCCGATGGTTTTTGGATTTCTGCGAAAGCAAGAAATACATTAAAACCGGCTATGGTTTTTTTTACGGTAGCAGCGAAGGCGAATACCGTATTAAAACACTCGCGGACTCCTACTCCTATTACTGCTACTCCTAGTCCGGCCGAAATGGCAATTAGTCTGCGATTTAGAGTCTGCGAGTCCCCACTAAAAACTCAATATACATTCTAATGAACGAACGCTGCCTTTTGAATTTTGGAAGGTTTTAAATCACATACATTTAAAATACGTTTTCTTTGATATTTTATCACTTAATTGATGAAGGAATGGATATTATCAAATAGGTCTACATAAAACTGTGACTTTTAGTTACTTATGGTACTGAATCAATGTACTTTGGCACTGGAAAATACATATGTTTTTCGTGTCAGAAAAGCACAGATCAGACTTTCTTATTACTTTCTACGTTTGTTAGCTATCTGTTCTCTCTTTGAACATCAAGGTTTTCAAAAATCGAGTTAAAAAAGGAAGTTATCTGTTTGAATTCATTTTCGGTTTCAAGAAATTATAATTCAAAACATACATTTTTTTTCGAAGAAACGCGTTTTCTTCTACATAAGCTCTTAAGCCTTGTGTCCACCAACGCGCTAAAACATTAACGCAAATGATCAACGCAAAAAAAAAAGATTCACGCGTAGATGGACACCTTAACGCAAATAACTAACGCAAAAAAAATTAGGCGTGCGCAAATTTTTAACCCCAAAATTTTGGTCATAACCAAAAATAAGAAATGAAAACTTTTTCATTTCTTATTTTTGGTTATAACGAAAAAATATTCAGAAGTCAAAGAAATGCCGATTGTCTTTAGCAAGTGGTGCTATTTAATAACAAAAAATCTATTGTGTTAGAGAAATGCGTTTAAGACAATTTTATAAATCAAGGAAATGTTAGATAGAATAATGCTGTTGAGCCAAAAACGATAAAAACATGGGAAGAAAAAAAAGTAATTAAAAGTGAAACAATTGAAGTATTCGAAACTCTCATTTTATTTACAAGACTTGTTGCATCATACAGTTCTTGGTCCTTGTAAATATCCTGCACCCAGAAAGCCTTCTTTTTATGAGCATTTGTTCTTCGACGACGTCTTTTTCGTAGCAATGTTACTAGCAAAATATCAAGTGCATCTTCCTCTTCACAATTCATTTCTACTGCTATGTTTCTCTATACTTGATCGTTTCAAAACATTTTAATAAAATTCAATGGACACGTTTGCGTTTAGATTTTGCGACAGACATTCTGGCGCCGGCGATAAATTTTATATCTAATTATTTGCGTTTATCACAAATCTTCAACTGCCAAATTAAATTCCCGAAAATTGGCGATTATTTGACGACTGCCAAATTAAAACACCGCCAAAATTTCTTCCCTTCAGGTAGAAATGATGATTGGGGTCGAACAGTACTTCACCGTTCGCAATCTTGTATCGATCTCGTTGCTGCTAAAGCTTTACACCACCTGGATTGTGCATCAAAATTCAGACTCAAAACTACTGAACATAGTAACAAGAAGGGGAGACCTACTAATGCAGATATGACAGAATCGTTTGATAATCTTTGTGATTGGTTGGAGAATTCAGGAGAAAGTGAAGTGTATTCAGTCAATGAGTTATATGAAAGGATGACCAAAGAAAGCCCAGTATATATGTTATTCTAAAAAGGCATTCCGTGGAAAATTAAAGGATAGATTTAAAGATCATGTATATTTTGTTACAAGTGTTGGTAATAGAGGGGAATTGGTCTGTTTTAAAAGTATGACAAATTATATCATCAGGCAGCTCAAGCAGAGTCCAGAAACAAAAGGGACAATCATACGAGTTGCAGCAAAATTGATTAAGGAAGACATCAGGGAAGCCAACCTTAGTAAGGAGTTTAATCCTAGCAATAAAGACATAACGGACATTGAAAACCGTTCTTTTGTTCCAGAATCATTGCAAAATTTAATGAAATTCCTCGTCCCATCAACCCTTAAACGTGAAAGCGTTTCAGTGCATCGTGCATCGTGCAAACTGCTAGGCCAAGATCGGCAATAATGCCTATTCCATTCGGGATCGGTGTAGAGGTTGACAAAACAATGGGATCGAAATGGTTGACAGAACATCTTCATCGGCTTGGGTTTTCAATTTCGTACGACGAAGTCAACAGGTTCAAGCAGTCAGCCATTGAGCACATGGATTGTGCTCAGGACAAAAAAGAAGATGTGGTCCAAGCAGAAGCAAGCGAATCCCTCTGTCAGCTGCAAATGAAGCCACACCAAAACCAAGCGAAATCAGATCAGAATCAAACAAAGTGCTATCAACAGCAAACGAAATCACAGCAGAAGTAAACGAAGTTACAACAGAAATAAACGAAGTCACTTAAATTTTGCACGAGTCACAATTGAAAGATGTTGATTTCGAACTTTGACGATGATTTTGGTCAGATTTGACTAAAATTGGACAATTTGGGCGAAATTTCAAAAGTTTTTCGATTTTCATGAACTTTTGCACAGACCACAATTGAATGGTGCTGATTTCAAATTTGACAGTCATTTTGTCTGATTTGACCAAAATGAACAATTTGGGCCAAATTTGTCCCAAATTTCGAAAGTTCTTTAACATTCATAAAAATTTGTACAAAACACAAATGGAAGATGTTGATTTTGAATTTGCCAGTCATTTTGTTAGATTTGACCGTAATGTGGCAATTCGGCAAGTTTGTATTTTTGAAACCCGATCTGTATCGTTATGTTCCGTCCTGAAGTCTTCAAGCAAAGCGGCTTCTTGTTATTATTAGTAACCCCGATGTTTTAGTCTTTGGTTAAAAGCCAGAGGTCTTGCACTAAACATTTTGCACGTGAATTGAAGTTTCACGTGTCCATACATGTTCTACGATCAGCGTATTGAAGACAAGAGATGATTTCTGACATCCATAACTGAGGATGATATCCAGCAGCAAGATAGAGAAGAGAGAAAATCAAACAAATCGCTTGTGAGAGAACTGTAATGCTTAACATGTCACAGGGAATACATAAATTTTTCTTTCGTTTTGTACAGTTTACAAGGTAGGTGCGCGATATAAGTTATACACAGTAGCCGCCGGAACAAATGTAGTTCAAAAGGCGTTCATAGAAAATCCAATGACTGTAAAAAAAGTTGGGTTTTTGTAAAATATTTGTCAAAAAAACAAAAAAACAAAAAAACAAACCAAAACGACAAAAACATGTAGCCAGAAGAACGATTGGAAATGAACAAATTTTCAGATGACATGCTCAAAATTTTTTAACATTAAACAATGACGATAGCAACAAAAATAAACAATAACGATAATATAAGAGTAAAAATAATAGTAATGATAATAACAATGATAATAACAATACTAGGAATTACTTTTTTACATACGAAAATTGTGGGATGAATTTAAAAACGCTAATAAATTAGTGGCAGTTCCCACACTATCATACAAAATCGAAATTTGTTTGAAGAACAAACCAATCGTGATCTTCAGCAACGATCGCGTCAACACGACGAAGAAAAGTAAAAAGATTTTATCTGAACACATAGAATTCCCTCGTCCTGCAATAGTCATATGATAGAAGGCACAAAATTGCCACGCAAAGCCGCTTTCTTTCCAATGACGATTACAATCACATTTGTTTTCTCCAAAAATACATTGACAACTTTCAAGTTATTCTTCAATCGCCTTGGAAACAGTTCAACAGTTTGTGTTGTGTGAATGTACTTGGAAAAGGTGTCATGGAAATCTTTACATGCGCCACCTGCTGACGGTTTCAGGCTTAGAATTTAGGGATTGGTTGAATTAGAATGCTGCGATGTTACAGATACTGATCGATGAGGGGTTTTATCTTTTCCTTTATCTTTCATTGACCTGGTAGATTGTGTTCGTGATACGCTCCCAACGGTAGTATCTATATTTTTACTGATGTAAAACAGAAATGGTTTTTAATGGTTCCCATGATGATGATGTGAAAAAAGGGAAACAGGAACCTACCCTTTTTTGGCCGCTGAACTCACAGGAACCTTTTGAACAACCCGTTTTTGAAGGTTTTGAACCCACTGTTTTTGATCGTCCACGGTATTAGCCATGACAAGAAGATCTTTAGCAGTAGCAAAGTCGACAGTTACTAAAAAAGGTTTTACTCGATATTGTTTATTGCTGATCTGAGAGGCTAGTAACAAGGCGAAAATTAGAATGTGCTATGAACCTTTACAATCTTGTATACAATCCTCTTCTCGATCCACATGATCTTTATGACACTTTAAGTGACATCCTGAAATGAAACATTAAAGATTGGACCTGCTGCAAAAACCACATTGTATAGCCTGAAGTTGTTCTTACTTCTACATTCCAAAGCAGGTGGTGGTTTGATAACATTCCACATGGCTTTAGGACATAAATCGCATGTTGTTGGCATATGATAGTGCATAGGATAAAACTGATGATCTTTGAACGGGATACAAAATCCTGCCTTGTCCTGAATATAACAGTGTTATTTTAATATTTAAGCGGTCTTCGAGAATTTCAGAAAACACGCTTCTAAAGAGAAGAAATCGACAAACGTACTTCTGCCAATTCTTGATCTGTCTTTTCGTCAGGGTTTTTCCTTTCGCCTTCATTCGCATAAAGAATCTATCGTGAAAGAAAATTAATTTAAGAACGTCCTCGACCAATGCTGCAGTTATATTAATAATATGGAGAGCATACCTGAAATATTTTTGGGATATCTTTGGCATCAGCTCTCAAGACATCACCTTGTGTTACGGAGCGAACATGAAATAGCTTGCTATGATGAAAACATCATAAAAAATCATGATTAGTATAACCACAAATGATGAAACATGAATCGACAAAAGTCAACCTGTATAAATATGCCAAATAAAAAAAGCAAACAAAAAAAAAAAACATGGAATATAGCGAATGAAAAGTAACCTGATATCCAAGATCATTGATGGTGATGATGCAGTTTTATCCTGTTCGTTATTATAAAAAAAAATTTTACGGCTACTGACAATAACATATTGTTGTTTCCAGTCGTATCTTTTCTTGTTTTTCTTTTCAGGAATGGACAACCACCCCTCCATTTTGAAGTTAGCTACGTGACAAACAGAAAATGAGTTCAGCATATACCATGATAACTGAAAATAAACATTCAGAGACAAAATAAAATATACATGTTTGAGGTAAACCGCTTGCGTCACTTGGTACTAAGGAACGCATAACAGCTAAATCATTATTAAGGCCTGCTATCTGTTCCTGCATTTGCTCAATAGTCATGTCTTTAGAATCTGCTTCCATCTAAAAATTAATTGACTATATGAGAATACTTCGATTAATACCCTACAAAGTATCATGCTATATGCTACGAAGTCACAGAATAGCAGAGTGCAGCGTTTGTTTGGCAACAGTAATGACAACATTATAGCTTCCGATTTTTGATGAAAGATGGCAGAAGGTGCGCTGTTAGTTTAAACCGTTTTGCTTGACTTCACAAATATAAACCTTCGATTCGAACGTCATTTCCACATTTCCTTGCGATTTAGTGGCATTGTGTGTCCAAACGAATGCTATATTGAAAATTCTAATTCATTTGTTCGGACCTTTATTCTGACTACCAAGAAAGTACTAACCTTGAGTTTACCAAGCTCCTCTTTTGTTTCTGCGATAGACTGAAAATACGAAAAAATTCATGCTTTAATGAAATATCGGGAATCTTTCAATGATCAACATCTACACATCTCCAATATCCGAATATATAAAATATTACTTACCGTGGTCAATTCATATATCTGCCCCTGGGATTTTGTAACGACTTGCTGATACTTGTCCTTTTCCTGTAAATTATAACATTACAAAAAAATGACTAGTTTAATCGAAAGGTGTTGTTGAAAACAATCAAACATGAATGCACAAATAAATGATGATATCCATCGATTTGCGACACTTGGATTTCAAGAGATTCTGTTTTTTTTTTCATAAAGGGGAGAAGTAATAAACCACTTGTTTCCACCTGCTTCAGTTCTAATTGAAGCTTTCTGTTTTCTTTTTCTTTCTTTTTCACTTCAGAAGAACTAACTCTTCCTTTTCCTTTTCCAGTCCCCACATCCTTACGTTGGATGACTTCTGCTAATTTATTCACAGCTTGTGTTTTTAAAGTCTTTTCAGATTGCAACGCCTTTTTCAAAGCTTCAAATTGATCACTGTTACTGGAAGTATCATTAGCAGCATTTTCTGCATCTGAAAGGGATGGACATTCTTACATGGTCATGTACAAGAACATAGTCAATTCTGTTTGCTGGGATAATCACCTTGCTTCAATTGCTCCACATTTTCTTCTAATGATTTGATTTCGTTTTGTTTGTTCTTCAGAAGTAATTCTATGGAACGTATTTTGTCTTCCAGCTGCAAGAATAGGTAAGATGCATCTAAGATTCTAACAGACTTACAGCTTCCACAAAATAGAAGACCAGACTCAATCTTATAATGCTATTCAATCGAAATAGGTTACCTTATCGGTAAAAAAAGTTGGCAAAAAGTGACTAAATTTTGGCGAAGTGACTAATATTTTTTGCCGAATAAAATTTTTGCCGACTTTTTTTTTACCGCCTTAACTTTTTGCCGATTTTTTTTCTTCCAAAAACTACTTGCCCAACTACTTTTGCCGATTTTTTTTCTCTGTGTTGCCCATTCTTATCAGGTGTTTTTTGCGGTAGTATGAAAATGTAATTGAAATCAAATTGTATGAAGAAAAACAAGTGCAGCCCAGGACAAACACTAACTGAACAAGAACAAAAAGAAGGGTCAAGAAGAACAAAATAACGAAAATACATAAAGGAAGAGCTGTTATTGAAATTGACTAATTAACCTATTTTACCTCGCCTTCCTTTTTGGTGTTGTATTTTATTTCTTAAAAAAACTTTCAAATTATCCAAACTTCCTGCGACATTTTTTGTCTTGGAAATTGGTCGGCAAAAAGTGACAAAACTCGAAAATTTAGTCGGCGAAAAATGACTAAATTTTGTTCAAGTAACTAATTTCTTTGCCGACTAACATTTTTGCCGACTAAATTTTTTGCCGCCTTTTTTTTACCGATGAGGTATCTGATTTTTTCTTTTTTTTCTTTATTGAATTGATCATCACGTACACAAAAACAAATACAAACGTTAAAGGACCCTACTTCCGCAAGGCGCTCAAGGCGATATCGCCGGAAGTAGGATCCGAAAATTAGATGAAAAAATAAAGAAATAAAAACTAGGTTTGAGTTATATAATCAATGTGAGAGTGGACCACTAAACCTGTTCGTACCACAAATGAATGTAATAACATGACTAAGAATATCATGATTAGTATTATCTGAAAGATTTGAGTCACCAAAAAGAAAAAGAAAAAGTTTGCAAACAGAGGGCTTCGTGGCACAAATGTCACGTTGAGGTTTTTGAGATTGTCAAAGAGTAAGTGTCTTTCGTTAGAAAAATAAGAGCATTGTAATAGAAAATGTTCAGTATTTTCTATCGAGTTAGTTCCATATAAACAAAACGGATCAATGGTATCAAGAAAACCATGTCGGAATTTATGTTCCCAAAGGTGGCTGAACCCAACCCTCAACCGAGTCAGTAGAAATAGACCTTTATGATGGATTAGGAATGTCGGTGAAGCTTTTGGACGAACAAAATCAAACAAAGCACGCCTAAACCGTGAGATTGAAGGGAGACCCCTTATATGACTATCCAGCTTGTTCCACTCGTTAATGCAATACAGAAAAAAGGAATTACGATAACGTTTAGTCCGTGTCACCATGGGGTAAATTGGAAGTCTTGACCTGAGATTAGCGAGTACAGCACGCTGGGGTGGCAAAAGGTCAAGCAAGTACTGAGGTGCCATGACTTTGAGAATTTTGAAGAAAAAGAAAAGTCGTCTGCAGAAACACCTGTCAGCTAGGCTTTCAAGACCAACCTCAACATAAAGTTTCTCTCGCGATGTACCACGGATACAGCCGGTAATTGCCAAGCAAGCATTGTACTGAATAGATTCGAGATTTCGAGACAGAGTGGTGTTTGCTGGATAGTCATATATGATGTCACCGTAGTCTAAATGAGGTCTAATATAGGCTTTGAAAAATGTGACTAACGAGTCTCTTGGTAAAAATATGCAAAGTTTATAGATAAGACCAATGCTTCTGTTTGCTTTTAAGATCTTCTCTCTAAGATGGTGCCCGAAGGTTAGCTTTTCATCTAAGATTAGACCTAGATGTTTATGGCTTTCAATGAAAGTTACGGGGAAATTGTTAATTGAAATAACGGGAACATCAGCTGGGACTACCCTTTTTGAGAAATAGATTCCAACGGCCTGTTTAGCAGGGTCAGAATTAAATTACATTTTCCATTCGTAAGCCCACTCATTAATTCTTTCCAAGTCTCTATTTAACTTACTACAACTTTCAACTTGATCTAAAACCATGGAAAATAGAGAAGTGCCGTCAACAAAGATTTTAATGTTTGATTCGAGGCCTTCAGGAAGGTCGCCGATGAAAATTAAAAATAATAAAGGACCTAAAATTGAACTCTGGGGAACACCAGCAGTAATATGTTCCCAAATAGAATTATAGCCATCCAAGGTTACTCTTTGAACACGCCCAGATAGGAAATCCCTCAGGAGAAAGAGTGGTGAGCCATGCACTTCATAAGATTGAAGTTTGAAAAGTAGACCATCATGCCAGACCCTATCAAAGGCTTTAGATATGTCCAAAAAGCACCTCTGGTATCTAATGACGGATTTACATCAAAACCTTTAAAAACGTCATGCGTTATGGACAACAGCTGAGAAATGCAAGAGTCACCCTTTCGAAAGCCAGATTGATTTACAAAAATTACACAAAATTAACGAATCAACTTATTTTGACGGTGGTAATTAACGCAGACATTAATTAACGCGGTTGCTAAAGAAAGCTTTTTAAGTGGGTGGAAATTAACGCGGTTGATCGAGATTGTACATTCTCAATAATTTTTTGTGACGTGAATCGGCAAAACTATATATATACGGAGTGTCTAAAGGTGAGATAAGAAGGTACAGTAAGTAAAAATGTGCCTATCAAATTCGCTTTAGGTTCTTGCAAAAATCTTATATATAATAGCGAGGTGTGTCACACTTTTATTTTAGAAAGTGATAAATTTTGTTGAATTTTACGGTCAAAATCTTCTTTATCATGGTCATATTTTTCGTTAGGTCATGTGGTTTATTACGATTATTACACAATAGAGCCAATTGAAAGCCAATCGTGTTAATTACTGCACAGCGTTAATTTTGTGTAATAAGGTAGCTGTAAAGAGTGTCGTAGATACACTTTTCAAAACGTTTACTCAATATTGGTAAAAGAGACACTGGTCTGTAATTTTTGACAATACTTTTATCCCCTTTTTTATAGATTGGGACAATATTAGCTTTCTTCCAATCGTTAGGGAAGTTACCAGTAGCTAATGAGTAATTAAAAATGTTCATTAGTGGTTTTAACAAGGATATCTCACAAATTTTGACCATTCGTATTGAGATACCATCCCATCCATGGGCTTTATTTTCATATAAAGCCCGAATAATAGCTATCTGATTGTTTCGTTTCGTCAAATATATTAGCTTACCTGGGTAAGTTGGTTGTTTTTATCCAGAATTTCTGTTTTATGTTTGGCCACTACTTCCTTTACTTCTAACTCTAGCATAGTTTTTTCCTTTTCAAGGTCAGATATTTGTTCTTCTGCAATGGAACGCGCTAATTCTTCCGATTCGGCTTTAGCAAGCGCCAATTCGAGCTGGGCAGACAACGAATCTCTTTCTTCCTGTAGAATCTGTAAATCACGTTGTAAAGCTTGAATCTGTTTTGTGCGTTCGTCTACTTCTTCTTTCAATTCGCGCACTTGCGTTTTATAGAGGGTCTGGAATTAAACCAAAAAAATTCATAAATCATTTTCAAATCAAACGCAGGAAAACCCAAAAATGATTGAAAGTATTTCATAGCATACTGAAAAGTATTGTTCGGCTTCTAGTTGGTCTTGTAATTCCTTCATTTGTAAATCATCTACCGCCGATGCACTAGATTACAAAATTGATTTTTATATTGAAATATTAATATAAAAATATATCAATATAAAATATCATTATAAAAACATAAATGTATATCTATATTGAAATATTTCATTATCATAATATCATACAGTAATATTTTTCAAAGAATCAACCAGCACCTCATCAGCTTATTCAAGGCGTCTTGCGCTTGTTTCTTTTCGTCAAAAGCTCTGTTGCAATCCGATTTCAATTGTTTCTCTTGCGTTCTCAAAACTGTTAATTCTGATATGACCGTGCTGAGTTCTTGTTGCACTTGTGACCGTTTTGAGCTTTCTTCTTCTAGAGTTTTCTTCAAACTATCCACCTGGAGAGTTAAAGGTTGTTGAAACCGTTTTAAAATCAATGCACGTATTAGTTAAAAACGTGTGTTTAATTTGAAAAACACCTACCATCCTTTGTCCAGTTTGATAATCTTGCTCCAGTCGTGTCAGTTTTTGTTTATGATTCTTTATATCAAGTTGCAACACATTCACTTGTCTTTCCAAATTCGCTGCTTTAGATTCGGCACGAATTCTATCATCCCTTTCTTTTTGAATATCGGCCGCTTAAGACAAAGACATGTACATGTTCCACAGCTTGTTCAGGTTTCGTGGAACATGAACGCAAAGCGTATAACGAAAAAAAAAAAAGCTCACATTCTTTTTCAAGAATCTGAATTTCTGATAACTTCTTTTCTTTTTTCTCAGCATTGAGTTTGGCAAGTTGAAGCTAAATTTCAAACAGAAATTAAAGCCCGAAGTTAAACACCATTCTTACAACAGTCAATATCTATATTACTACTTTCAATTTTTATACCGAATGGTTTTTTTTGTCGGCTTCATAACGAGCTTGCAGCTGTTTGTACTCGAATTCTTTATCCGCCTTTGATTTTTCCAAGGTAATTAATTCGTCCTGGAGCTTCTGCATAGCAGTAGTATCACTTTTGTATTTACTTCGAAGTTGATCCACTTCGTCTTTTAAAGCTTGGTTTTGTTTCTCAATTTCTCGTCGAATGTCTTTTGCATGCTTCACCGAGTTAATCTCAGCCTCTAGAGAAACTTGAGCACGCAACAATTCTTTTTCGATATTAGCCTAAGGAAACAGATAAACTAAAGTAAGATGAAAAACCTGACACTTAGATCTGGTAGCGTATGCCAGATAGAAAATTCAGCGAAATTAACATGCCTTAGAATTTGCCAGCATCCTATTTTTCTCATTGAGTTCTTTAATAGAATGTTCAGCAACTGTCTGTGCCCTTTTCAGGTCATTCTCCACTTTTTTGAGTCGCATGTTACTGTCTGTCTCGATGCGGAGCTTTTCTTTTAAATCAGAATTCTAGGTAGAAACAAATGAACTATTCATATGTATGTCAAGTGCGTACAAAGAAATTGTCTTTCTTTCATTGCAGACCTCTTTTTCCAGACTTTGTAGCTTTCGCTGGAGTTTACTACTCTCTTCTCTTATGTCATAATCTGAATCTAGTTTGTTTTGCAATTCTTGAACTTTTTGTTCTAACTTTCGTTTTGCATCCGCTTCAAATTCTGCTTTTCTTTGATTTTCTTTCATGTCATGTTTATACAAAGCAGCTGCCCTTTCTAAGTCTCTGCTTTGTGCCTCTGCCTTCTTTCGAGCTTCCACCTAAACATCAAAATAGCAAAATAACAAAAATAAAGACAAAATACAGACCAAGTGAAAATAAAAATCATATAATTCGTATTATACTTCTTCCTCATAATCTTGAATCAACTTTGTTTGTTTAGCTTTCAAGTTTCTAAGTAAGAGTGAAAATAAGTGAAACTTCACGTAGCCATTTTTTCTCAGATTACGATTTTACTTAAGAACGAAAACACACACAAAAAAGATTGTGATTGAGTCATTACTTGATAGTATTATCTGTTTCGTCTTTGGAATTTTTAAGAGTGTTCAGCTCTTTCACAAGTCTTTTGTTTTCGTCAGTGAGCGCTTTCACCTGATGATCAAGAGGGTTGCAAGTTCAGGAAAATACGAAACCATAAAATAACTTTTAAAAAACTCTTTGTGATGTATTTAATAGTTAACCTTGACTGGACTCTGTTCAACTACTGGTGAAGATTCCTAACAAAATAATGGAGGACATAAAATAAATTAAAATAAGCTAGCCTCTGAGAAAATTTGGATGAATGATATATTGGCTGAAAAAAACCCTACCTGTATACTATTTCTGATTGAAGGTAACTTTGAGTTATTTGATAACAATCTGGGAGAAAAAAAGTCAATATTATATCAATTAATAATTGACTAAGCACTAAAGGATGAAAGCAAAGTACTTATTATGTTTTGAATAAGTAAATCCAATGAAAGGAAGGTGATTGCCAGCAAAAGCCTGAAACAAAATTCAGAAAAAATCTCATTAAAAACTTCAATACAAATCAGTATCTTACCATAACAGTTTGACAAAACGTTTGCCTTTACCTTAGTCAATTCAAAAGTCTCATTTATACCATCTGGATCATTTATATCTTCAAAATTTGATGTATCATCATCTCCTTTGAGTTCTGGAACCACTGGTGCCTCAGCTGAAAAGGCAACACTTGAAATAATTCTGTTTTTCAAAATTCGTTTGAGAATATATGTAAATACATGGTATTTAGATTTTTTGCCTAGATTCTCCTTTTTTACTTAAAAATAACCTTACTTGTACGGATTGTATCCCAGTCCCACAAGTCTGTGACAAAAAATCTGTGCTTTTTAATATCAGTTATACCATTTTTGCCTAGCCTGTCATTTCTATATCAAAGAAGAACATGAAACAAGGTATAAAGATGTGTCAGATTTCCACATGTGCAGCATAACAACCAAATCAGATATTCTACCTGTCTGTTAGAAATGCACATATTATTTTCTTTGCATTACCAGAAATCTCAATATCATCAGGAAACTGCAAAGAATTTTTGTGATTCATTATTTTCCCTAGTAAAAAAGGAAAGATGTTATGTATACAGACTGAAGATTACCAATTTGCTTTTTAGATGAAAATTTCATCATTTTACCATAAGTACCAACAAGGGAATCTGCAAAGAAGGGTGTTTCACCTATAAGTTTTGAATACAAATTACTAATCATGACTAATTGCTCTGTAAAAACAGTGAAGATGCAGGGTACTTACCAACAAGCATTTCATATAAAAATACACCAACTGACCAATAATCACATTCACGACCATAAACGCCCTCTCCTCCCTGAGATTTTAAAACCTATAAAGGATTCATCTTATATATAATAATTCAATCTTGCCATTAAAATGGCCAGTGAAAGCACAAATTAATCTGAAATCCAAAGAAATTGACTAATTTTACAGGCTATTCCAGCTCTCATAACCTTTTACACAAAATAGGATGATTATTGAGTTAAAAGACTTTGAACAGTTTTTGTCGAAACTTTTGCAGGCATTGTTATTTAGAGTTATAATATCATGTTGATAATCTGAATATGAAGGTGATAATCTATTATTGATGACTTCTCAAAACAATATAAACAAGAAGCCGGCAGCAAAATTGGGAGAAACTGACCAGATAAAAAATGTATTTAAACAGGTGATACTAATAGCAAATAACATCATTTTAATATTATTTCATATAATTGATTATTATGCAAATTTACCAATAAAAAAAACAGACAATGTTAAACTAATAAATAAATAGTAAAATCCATGTAGCAACAACATTCGAAGAAGAACAGCTATGTCAAGATGAGTTTTAGGATAAAATGTTTATTATTTGTGTAAAAAAATCCCCAGAAAATCAGGCAAGGTAATAGTGAAATGTGGAAAGACTACCAATCATAGCAAGATTCCAGTGTATATTCAAATGCCAAAAACACAGTATTATTGTACCTTTGTTTCATATTTACTACACCTTATGTTTCCTCATCTTTTAAGATTTCATGTTAGTAATAATCAAGAGTTCCTTTCACTTTTGAAAATAGTCTTTCATCTTAAAGGGGAAGTTCGCCCTAATTTTTTTTTCGCCTGAGATGCTTTATTCCATACCAAAACTTCAAAATATAATAATCTCATTCGTTCATTTCTTTCAAAAAACGCGTTTTTTCGTCATGTTTTCCTGTTGAAAAAAATAAGATTTTTAATCTGTTCAGCGTGTGACATCACTCCGTGCAGAAAGCATATGTGCAAAGAAAAAAGCTTTATCAAAAATAAAGTGTTTTTAGAAAGTTGTTTTTAAATAACATATAGCTGAAACCTGAAACTAATAGATCTTTCGATGAAAATGATGAATGTTTGTAAGATATACCTGATAACTTAAACCTTTTGATTTTGAACCACAAAGAGATGTTAGACATCTTAGCAGTAGTAGCAAAGAAGAGGAAACGAAAATGATGAAGAGCAGCATGTGTTACCTATAAGAAGCGTAGGTTGGTGTCTTTGTGGAAAATTTGCAAACCTATGAATACCTACAAGGAAAGTTTGTGCTGTACAGACACAATGAAATTCAGAAGAAGGGTCGTCAGAAGTAGGGTGGCTGGGTAGGCACCACCAACAAATTTGACAAGCAACGTATTTTTTCAGATATACACACCAAGTTTGTTATTTCAGTCTAGCAT
Organism: Turritopsis dohrnii; assembly: GCA_027922465.2. Classification (NCBI taxonomy): domain Eukaryota; kingdom Metazoa; phylum Cnidaria; class Hydrozoa; order Anthoathecata; family Oceaniidae; genus Turritopsis; species Turritopsis dohrnii. The sequence continues at coordinate 168,725 of BQMF02000467.1, read as the reverse complement.
GTATAAAGTATACAAAAATTAAATTCTATAGAGATTTCCCTGTTTTTTCTTGACCCATCACATTTTTCGATAACTTTAAAAAATTAAAGGCAAAGTAACATATGCTTGTTTTAGCCAATCTGGAAGGAACAAAGTTGAAACATTTTCTGGTCTCCTTAGAACAAAAACTATGTTTTGTTTTATGTTTCTATTCGATAAAAACCTCCCTTCATCTAATCTATGAAGACTAAAATTCTGTTTGTTGAGAACTTTGAGATTTGCAGCGTATAGACAATACATAGACCTGGTGGATACACAATACACTTGGTAAAGGGATACATAAAGATATTCCATCGTGTGCTTTATCGGCGACAAGGAAACCTTTCCCACATAAAAATGAGAGTTACGTATCATTCATGGAGAGAAAAAATGAAGATCAACAGCGTTTAATAGTGTCAGTTTCGTACCACTATGCCATTCCTGCTAAAATGTTGCCGATTGGGGCAAAACATTATGTACAGAGAACGATACATCTCAATCTGATCAGTGTTGGGTAAAGATATAAAACCCTGAGTCTTTTGGCAGTGTCCACTTCATTTTTATGTTGGGAAGCCATCTTTTACGAAGTTCTGGTTATTTTCTTTGACTTGTAATTTTGGTGAAATGTGAAAGAACAATTTGTGGACCGATTAGTACAAGCTGTCGCAGAGTAACTTGGCATTTTTCGAATTAAAAAATAAAAATAAAACGATGTATTACTAGTGAGTTCTTTTGATAGTGTGAAGGTTTAATAACAAACTTTCTTCACGTAGAAGTTCTTTCTGCACGGTGTGACGTCATTTTATCATTCATAATGAACATCTGTTTCAACTGTGAAAAAACTCATTTTTCAGCATCTAAAAGATTTAATAACTTTTGAACGAAAAGAGGATTTTCAAAAATTCAAAAAGTGGCTTTCTAACTTTTCAAATCATTATAAGTTAGAATGAAAAAATAAAAAGTGAAAAATTAGACCGAACTTCCCCTTTAAGGTAAAAACTCAACTCAGTTTTTTCAATTTAAAATTTCAATACCTTATTACATGAAATGTGTAAAGCAAGTAATTAAACATATCATGTAATAAATAATTACTTGCTTTACACATTTCATGTAATAAAGTAATCTTGAAAGTTCTTCTTGGTAACTGAAGATCAAGGTGACTTTTCAAAAACTTAGTCAATAGTATCCAGATGCAATTTTTGTCTGTTAGTTGCTTCTTCATGAAACAAGTGAGGATTTATCATAGAAGTTGATACATCTTAATCAACAAGCCACATATGTATCTACAGACATTGTTACTTCTTCAGCAGCTTCTTCCTCAATATCTTCTACATCAACATTTCACCTTTAGAATGATTTCTTCTTCAATGCATAAATCACAAGTGTTTTATCAATCAATATCTTTGCAATCAACATCTATTAGACAGAATTTTTTTTGAAGCTTCTTCAATTAAATAATAACCTAAGAAGGTACATTTGTAAAAGTTGACTTCATCAGAAGATAATGAAGAAACAGTCTCTCATAAAAAAAATCATAGACCCCCAAAACCTCCTTGTTCAGAGTAAATCTGTTTACATCTACCAATTTAGAAATTAAATTATTCAACTGTTTTATGATACTAATCAATTTGGCACTTTTTAAAAACAGATAATGTAAAACAAGTGAAATTTTAAAAACTCGTATTACATCTGCCATCTGCCATCTGGGTTTATCCTAGTTAATTTTTAAATTAATAAGGATAAATCATGCTTTCCACCACTACTTTCTCAGAGAATGTTGAATGGAGAATTCCTTTTCTAATATCATGTCATGGATTATAGAATCAACTTCCTGACTCATTAATGACAGGTATCAGTGTTCAAATTAATCCTTCTACAGTGATTTGTGATAATTTAGTGATTTGCTTAGTACAGCGACTCCGTGAGGCGACCCCATGGTGAAAGTGAACTTGAAATTCTTTGTACAAAGTCTAGTTTAATGTAATATCATTCCTTTGAGAATGTTTTATCACATGAATTGAATTCATTAATTTGTTGTTAAAAAACTTGACTATTAGATCACCATTATCGAAAATGTTTTAATTTTTGATAAATAAGCACTCTCACCTCAGGAGATATGTAATCAGGAGTACCAACAGCTGTGTCAGAACGTACCAAACCATCCTTATTCATTTTCATGCAGGTGCCAAAATCTGCAAGTTTTAAATGGCCTCTCTTATCCAACAACATGTTATCTGGTTTAACATCTCTAAAAAAAAATCAATTTGTGAACTATATAGACATGGAACTGTACCAATTTAGCCAGTTGCAGAACCAGAATGCCTTTGTTAATTTTGCATAACTTTTTTAACATTTTCACCCAACAAACTTTAACTACACATTCTGACAATACAATTTTTTTTCATAAATCTTTATCATTTAGAAAAAAAAACAGGATTGTAAAGGGAAATTTCTGAGGTTTTTGTTCTGGTTCTTGAAAAAAACGCAGGCCTGGAAATCCGACGCCAGTATTGCTTGCACTTTTACTCGCGAGTAATATGTAACAATCGCGAGTACCTTTTTACTCAAAAAGTTTTTAGAGAAACTCTCCATCTGTGTAGTTTTACATAAATCTTCCATTAAAAAGAATGATTAATAGGGCCTCTGTGTTGCAGAATGAGTTCCACAATAATGCGTGATTACGTTAACAAGAAAAAAAGATTCAACTTCTTTTGAGAATGTATCGTGACAAACATTGTCGCCACTAGACACCTGAGTTCGAAAACGTAGTATAACGTAGTATAGCGGTTAACACTCTCGGAATTCATGCGAGAGGTTGAGGTTCAATTCCTCTTGGCGGTGATTCACTATGCGTTAGTGAATGTACCATAGCGCCGGGTTGACCCATGCCATGTGAGGGAAATTGGGTAGATGATATATCGGGTGTTGCAGGAGGTCATCCAGGAGAGCACAGACCCTTGACTGGGTTCGTGTCACTCATGTGAGTGTCAAGTACTTCTGAGCTTCCAACCTAAGCCGTGGCCCCACCTGGAAAGCAGATGCAATAGCAACTGAGTGTGGCCAGCCACGAAAAACAATACCAAATAAATAAATAAATAAGTAAATAAATAATTGAAATGAATGAATGCATCATTTCCTTTCCTTCATTTTCGAAACAGATTCTCTATCAACATGAAAAATAAAGCAATTAATTTTTTACTTCCATTAAAAATATATTTCCGGAGAGCCCTAGAGCATAATATTTAACCACGCAAGAGAGTAGTGAAGACTTTATATGCGTATTTTCAATTTCACCATTCATTTTCAATACGCTCTGATAAACAAGAATCCTTAATTGTGAAAGTCACAGAAAAATTCATCGGCGGAGATGGAAGTAGCAATAAAGGATTGAGTAAACACCGCATTAACAAGGTGTTAACGTCTGGAGATGAGCCAATGGTGAAGAAAATGAGACAAGCGAAAAGGAACAACGACCCCTTTTTTTATTGACTTAGATTCCTTTGGTGATAAAAGTTGAACTGTAACACTTTCTGATATGAAAAAAACCATAAAGATTTTCTCTCTGAATATCCAATACTCTACAGAAGTTATCAAAAGCCGTGGAGAGTCACACATATCATAATAATCTTTCAGTTTCAGTTTCAGGAAAATGTTCATTTAAAAACTATTCGAATACTTCAATCTCCATTGTTCACGCACAGATGTGCAATGTTTTATTCAAACACCGTGAAGGTGTGCACAACAGAATTGTAAATGAATGACAAAGTTAAAATATTTTTTTCTTCCTTTTCGTAGTGTTGTAGATATGACGTAATTCTATTGCATAACATCTAAAAAATGTGCCGCAAAGGAGTGTCTCTCCATCCTAAATACAAAAGAATTGTATATGCTGCAACGTTTGTACTCGCGTGAAAGAAGATTACACGAGTATAATTTTTTATTATTTCATAAAAAGATAAATAGTCCGGGGGAATCTTAGTTGGACCCAAACTTTTAGTACACATGGAAATATTTTGCTGAATCGTGTTCAAAGGGTCCCTAAGATTGAAAAACCAATGAGTGCCATCTCAGATACCTTGAGCATTTTCAGATATCGAGACAAATTTAAAATGGTAGATTTCTGTGATAGGGTAAAATTTTGATCTCTTCAAGTATGGTGATATTGTATATCGTTGGAAAGGAAATTTTATGCTGATCAATTTTCACAATACAACTATGGCCTAAAAATGTACCCAACTTGAGTAAATTGCATCCAAAATAGCTGTGATGACGTCATTTTTTGATAAAAAAATACATCCATATCGTTAGAAGTTTTTCTCATTATTATCGAATGTTTGCGTTCGACAGTTTAACATGAAAGGTCTGTAATCCATATCAACACATTTGAAACGAACGAAGAAGAACGATGTGAAAACACCAGACAAACGCACTAAAGTATTGTGTCAGCCATTTGATTGGAATAGACAGTGTTTATTCTGTGGTGAAGAATGCTCCATAGATGTAGACAAGAAAAACCCTTAGCGTTGGAGAGAATCATTCGAGTGTAGAACACCTGATAGAGGTAAAGGAACGCTATCCTTCAATTCAAAGTGAGTACTTTTATTAGATATTACAGTTCCAATATGATACTAGTCTTTCTATTTGAGTTTTGAAACACTACACGTGTCACAACATCATATTTTATGATGACTACAATTGTTGTAAAGAAGAAGTCATGAAAATTTTTTTTCAGGAAATCTAGGACTCGTGTCATGCAGTTTCTTGTGTTTAGGTTTGTGATGCATGAGATGATGATGGGAACATCAAATACAGTTAAGTGACTCCCGTGCAGCTTCAGATTTACACGCCGATGCAAGGTATCATAATGAATGTAGATTAAAGTTCATGGTGGAAAAGAACGTCTCATATGCAAGAAGAAAAACAGAAGATCAAGAACTAGAATCCGTTGATGAAGCAGACAAGATAGTAAAGGGCGTTTTGAATCACGACAGAAAAAACATGTGGACATCAATAGAAGTTGAAAAGATGTTTCAAAAGCATGGTGGTTCTGAACTTTCAAGGCAGAGTTTGGTTGGACATCTTATAAAAGATTTCTCAAGGGAACTAATAGCGTTATCTTCTCCAGGATTGGGAAACCTGTTAGTTTTTCGAAAGCATGCCTTAAGTATTATGAAAATTACAGAATCAGAAGACAAACCAATAGATGTAAGCAAAGCAACAAATTGTAATTGATAATTGGTTGTGATACTGTTCCCAAGATGTTTAGTATTGGAAAGAAGAAGATTATGAATGTGCTTCTGCAAGCAATTTACTTGGAAAACTTTGGACACATTCAATCAGAGATAGCATCTGTTATAAAAGAATGTTCAAAGTTTGTGGCAGCTTGTTATGGCATCAAAGACAAAAAAAAGTTTATCAGATGCTAGATTTTGCTTGTGGGCAAGTCAAACAAAGAAGAAGTTGTCTACGACACTGAAACCACTAAAGTAATAATCTCTTCTACCCACAAACGAAGTGTTCCATTTGAATGTGTTACGTGCTCATTTTCAAGCCTGCATTTGGATGAGTTGTTTACAAGTGAAACCCCCTGAAATGAACTCAGTGAAGATATGAAGAGCGTTGGTTATCATTATATTTTTTATTGAAATATACAAATTGCACTGAGAAACCATAGATTTTTACAAAATATTTACCTCTTTTTCAGTATGGATGGATCAAAGATGAAAAGAATGAGTGCTTACTTCCAGCTATGTTTCCTGTTCGTACATCACCCGCTCCAGATGCTGTATTAGGGATGGTTCGGCGCAGATGCGTAACAGATACACCCTGTTCCAGACGCACATGTAGTTGTGTGAAAGCTCAATTATCATGCAGTAAATTCTGTAAATGTTGCGGCAGCACATGTTTTAAAAGCTGGACAGTATGTGAAAGCATTGAGAGTGATGATGAGGAAGAAGAAAATGAAGATGATGAAGATGATGATCAATAGTTTGTTACTGAAATTATGCGATAGGAAAGAAGTAAATCATTTCAAGTTTTGTTGTATTTTATGACATTGCTTCCCTGTATTAGTTTTTAGTTTCATTGTTAAAGATGTTCAATACAAAATATCCCTTTCCAACGATATGTAATACTTGGAGCTGAAAAATGTTTTATCAAAAAATGACGTCATCACAGTTACTTTGGATGCAATTTACTCAAGTTGAGTACATTTTTAGGCCATAGTTGTAATGTGAAAATTGATCAGCATAAAATTTCCTTTCCAATGATATACAATATCACCATAATTGAAGAGATCAAGATTTTACCCTATCACAGAAATCTACCATTTTAAATTTGTCTCGATATCTAAAAATGCTCAAGGTATCTGAGGTGGCACTCGTCGGTTTTTCAAACTTAGGGATCCTATGAACACGATTCAGCAAAAAAATTCCATGTGTACTAAAACTTTGGGTCCACTTTAAAATTGTCATTATTCCCCTGGACTAAAAGCTTTCATGGAGCTTTCTGAAAATGTACATTCGGTACAATATTTTAAATTTAGTGGTATTTCATTTCAAGTTTATTGCAATTTGTTTACAGAACCTGTTCAGAATGTTTACAAGAACTATCATCTCTTTTAATAGTAGACTTATTAATTTATTCATGTAAAGCAAATAACAGCTATTGTTTTTATTGTAGTAATGAAACTTCTTTGGAAGAGGTTTTCTCAATAAATTTTTTTGCGTTACTTATTATGGTAGCAGCAATAGCGAATACCGTATTAAAACACCCACAGACTCCTACTCCTCCTCCTCCTACTTCTCCGGCTGAAATGGCAATTAGTCTGCGATTAAGAGTCTGCGAGACTCTACTAATAACGCAATGTAAGTTCTAATGAAGGAACGCAGCCGTCGCGTTTTGGAAGCTTTTCTATATCAAACATTTAAAAGAAGATTGCGTTTTGTTTCAAAAGTACATAATCTGATATTTTGTAGCTTAATCCATGAAAGAATGAATTCTTATCAAATAGGCCTACATAAAAATGGGACTTTTAGTTCATTACGCTAACTGAAAATACTTGATATGTTGCTTTTCTTGACGGTAAAGCTTATTAGTTCAAAATTTCTTTTTACCTCATTTGTTAGCTAACTATGCACTATGTTTCTGTATTGAGGCTTTCAAAGATCTAGATCGAAAAGGCAGTTATTTGTTTGAATTCATTTTTGGTTTCAAGGAATTATAATTAAAAACATTATAGTTTTTTTTTCGAAACGCGTGGTTTTTTTCTACACATAGTCTTACAAAAAGTTTTCTTATAAAAAATCATATACGAGTTCATATACAGCTCACGCATGTATAATTCTTTTGTCTTTAATAAATTAATTTCTGGTGGTTTATGATTAGACCCTTTTAACACGAACTAATAATTTTAACATATTTATCGTTTATGGCCTGTTTTCCACCAGTAAGATATGAAAAAACATAAGCCTCAAAGAACTTTGTAGTAACTTTTCATAACTTTAAGTACAATTGCTGCTACCGTTTTCCGCCATCTGGCTCTTGTCTATCTTTAAATACCTCCTAAAACCCCTACGATGGAGGTACGATTATTCTGCATTAAACCAATTTTTAGGGGGTGACTCTGGACCAAAAAAGACTGCTAGTGCAAGTATTTTAATGCAGAATTATTTCTATAATATGAATGAAGGTATTTAGTTAGAAAAAACATACACCAAGACTTTTTCGTTAGTTATCCTATAAAGTCATCAGCTGCTTGTTCAGAATGCAATGCACCAAACTATTTCATATTTTTGAACTAAGATGAGGTTTGCATGAAGCTGTTGAAATTTCTCAAGAGCTTATCAATGGATTCTTGAATATGAAGATAGTGGCTGTTGACAATACAGCAACAGCCAAAGATTATGTGATCTTCGTTAAAATGATTATTTAATTAATAAAATAATACCTGTGAATAAAACCCATAGTATGGATGGCATCTAAAGCCAAAATCACTTCAGCAATGTAAAACTTGGCCCACAATTCCGGAATATCATAGTTACTCATCAGATTGACCAAGTCACCACCTAGGAAAAACCAATAACTTAGATTCCAAACTTCATTTTGTACATAGAACGTGCTCTGAAATTAGGCTCAGATCTCTTAATGGCAACTATAAAATCTTTAAGCTTGAATTTTATAACGTTTGCTAAAATTCTTCAAGCATCTTTCCTTTCCTTTAAAGAATTTCAACATTCTCTGCTCACAAATTTTGAATCAAAATTTTATAGATGATTGAAATGATATAAAGCTGTTCATTTTCTCATTTGCTTGTGAAGAAATATGGTGAACGTTTAATTAAAAAACAAACAAATTCAAGGTACAGTTAACAAATATATGTTAATTGAATATTGTTTTATGCTATCTGCTTTTAAGTAGAAAATTATTAAATTAAAAGTTTACTACACTATTTTTAGACCGTGCATTCCCTTTCAAGCTTTTGTAATTCAGCAAAAAGATGGTGATGATTTAGCTTTTTGTTATTTCTAACTGGAAGAAATGAAAATCTGAAGCTATAAATGTCTCCGGAGAATATAATTGAGAAAACCAAAATTTGACAGTTTAATGCCGGTGAGAATATTCTGTTGTCACAATTTTGCAATTTTGCTTTACATGAAAAAATATACAAGATATCATAGTTCAAAAAATGAAAATCAGTAATAATGAGTAAAATTGTAATTCATAATACATAGATTTACATAAACTTTTTTAAACTCATGAGAAGAAAAACTTTTGTTGCCATGGAAATTCTGATTCAAACAATGTGAATATCCTTAGAATAAAAAATATACTTAATACGAAAATATGAAAGTTATCTTGAGTATTATTTATACTGAATCTGTACGTTGATAGAAAAACACAGCCTTGGTATTAGTTCATTCTATATTCATGACAACTTTCAGGGCTTGCCAAATTGGTGTACGTAGACTCGTCCGTACACCTACTTTTAGCTGCGTATGTCTGGCTTTCGCTTTGTTGTACGCTCTCATACAGAAAGTTACTTGTTTTTGTCAAATTTTGTTCTTTCAGGAATTGTAGAAAAAGAAATTGTTTACGTACGATACATTTCAGATGGAGTGCCCAAAACCAAGTTTGCTTCTATAGTTTCTCCTGATACAGTTGATGCAGCTGGTATATTTGCTGCAATTCAAGAAGCAGTGGCTTCCTTGAAAGTATCTGACAATCAGACAAAAGATGAGTTTTTGAAGGATTTCTACCAGAAACTGTTGAATGTTAACTTTGATGGTTCAAGCATTATGTCTGGTCATGTTTCTGGTGTGCAAAAGAGATTTAAAGATCACAGACAAGGTCTTATCTATTTGCACTGTATTGCCCACAGGCTTGAACTAGCCATTCTTGACGCCATAAAATTGGTCGACCCCTATTTGGAGATGTTTGACGACACAATTAATGCCATATTTCGTTTTTACCACTTTTCACGAGTGCGTCGAAAGGAACTTTATGCAATTGCAGATTTGCTTGAAAACGATTTCCGACAATTTGGTTTGTTAAAAAGATTCGTTGGATATCAAGTCGATCAAGAGCACTTACATTGATGGAAACCGACTACGAAGTACTAGTATACGACCTGGAAAGCAAGCCTTATGGCACTGATGAAACTTCAAAGAAAGCTTTTGGTTATGTCGAATTCTTGAAAAAACCACGTTTCCTTTATTATTTACATTTTTTGCAAGATTTGGTTAAGGTTTTGAAGAGTTTCTCTTTCATTTCAAAGGGATTCCCTGCTGTGTGAAGTACCCAGGCTGATAAACAAATGCTGTGATCAGTTGGACTCGCTTGCCATAGCTGATGGAGAAGCAATGGAGCGTCTTCGAAAGACACTATCGACGAATGAAAATAAAGAAATTCCATACAAGGGCAACGTCCTTGAAGAGCCGGTCGGACGGAGAGCTCCAGCAGTTGAGCATACGCTTGAGGCATACAAAGCATTTTACTCTACTGCCTTTTCTGATTTGTTGTAGTTGACCGTGTCTTATATTAAAAAAAGGGGTTTCGCGATTTTGACGATGAACCGTTGTGTTATTTGGTGACACTCTTCAACTATCAAGATTGGCCAAAATCTTTCGACAAAGAATTTAAACAGTGGGGTGTTACAGAAATCGAGAAATTATCCACCTACTTTTTAGCAAATAATTTCATAACAGAAGAAGAAAAGGCCCTTGCCATTCGTCAATGGTTGGTTTTTCGAAATCAAATTAGAATGAGAAAACAACTAATTTACGAAGTTTTAACAGATTTGTTAAAGGAAAAATGATCCTGATATTTCCGGAATGTTGGTATTACTTGCCATCATGCTCTCCTATAGTGCAAGTACAGCTGGTTGTGAAAGGGGATTTTCTGCTATGAATTTACGAAAAAACAAGTTACGCACATGCATGAAGCAAGAGACACTGGAAGACCTTTTAAGGATAACAGTTGATGGTCCAAGTATTGTTGAGTTTGACCCAGAGCCTCATTATCAAACCTGGCTAAACAATACATGCGGCACAAGACAGCATGAAGTTGAAGAATAGTTGTTTTGTCTCTTATATATGTGACCGTCCAGGGGATTTTGATAACAAACAATAAAACGTTAGAAAACGTTAAAAACGTTTTTTATTTTTGGAAAAACGTTTTTTTAAAAACGAAAAAACGTTTTAACGTTTTTTGAAAAACGTTTTTTCAAAAACGTAAAAAAACGTTTTTAAAAAACGATTTTGGAAACGGAATGTTTAGACCTACTGCGCGGGCAAACTACGTGGAGAGCCATGCATTCTATCGCAAAATAACATTTAAACGTTTTATCATTAAAAATGTTTTTATTGTTAAAAACAATGCCTCATAATAAAGAGCTAAAGAGCTCTTGCTTCGGCTGCTATTTAGCAAGGAAGACGGAACTATAGCCCGGTTTTCACATCGTTCACTGTCGTCGCACGTATAAGCGAACTAATTTTTGATTTAGATTTGAGTTGAGTTGAATAAAGTAGAAATTGGCCTTTAGTTGAAATTTTCGGGAGGTTTTAACTTCAGCAAGTCATAGCTGCCGTTGATTGGGCGAATCAAATCATATGACAGCCAATCGCCCCAGAACCTGAAAACGTTATCAAAATGAAGTCCATAAATATAACTAAAAAAGTTACCAAGCAATTTGATTAACAGTGCATCTTAATTTTGTGAAAGTGAAATGTTTCTCAAAACAGAGAAAATAAGGTTTATCCAGATCTGTTTCTATAAAAATTAGCCGTTTTCAACTACTTTCACCTTCACCGAGTGAAAATACATCTTTACGAAAATAAACATAAAACTTTTCCCCGAGGATTTACTAAAATAGCAATTCTATCAAATTTGTTCTATTATGGAATCAATAGAATTATAGCGGACGGTTTCTATTTGTGGAAACTTTGAAAACAGCTGTTGTTTCTTTAATCTTTAAATGAATGAGAACCAGGTAATCAATGTTTTGTAATATACTAACATGTGTTACCTGCAAATGCATATTTAAAAAAGTACACACTTGAAGAACATTGACGTCATTAAAATAAATCGAAACAAAAGAACGCACCTTGTTCATTAAAAATCAAAATAAAATCAAAGTATTATTAAGTAAAGATTAAAATAATAACGAACTTTCCAAAAATGGCTCATACGAATGTGATTATAAACAAACCGCTGGACACTTCTTCAAACAAAACTTGTTAACGTTTGCAGAGAAATGCAACGATACCAAAATCCGCTGGGCGGTTTAAGTTGAAAATGTTTTTTTGTAAAAAAATGGATTAATGTAAAAACGTTTTTTATAAAAACATTTTTAAAAAAACATATCAAAAACGTTTAAACGTTTTCAAAAAACGTTTTTAAAAAACGATATCTACAGATATGAAGATCTTCTCAGTACTACCACGCTCTCTCAGAACACCACGCTTCTCGTGGAACGAAGCGGAACGGAAAACTAACAGAAGATTTACCGTTTCGGTAATCGCTGGGTTCATAAACTGCTGATTAAACCCGTTTCTTTTCCGAGTAGCTCCGATTGAAGGTCGCATGTCTCAGAAAAATAAAAAAACATAAATACTTTGAAACATAATTCGTATCACACTTTAGGCATTCTTGTTATTATTATTATTGTTAGTATCAATAAAATTTAAACAGGTTTCCTAGGTAGCATAAAAGTTATTATTCAAAGTTTATCTGTATCGCGGAGGCAAAACAAGTAATCTTTTTTAACTAAAAAACGTTTTTTAACGTTTTTTTACGTAAAAAACGTTTTTTAACGAAAAAACGTTTTTAACGTTTTTGCTTTCGAATTTTGTAACGTTTTATCGTTTCCATAAAAACGTTTTTTAACGTTTTTTAACGTTTTCTTCCATTGTTTAATTATCGTTTTTAACGTTTTTTGAAAAACGTTTTATGGTTTGTTATCAAAATCCCCTGGACAGTCACATATATATACACTTCTTGGTTTATTTTCAACAAAAGCTACGTACAGTTGTTACGTATTATTAGTACATTAACGTACAAAATAATGGAAAACTTTGTACGTTAGCGAGTGCTGTCTGAAAAATATTTAGCAAGCCCTGACTTTTGGTTTTGTAAGTGGGACTTTATATGTATTCATGGTTGTTCAGCAAGAAAAAAAAAAATAATTGATAATTTTTTTGAAAGATCAATGCAGATGTCACAATTTTTGCATCACACATTGACTGTATGTTTGTTTTGCTTCCATGACAATATTTTCTTCAGAACTTTAGCATTACAATACAGTGTTTAAGACATCCTCTTTAATAGTATCTGATAAAAATCTAACCCTTAACAATCAACAGAAAACAATCAAATTTTGTAAATAAACGCAAAACACTTATATTGGTGTGAAATCTTTCTTACCTGGCATATAGTCCATAATCATGTACAAAAACTTTTCATCTTGAAAAGCATAATGAAGCTATGAAAATGAAAACAATGATAAAATCAAACATCTGAAGGTATTTCTAATGGTTATATCCATTTCAAGACAATTTCATTATTTTCGTAAATTGAACTTTCAAAATTTAGGACAACTTGCGCTTTGTACAATTTATTTAAATTGAAAGTGCATTAAGACTTTCGGTTCAAAAGTAAACTTCCAATGTAATTAAAAATACCACCAACGACAACTAATTGAAAAATAAGACCAGTGACCAATTCTGTAAAAAACATATTACTGATTTCAAAAGTGGAACAATATTAACTGTTTATAAAACATTTCAATCACAAGTCGCACTTCAATCAAATTAGGATTTGACACAAAAATAGGTTAAGTCTTTGAAAGGTCTGGTTTAGTTACTTTATGTTCCTGTAAACAAAAAAATATGTTTGCCTTTTTCACTATTTCATTATTAGTTATATATTTCAACTAGTAACCCGGGTAAAAATTTTTACCAACTTTAACTTCGAAAACGATGTGTCAAATATCGTGTTCCCCCCGTGACGAAAATTTTAATTACGGATTCGCGACTTAAAAGTGTACCCATGTTGTAGAGCTTGAAAAACTGATAAAAAAAATCTATGGGATCGTTTCGCTATGACCAACCGTTAAAGAGATATCCTCGATCAAAGATTTTGATGACGTCATAGCCGCAGTACCAAAAATAATTTAGGCCCACATTTTGTGTCACCCCATCACCCGTATTGCGGACCCTAAAAAACGTCAGTTTTCCCTATTGGTTCTCGAGATATTTCCCAAAAAACGTCGCGTTCGATTAGGGATGCAATGCAATGATTCCCCGTGATAGATTAAAAAACTGACGTCACGGCACTTGCTACTATATAATAATCGTAAAAAACCGCATGGCCTAACGAAAAATATGACCACGATTAAGAAGATTTTGACCTTAAAATTCAACAAAATTTATCACTCTCTAAAATAAAAGTGTGACACACACTCGCTATTATATATAAGATTTTTAATTTTTAAAAAATCTTATTTCATACTCTAAAAATTCATTAGAAATGATAATTCAGAAATTGAGACATTTATATTTTATTTGCATAAACTACATTAAGGTGTAAGGGGAAAAACATGTTTTTGTAAATACTGAAAATGATATGTTTTCCCCTGACTTTTTCTTAAATGCATTATGTTCTTTCCTGACTTTAGGCTAACGACTCCTGAAGCAATTCAAATACAATTAAAAATAAAAATACTCAAAAAGAAACAGAATGAATTTTGTCTAGTTTCAAACCAACTGGGACCAAAAGCAGGATCAGAAACAACCAACAGTGTACTTTGACTAACGAACTAGATAGTACAATGCTCCAACAGGCAGTTGAGTGGTCCATACACTGACAAAAAAGTGTGTGAAGCACGTTGCAACCAAATTATAAGTTTTTTATCTAGAAGCCAACTATCTTGAAAATAATTAGTAAACAGATAAAAAGCATATTATACATATTTCTTTTAAGCTTCCCTGACTTTTAAATAAAATTCCCTGACATTTCCTGACATTCCCTGACATAATAAAAAATAAAACACTTTTCATCCTGACTTTCCCTGACTGTACGAACCCTGAGTAAGTGGCTGTGGCTGTGTCCTAACATAATTACGTGTTCAAGTAAATCAGTATGCCATTTAATGGCACTCCGGGCATTTCTGATTGATTCTATTAAACCAGATTTAAACACAAAAGATGGGTATAGAAGCCATACTCTATCAATAAAAATTTAATAGCTCTTGACATTTATTGCTCCTTTGGGAATTGTATGACCTTATGATTTTATTTCTCATTTCCCTTAATTTTTTCAGTTTGTTTTGGATGTTTTTAGTATGTAGATATTGATGTGTATATATCTTATCGAGGATAATTTCGTCAGGGAAAAGTGACAAAATTTTTGCTTCGTGACGAAAATTTTCAAAAAGTGAAATTTATAAGAAAGTATTAGTAAGATTTCACAAAATTTTCCCCGACGAAATTATCCCCGATAAAGTATGTACAGAGTTTTACTAATTTACTTTTTAACGGTTCTAACTGTTTTTTACTTTTTATTGTAGACCTGAAGATGAAACATAGTTTTGAATACATGGTCGAAAAAATGTGAAAGTAAAATAACGTTTTTTTTTTATATTTTTGTTAAGCAGCTAGGCGTGCGATGAGTCACACGTCTAAAATTGAGATGGCGTGTGCGGGGGCGTGCGAGTGCGATCGCACGCCTTTCCTCCCCAGGCCTGATATTTTATATCTTAACAAAACATTATCATTGAAAACATAATATAATAATCACTACTATAGCCAAGTATTACAACATACAGCAATGATCCAATCAGAGTTTGCATGAGCCATAATATCTCGTTCTTCCCAGAAAAAAGCAGAGTCGGAGCGCTTTATCTAAAATTAATTCACATGCATATCAAATGTTTTTTTCATAATATTGCACAGTTCAACTAATTGCTTTCTACTCAGTCAAAACATAGTCATTAAAATGCATTCAGACAGTGAAGAACACCCTGTTACTGTCACCATGATCTCAATTAAAAAAAAAAGATGGAAAAAAACTGACTGACAAAATGCATAAAAATGACACTCTTTAACTGAATTGCATTTAGAAAAAGAACAGTCCCTACCAGGAGACATTTTTTTTTACACAACTGAAACATCGCACCTGCAAGTAATGATATATAATGATATTATACATTGTTTCTGGCCCCATTCAAAGTATGAGATGATAACTGGTCTCATCTTCATTCATTAGGGCTGATGATTCTCACTATTGAGCACTCAAAGCCATTTTAAAGGAATTAACCCAAAATACACTTTTTAAAAAAACAATGAAAATCGAAACTATTGATTCAGTAAAACATCATGTGAAAATTTGACCTTGTTTGGATGAATATTGAAGAAGTTACAAGGTTTTGAAAGTTTTCAAGTTAAACCTGAAGTCACAACCTGACTACTCTTTTCGAAAGCTAAACAGAGACATTTTGTTCACTCAAGTTGTTAATTCTTAAGAAACTAGATCAGCCCCCTGAAAAAATCCTGAAGCTTGAGCTCAGTGACGACGTGGCTAGAGCCACAAGCGCTATGATTTCAGAATATGAGAAACCAGTAGCATCATAGGTGAAATGATAATGCCAACTTTTGTTAATTTCAGCTGACTTAAGGATGCCAAGGTTGCTAGAACCACCCACTTCACAAATGCGATGTAGCCTAGTTGTGCTTTGATCTTCATCGCATGTGCAATATTACCAAAAAAGATATCATTGCACATGCAAATTCTATGACACAAGCAAAGTATAGTTCATGTACTTGTTTCTTCCTGGTAAGGACTGAAGAAGCTGATTATTTCAAGATTTAAGTATGAGCCTGAATATTTTATGATATTCTTGATTTTGTGAAATCAGTCATAACTAAACAAGATTCATTGTTTTCCTTGAAATTTTTTATATGCATGTGAAAGCAAACAGCTTGTCGCAAAACTTCCAATATTTTGGAAACTTAGCAAATTCTTTTAGCAATTCTTCTATGTTGCAACTTGTAAAAATCATGTACAGTGTGTATCAAAAAATAGAAAAAAAGGAATATTACTGTAGTTTTCAAAGTAGATATCCAATCTATTATCATAAAGTTTATATTTAAGGGAAATTAAGCCTTTTTCAAAAACTGTTTATATTAGCTGCAGAAAGGTCTCATCAATCTTCTGTGACCATTAAAAATTATTTTAAATGATAGCTATACTCAGTTTTTTGTTATTTAGTATCTAACATAGGACGCCATTGCAGTGCTCTGCGATGGAAATTTTGACGTCACGGCATGATCGCTCTTTTTGTAAGGATTACATAAACTACAATAATTTTGTTTTTGTTGATGAAAATTCTTGTGTGCTTTCTGATATAAAACCTTTATTAAAAAGTATTTCGTTTTAGATTTATAGCAGGTATATGTCCGTAAGTGAGTTTTTGAACAAATGTGTATATTTTAGATGTTTTTGTTTTTCTTGAATCGTTAACCATAAACTTATTTTACATTTTGCTGTTTCTTGATGTTTAAGATTGTTATGTTGGTGAATAATAAAATATCTTCGTGTTTTCTTTGTTGTTTTTCTACCGTTTCTCGTATCTTTAAAACGTAGGCGTAAAAAACATGTCATCATGTGCTGCCTACGTCTGATGTGAAATGAAATTCGCTCTGTGAGGTCATGATATTTATAACGAAAGCTGTAATGGCGATTTAACTAAGTTGTTTTTTTAGCAGTTTTTTTCATTTGGAATACCTTTTATACATAAAAAGGTGTTCCTCTAGGATAAATGAAGTATTTCATGCTCAAATTCAGTTTAGAAATTTTAAGGCTTAATTTCCCTTTAATGGAATCCTTATCTTTTAACCTTTCTTGTGATGTATTTTTCGTAGGAAATGAAAAAGAAGAAGAGAAAATCTAAAGAATAAGTTTGGAAAAACTCATTAATTTCTTAACGATCAATTAAGACAAAAGTTAACAGCTGTATTTTTATTATTTAAAGGTGCAAAATCTTTTATGCCTTTATGTGACATCTGATACTCTCAATTAAAGCAATGGCTTACGTAAAATTTATTCAAACATGCTAAACAGTGACTTTGCTAAGGTGACAGCGATTAAGAATTGCTATGTAACTTTTTTGTTTTTGCAAATCAATCTCAATTAATCGTTAAGAAATTGATGAGTTTTTTTATTTTCTCTTCTTCTTCTTTGCCACTTTCTACAAGAAATACATCATGAGAACAACAAAAAGATAAGGATTCCGTGGATATAAAACTTGTAAGAATAAATTGGATATTTACTTTAAAAACTGAGGTAATATTTCTTGTTTCCAATTTTTTAATACACACTGTATAATGCAGTAATAATTAGTGTATCAACAATTTAACAAATTTAAGTTCATATAAATAGCATTGACTTGCCAGGATTGACAAATAATACATGATATTCTTTGATCAAACAGGAGATTTTTCATCAATGCTAAAATATATGTAGTTAATAAATACACATCAAATAGAAAAACTAACCATTTCAAATTTACTGAGAAGTTTCATTGCATATACTTGTTTTGTTTCCTTGTGACGTACCTAAAATCCAAATTAAACAATGGAGTTGTATATACACATAATCAAATATGATAAAAAACATCAAAAGGTCACTATCTCTGGAAGATCTTACCAGCTGGACTTCACCAAATGCTCCACGACCTATCACCTTCAGAATGCCGAAGTCAGAAACATTTGTCCTACTTTTTTGAATATATTTTGCAGCTTGACCATCTAAAAAAGTTAAATTAAAATAGACATATGAATATAAATGATCAGAAGATGTTTGTTGTGATTATTTTGCATCTTTCACAACACACCAGCTATTTCATCAACCATGGAAAGCACTGGAAGATTTTCTTTTTTAGAACAGCATTATTTATAATTAGATATTTATTATGTTATACAGCTGAAAATTTTACTTGGGTTACGTTTTGAGAGAAGCTTCTTTCATCATCCTCATCACTGTGAATCAGAATGTTCTTTATATTTGCTGACACTTGGATCAAAATGTTAATTTTCATACCTTCATAATGAGTGGCAAATTTGGATGCGCATGTACTAAAATTAGCTACATTAATTTATTCAATTACCGCATGCATTAGCATAGGAGTTTGTTTGGTTTACACATTCTATCTCTATGCTAATACTAAAATACTAAAAGGCCATTTTCAATATTATTTCATAAATATATTAGGTTTTTATAAGGCATATCACAATCACATGCACATGAAAACTTCTAATCACACCTGCCAAGTGTATTACAAATTTTGTTGCTATACTGTCGTTCAACGTCCTAGCTTCTGACATCCTAACTTCGGACCTGTCTGGTTAAAAAATATATATCATATTCAACCAAGTCATAGGAAATATTAGAATATTTGATAAAGCAAATAAGAGATGTTGGCGTATTAATATTAATGGTGGTGCAAACAACTTTTTTGGTCTTTTACAAAGATTTCACATTCCTAGAGTATCATCAAAACAAGTGACTTGCCAGAGTTCAAACTTATAAAGATTCATCTTATGCAATAAGAGTAATAATGAATTTTTGTCACAAACACAAGAAATAGCAAGATTCTAGTTTTGCCATTGTTTTTCACTACTGCATAAGTATCACTTCATTCCCAGGACTTTTTCTGATTTAAGGATTCTAGTAATCTAAATTGCCATTGCCCTTAGTAAAATGGCCCTTTTAGATAGACACTATAGTATTCTTCTGATAATGCGAGAGACTTAATAAGAAAATCCAGTTCAAATGCAGAGAACATTAAATTGCATTAAAAAACACGATAAATATTAATGTGCATATATGTGTCAAAGTTTGTGTCAATTCTGTAAAATTTTAAGTTTTGAAATAAGTTTAATTGACAGTGCAATATTGATGATGTAGTTTATATTTTGCGGAAATGTTTTTTGTTGTTGTTGTTGTTTCTTTTTGCGCCTGAGGTTAGGGCAGCTGTCCAAAGTTAGGATGATTGAAAGTAATCGTTTTTCACAAATGGGTGAAAATCAAAAAAACTGTTTAAAAATCTTATAAGTTAACTTTTTACCTGGACTTGTGCATACAATTTTGCGGGCAATTTGCATGGATTTACTTTTGTGAATATTGATATTGAAAATCGTGCTTAAAATTATATATATTTAATTTTACTCAGTTGTTATCTATTGTGAATCCCATTTTCAACTTGTGCAAACTTTCCAACTAATGTGTGAATGTTTTCGTTGTAATAAAGGTATTTGCTTGACAACTTACCAAATTTTTTTGCAGATTCAAATTTTAGCAAATTTTGTAGAAACCCTCTGGAAACTCCTTTTGAAGTAAATGAAAAAAAAAACGATTAACCAAAATCTAACTGTAATTCAGTAACAAGGTGCCCAAGTAAAACAAAATTTGATGTGACTGCCTCAGCTTATATACTCCTTTATTTACTTTAATATTTGGGGTATCCATTGACTGTATGATTGAATGCATGATTGACACTTGTGAATATTCCCTTGTAGAAAACTGTTAACTTTATTTTCTCACTACTGCCATTACAATTCATTATTTTTGAAACTGTCAACACTCTTAGGGATAGTTTACACGTACAATTGGGTGAGTTCAACCCTGCCTGTGAAGAAATCACTTTTTCTGTATACACGTTATAGCTGGGGTGAAACACAACCCCAGCGCTTATTTCACCCCAGTTCATAAGACAGAGGTGAAATTCACCCCGGGGCGATTTGAGCATGATTTTGACGTGTATGCACAAAATTGCTTTCTAACCAGGTTAAAAAATGTGTGCAACTCAGCTTATGCTGAATTTCACCCCAGTTTTTAACCTGTGTATATCCTAATAAAGATTTGCCCCAGGGTGAAGTTTCGCCCTGGGGCGGTTTTCAACCCGCCTTCATGTGACGGACCCCTTAGACCACCTATGTCAGTAAAACAAAATAAATTTAAACACGGTTGTTTACTTTAGCCATGACCTAGAAAGCCTGGAGGACTGGAAAAGTCAAGGAATACCAGGGAAAACTTGGGGAATTTTAATCTGAAAACTCTGTCAACTTAAGAGTCTGTTACAAAAATATTAGCATTTTTGTCCATCCGACACGATAACCGTTTGTTTTGATATTTTTTGACTATCATCCTTGTGGAAATCATGTTTTGGAATTTTTAAAAATCTTTTCTAGTATACTTTCGAAAAACTGTTTGCTTGATATTACATCATAAACGTGCTGTTTTTTATATAGCCCTAAGTATCAATTTTTCCGTCCGACATAAAACAAGTATTTTTGTAACAGACCCTTAAGATGAAATCTGAAATCTTATCTGAAATTATTCACAGTATTCCGTGGAATATCCTTGCATGATAATTGTTACTGCTTTTAACATCTATATATCAACTTATAATAATATTCCAATCTTCTGTTTTTATCTATTTAGGTCAGTTGGAAGCACCATGAAATATCCATTTTCGGACTTGTCCGATTTATCAAATTAATCTACCAGACATCCAGACCTCAGAATCGCCAGACCAAGACTCAGAACCAGATAATAACTGGTTTTGTCTTCTGGTGATATCAGATTTGATCCATGTGTCGTGGAAAATTAGGACCCGGGAGATTAAGACGCCCAAGTCGACGTTCCCGGGAAATTAAGAATGATCTGGGAACTTAAGACTCGTGAATCAGGTTTTTATCGAGAATCTAACTTGAAAGAACAAAATTCGAAAAGAAAAGGCATTGTATGTAAAACGAAAGTTTTTCTCTTATTTGTTGCGTCCGTAACCCTCCTATTATACAAAGTAAGTATGGTTATGAAAATTTTCCCCTCTTATTTACTGATGGTTGTTGAGAAACGAGTCTAGCTTTAAGACAGTTTCAGCTTAGAGATTTGAGTCATTTAAGTAGGAGTTGCTTTGTCTAGTGCGCTGATCTTCACAGCCTCTGGCGTCTTGTTTCATTTGAAAGAAATGTTACATTAAAATATGAATATATTGAAAATAAGTAAACAACTGGAAATACTGTCATAGCACAAACCACTTCACTTTCTGAATAAGGCCATAGAAATACAAAAAAAGATAGAATAACATCCTGTTAATTTATGCAAGTTTTTCTATTGAAAAAGTTATTGTTCTTTTAAACAATGATTTACAATCCGCATGTACTCGATCCAGTGTCTTTTCCGATGTTTTGCCATGCGGTCTGATGCCGGCAATTCATGTAAAAGTCCTGACAATTTCAAGCCAAAAACGACAGCCGTTTTGTTGCTTAACCCTATATGGATAAGATACGTCCATATATGGGAATATTTTGAGAAACTTTTGCAAAAAAACGCTTCTTCTTTTGACTTGTTGTTCAAGAGATATCGAAGAAAGCTGCTGGAAGCCATTTTGTGAAGTGAAGTTTATGCCATTATTAGAAATGGCTTGTTTCGATATTTGTAGGTCCGTTTGCTTAACGTTTGAAATACCATGTGTAGAGGAGATGTGTGGGAGTGAATTGTGAATGTTTCAAGGATTCTTTTCAAGGATTGCGAGTAAAAAGTGTCTTTTTGTGTTGATGTTTTTATGGCAGTCATGTTTAATTTTGTCGTGTTTTCGGTGCAGCCGTTATTTTCACGAAAAAACTTTATCAGTAATGTAACGATGATAATAAGCTTTGTTTACGGTGGCCAAAAAAACTGAATCACTTTCTTTTTAACTTATGGAATATTTTCTTCCAGCTGTTGAATATATGGATGTTCATTGTTACTTGAGGATATTTTCTGGAAACATTTTACAATGTTTTTCGTTCATTATGTTATGTTTTATTTTATTTTTCTCATAGTTGCATCCACAGATGTTATACATAAAATGTAAATTAATGTTTGAAGTAAAATTTTCAGTTCACAAGGAGGACATGCACAACAAAAAAGGAATATGATGTCTTTATCTTTTGAACATCAATATAATACATATATGTCAGAAATCTGTGATTCTTATATTATTATCGAGGAGGAAACCGTTGAAGAATTAATCGTTTCTAAACGTGAATTTTTAATGTAGAGAAAGAATGCTGAGGAGGGAACTGCTGATGAAGTAACAATCTCTGGAGATATTTTTGTTGATCCAGATGTATCAAATTATAATGACAATTCCTCACTTGTTTCGCTTTAAGTAGGGACAACAACTGATGGAGAAAAATTGCACCTGGACACTATCGGCCAAGTTTTTATAGCCAACTTGATTTAGAAATGCTGAAAAACTTTCAGGATTGTTTAAATCTCAAAATATTGAAACTTTTTGTAGATATAATGAAATCTGGCTATAATTTTTATGTAACCAAGGTTTGGAATTAAAAGACACAAATATTTTGAAATAATGGTGTCATTATACATAATTGAAATAGTATTTGTAATTATTCCTTGTAAACCACATCATGACTAATTTTTCCTAACTGCTAAATCTACACATGATAGCACATGTCTATTTCATTTTTCATCCCATGTTTCCACAGAATTGCCTGAAGGGTGCTTTCCTATAACTATTGCCATTGAAATACCACGCCTAAGCAAGCTCTCATGTAAAAGCTTTCACTTTGATATTGAGAAGCAATAAGGTTTGACACTTTTCTCTTTTGTAACAAAATTACTTTGTTTATGCACATAAATAACTTTCTTTGAAAAAACAGCTGCAAAAATTAATTTTATAAATAAAAGAACCGAAACGCATTCTGTTTTTTTCATTTTGTGTTGTGATCATGTGATCATAATATTTACAATTTCATCAGTCAATAGACTTTAATTGTCGGTAAAAAGAAATTTACGAGTCTCAGAAGACATACCTCGAAAGCACAACTTTATATTGTCTTCAGTTATTAAGACGCATGGCGTTTAGATGTTGGAAACAAAAGAATTTAAAAGTCGGCGCGAATATTTGAAATAAATTAGAGTTGCACAACTATACGGCCACCTGCATTGTACACGCGGATATAAGAAAAGATTTGAGGCCGATGTTATTCTATCTCTTTTTGTATTTCTATGATAAGACTTAACTTGTCAACTGACAGTATCTAATCTTAGTGGTGGCCGGACCGTCTGTGACAGTTGGTTCGGGCCACCAAAATTTTAGAAAATCAGTGTTGTGCTGGCCTGACAGGACAAGCGAAAAAATAAACTTACAAGAAAAATGTAAAAATGATTTAAGAAACTCCATTATGATAGATTTGAAAAAAAACAAGAACAAAATAGTGTAACTTTATAAGTTTAACAAAGAATTTTTACAAGTCTTTGTCTCCTTTAAGCAACATGATGACAGTTCCTAACTGTATTACATACTATAGATAAATAATATCTCCACCATGTCTTTAACAACCAATGAAAAACATTGATTTGATGTGTTTTATTATAACTAAGACTTTTTACAAGCTTTGCAGGTGTTTCCTTAATAGAGTTGTATTCATTCAATGAATTGATTTTAACTACACTGGTCAAGGTATTTTCGAAGATGGCACATATAACAAATAAAAAGGAACAGAAAAATAAGTGTGTCTGGTTCTGCTATATAAAATTCCATGATTTTATAATTAATTTGTTAAGAAAAAACCAATGAAGCATTTTTCTCATAGTTATTATTTCAAAAATTACTTTTCTTCAATGACCAATTGTACGAATGCCCAAAGCAAATGCCCAAAACCTACCACCAATTACGTGAACGGCAAAAAACAACGCCCGAAATGGACAAAAACTTATGCGAACTTTTGATCCAAATTCCCCCCTGATAAAGTTCCATTGGATCACCAAAAATTCTAAAACCAACAATGTCAATGGCCCAACCTGACACCCAGATAAAATCTTAAGATTGGACACTGACTGATATATATACTGAAAGTATAAACATCATGTGAAAGATATTGGTGAACGATTATGTCCAATAAAACTGTTTTTCTGGCTCCAAAATGTTGTAGTGAATTGAAAAGTGGATGAGATTAAAGGGGAAGTTCGCCCTAATTATTTTTTGCCTGAAATGCTTTATTCCATACCAAAACTTAAAAATATAGTAATCGTATTCGTTTATTTTTTCAAAAAACGTTTTTTCGTCATGTTTTTCTATTGAAAAAAGTATGATTTTATAATCTGTTCAGCGTGTGACGTCACTCCATGCAGAAAGCATATGTGCAGAGAAAAAAGCCTTATAAAAATTAAACTGCTTTTAGAAAATTATTTCTAAATAAAGAATAGCTGAAACTAATACCTCTTGAAAATGATGAATGTTTGGAAGACATAGACATGATATAAATAGACATGATTATAAACAAACTTAAACCTTATGATTTTGAACCCCGAAGAGATGTTGGAATTTATAGCAGTAGTAGGAAAGAGAAAGAAAACGAAAATGATGAAGAGCAGCACGATTTATGTATAGAAAACGTAGACTGGTGTGGTAAATTTTGCAAACCTATGAATACCCTTACAAGGAACGTTTGTGCTGTAGAGACAATAATGAAATTCAGAAGGGTCGTCGGAAGTAGGGTGGCTGGGTAGGCACCACCAACAAATTTGAAAACCAATGTATTTTTCAGATTTATGTTTGTATTTGATAAAAATCTCCCTTCATCTAAATTATGAAGACTATAATGCTGTTTCTTCAGAACTTTGAGATTTGTAGCGTATAAACAATACATAGCTACACCTGGTGGATACACGATACATTTGGTAAAGGGATACATAAAGTTATTCCATCGTGTGCTTTATGGGCGATAAGAAACACCTTTCCCACAGAAAAATGGGCGTTAAGGTTCCATTCATGGAGAGCAAAATTGAAGATCGCGGCGTTTAATAGAGCCAGTTTCCGCATACGGTACTTCGTACCACCACGCCATTCCTGCTAAAATGCTGTTGATTGGTGGAAAACATTGTGTACAGAGAAAGAACAATTTGTGGACCGATCAGTACAAGCTATGGCAGAGTAACTTGGCATTTTTCGAATTAAAAAATAAAAATAAAACGATGTATTACTAGGTTTTTTTATATAGTGTGAAGGTTCAATAACAAACTTTCTTTACGTAAAAGTTTCTTCTGCACGGTGTGACCAGTCTTCTCCTTTTGTTCGAAATTTATGTGTGTGATCTGATATTTTACGTGATTGGAAAATATACCTTCTTTTAGTAACCTTGAAACTAAAACATGTCCATCTCGTTATCACTCTGGCTCTCATCCTCACTATATTTTTATTCGTTATTTGACTCATCACTTTTTTCATCAGTTGGTCCAGTCTGTCATCTTCATCAAAGGCAATCTTCTTACATCGACGTTTATTATCATCGAGTTGAAGTTTCCTATTTTTCTGCAAATGAATATCAACTGCACACTCGATAAGATCTGCTCGCTCATAATCAGACCAAATAGAGTCGTTGCACTTGATATTTATTGCAATTTCAACAAAAACTTATTGAATGAAATGACTAGAAGACTTAACAATTTTTCACACGGTGATGACGAATTGGCGCGTGCTATCATATATACGCCTAGGATTTTTTACGCGTGTGACAGTGCGTGCGCGTGCGATCGTACTCGTCAAAAGGAGAAGACTGTGTGACGTCATTTTATCATTCATAATAAACTATATTACGAGTGAAAAAAACTCATTTTTCAACATCTAAAAGAATTAATAACTTTTGAACGAAAAGAGTATTTTCGAAAATTCAAAAAGTGGTTTTCTAACTTTTCAAAGCATTACAAGTTAAAACGAAAAAATCAAAAGTTAAGTTGAGTAAATTAAAGAAGAGATTACTTTGGGGAATTCCAGTATGTGTCAAATTATTAGTCATTGCGCAATGCTTGGTCAAGTTATCATTGTATGGGACAAATTAGTGTTAAATTCCCCATGGAAAAGATGACATTGTTTAAAAAAGTTTTTTCACTACCAGTCACTTCATGGAAGCACAATGATTAAGTTTGGGATATAAATGTCAGGAAAAGAAACATTTGTTGATGAGAATAGCAGCGTTTTTTTCAGGGATTTTTTGCGAGCAGAAACAAAACAAAACAAAAAAAAATTAAATCTAAACTATCAATATAAATTAATCATAGCAATCAGTAGTTATGTGTTCTTTTTGTTCAAGAACTCTCTGTCTTTACGCATCAATGCATCAATTTTTCTTTATGATACTTTAATGACACAATCGCGTTGCTTTGCATTAAGGGGTTAATACAAAATTTGAATGTCCTTTACATGTGCTGGCACAGAGACACAACTCCTTGTTTACCACTTAGCTCCTCCTTCTTCCATTTTTATATCATTTTGGATTGCGGTTGTTAAATTGCAGCATGATAATTGAATACTTTAAACGTACAAACTTTCGCGGACAGAAACTTTTTTTTATTTAGCGGACATAAACTTTCGCGGATGAGCGGATGAGCAGTTCAAGTTTTTTCGCGTGCATAAACTTTCGCGGAGAGCAAATTTTGAAATATTTCGCGTGTATAAACTTTCGCGGATCGGGTCACTATTAACTATTCCTCAAAAAGGAAAACAATATTTTGATTTTCGTGATAACAAATGAAAGAAATTAAAAAATACAACAAAACACTTGTAAAGCAGTACAATATAATATAATTTCGATCTTTTCTTTTTGTTTTTTTTTTCCATGGCCAAATTTTGAGGATATGCCCTGTTTTTGGAATTTTTCGTCGACATTAACTTTCGCGGATGCCTATTTTGAAACATTTCGCGGACATAAACTTTCGGGGATCGAGCAATTCAGAATTTTTCGCGGGACAAACTTTCGCGGATTGGACTAAAATCCGCGAAATCCGCGAAAGTTTCTGTCCGCGAAAGTTTGTACGTTTAAAGTAGTGTGAAATGTATTTCTATTAATATGCGCAGAATGTTTGTTGTATATATACCAGTTAAGCTATCAAAACTTCTTCATCAGTTTTTGAAGGCAGATTACATCTACAGTACAGTCATTGGGAAACAAAAGTGGGAGGTTGGACTTGTGGAGCCCGTAAATTTCTCCGCCCACACATTAGGTACTCGAACAGCAAGAATCCTTGCTGAACAATTTAGACGATCAAACAACAGTTTTCAACCTTGTTGTTGAAACATAGAAAAACAGGACTTTTTTTAATAAATGATGGGCACTTAATCGGATAATTACGGTACTCCATAAAAATTTTCAAGTGGCTTAATGTAGGTTTAGTAGAAATAGATTTATATATTGCATATATGTTGATTTTAATTATGTAATTTTTATTTTCTTGTAATCCTATTAATTATTGTAGATTAAAATCTTTGAAATTAAAATTAATATTTTTGAAATACTCGAGTTTCTCCTTGATTCTTATGAAAGATTTCATGCAGTGTTTACTTAAGACGTTACCACAATCACTTTTCTGGCAAAGTTTGGTCAAAATTTGAAAGGTTTGCAGAAAGAACAAGGTGCTGACGTTTAATTTGACAGTCACTTTCAAATTCGATGTGTTCTTATGAGGTTAGGGATTGTTGACAAATGATGCCAACCTGTTTGTTAAGACTTCTGACAATTTCGTGTTTAGCCTGTTTTCTAATAAATGTCTCTTTTCAAGATGCAACATTTATCAGAGGAAGGCATTTATTAAAGGGGCAGTGTTTACTAGAAAAAATATGGTAACTTTTTAAAATGCGAGTTTTTATTTAGTCTATTGTGCAGGGTCCGAATTAGAGGATAAAAATGGCTTCGCAAAAAAGGGCCGCCACAGGCGAAAATTTTTTTGAGGTTCGCGAAGCATTTTAGTGAATTTGCGAAGGAGATTTGAAGAGTTAGCGATCTTAATTTCTTTGATTTGGCGATGAAACGAATCGCTTGTGGCACTTGGAAATGTCACTAAAACCTTGTGCTTTTCCAAACTGTCTTTTTTGACAGACGATGTTCCGCAAATCCAATTTCTCGAAAAACCTTTGATAGATGTTATTCTATTTTCGTATTTGGTACATGTCTTGCACTTCAGTTCAACAACTTTTCCTCCTTCTATTGTTTTTTCAAGTTTGCAGGAAAAAAGATTCTCCCATTTCCTCACGATCTTTAAACTAGCCATTTCAAAGTTATGAAGCACTACAAACATGCCACAAATAGATCGACTTTTCTTTTCGAATTTTGAATAGAACAATGAACCGACGTCATGAGGCACGTGCATCTACTTTTTTCTTTCATAATGAGGCTCTCCTTCCCTGTGGATTTCGTTAACAATGGGAAATATTTCAATACTTTTTTTACTATTTCGGAGCGATCACATAGAAAATGAAAAAGAAACCAAAACATCCAGACGATGGAAGCTGGCTGACGTATGAGATTGCGTAATACATACCCGGCTCGTTTTTTAAAGAGTTTAAATTCTTTTAAATAACTTTGCTGTTGAGTAAATTATAAAGAAAGAAAAAAATATTCAGTTTCGCATTTTTGCTGTTTTTCTTTGAAGAAGCTTCGCTAAAACTTTAAAAAGGTTCGCATTTTGCGAAGTGCGAGCCGCTAATTCGTACCCTGTTGTGTATAATATTTTAATATTTTTAACATGCAAACCACCTGTTCCTGATGTCAAAGTCAATCAGGAAATTAATTCTGACAACAATGCAGAAGAAATAAAAACAAGTAATCTGAAAACTGAGTTAATATACTGCAACCACAAGTAAAATATGAAGGGCAATATACACTGTAGGATTTGTAGTGTATTACTTGTAGTACTCATTTTCTGTATACAATTTTTTAAAGTGTTCTGCTTCTGCATACACGATACTACAAGTTGTAAAGTATAAAAAAAATCAAATTAGAAGACGACATGCAAGCATTAGTTCTGTGTGCTGTCGTTTTTTCTTCTACATTGCTTGCCGCATTTTTTTTGCCACTGCAAGTGGCATATTACAAAAAAGAAGTTTGAACATGTTTAAAACTATAAAATTTGCAGTATGTTTTTCAGCCAATCACCATGTAGAACACAATTGCGTAAAACCACCCTGCATGATTCGTGATCTCTAAATCCTGCTAATTTTTTCAGGTTAATTTTTAGAGGTAATCATATTATCGTGACGTCTTAAAATGAATGAAAATGAATGATCATTTTTTTCAAAAGTTATCGAAGAAACTTTTTTACGTTGTGCAGTCGATCAATGTTTGATAATGAATGAATTTTCATTTCTTTTCTCAAAAGATCAAAGATTATGAAAGCGCGATTTTCCTTCATAATTGTTAATTACATTGTACGATCAAATGCATTCGTGAACAGATTGCTTGTCTGCGTTTCTTATACTTTGACCACCCCACTAGTTCTCTTATTGAAAGATTTATTCTCTAGCCACAGAGGACTTCAGGTTTAAACATTATCAGACAAGAAAAGTTAAGACTGCGAGAGTCAACCTTTAATGAATTGAGGCCAGTCCTTGTGTTTGGGGTTCACAAGTTTAAACGTCCCCAATTTGTCTGTAAAAGATTAGGCAGACATACAAAATTTCAGGCGTGCGGTCGATCGCACGCCACATATAAAAAACGTTAAAACAGGCGTGCGAAAAACCGCACACCTCGAAGAATTCAGGCGTGTGTGCACTCGCACGCCTCTCCTGACAAGGCCTGCACGCTTTTTTTTATAAGAACAATTTATAAGAACATGAGCCTCAGATTTGTCCAAAACATAAGAACAAAATAAAAACAACCTGAGTCTCAAATTAACTTTTCAAAAATTAAGAAGAGCCTAAGCCTGAATTTTGTTGTAAAATAAGAACAATTCATGATAGGAACAACTCATGACGTGAATTCTCTCACAGCCAAATGGTTTAGAAGTTGTTTTTTTTTTTCACCTTCCATACTCATATCGGGTCATTAAAAAAAAGCAACCATGCCTTTAACCAGTTGCTTTTAAAAAGATTTATCTTAATTTTGCTAGAAGTTCCATAAATAAGAACAAAATGAGGCTGAAATCTGAAACTTTGTTCTAAAAGCTAAGAACAAAATAAGAACATTTCAGGCTGAAAAAGGCTCAAAAAATAAGAACAGCCAGCCTCAGGTCAGATTTTACTGGTTCTTATAAAAATAAAAGCGTGTATATCTAATTACATCACATTTTTTGAAGGTTTCGTCTTTTTTATCCTACAAACATGGAAATAACCTGCCTTCTTCTGTGAGTAATTCTTCTTGAATTATAAACC
This sequence comes from Turritopsis dohrnii, assembly GCA_027922465.2. NCBI lineage: Eukaryota > Metazoa > Cnidaria > Hydrozoa > Anthoathecata > Oceaniidae > Turritopsis > Turritopsis dohrnii. Next base: position 137,998 of record BQMF02000467.1, on the reverse strand, counting down.
TTTTTTGTTTACTATATTAAAGAAAATATTACTCAAATTTCCTTGTAATATTTGAATTCCAGGTTAATGGGCGCTAATTCGAGACAAAATTGAAGTGCTAATGCTTATCATTCTTTACATTGTGCATTAAAATTCATCTGGATTTAACCCACCTGTTTAACACGATTTAGCGCCTGATTGAAACCAAGCTTAATCTAACTAAAAAATTACAAGTTCATTTTTGTGCACTATTTGAAACAGCTTTAAAGGAGAATTAACATCAAAATGTAATGTTATTTTTTAATGAATCAATTTTAAATTGTGGAAGACTACTTTTTACAAAATTTCGTTCATTTTACACAATTCTATTTAAGTTTGAAGTTTAATGAAAACTCAAAATTATGATGTCACAGTTGCACTAAGACATCCAGCTGCAGTTTTTACAAATCACGTTGCAAAGACAATTCATGATGAGAGAATATATTTTCAATTTCCTGATCATATCAAAGAAAAACAGAGAGCTGAAAACAACATTCTAGGTTATATGCTGAAGAAAAGAACATTGAAAGCTGGTGCAGCACCAACAATTTTCCAACATATAGTATTCAACATGATAAATATGAATGGAGAAAACCATGAGCTCTAAAAAACCTAGTTCTTTCAAGAGGTCCAACAAAGTGATCAAAAAGAAGTAAAGTGTTTTTAAAATTTAATTTTCATAAACGCTCTCTCATTTTTCTGACACAAAGCATGGTTTACTCTAGTATTTTTCAATTTTCCTAAAGAATCTTAAAAAAAAAAAAAAAACTTGACAAGGGAAAAACCAACAAAGAAGTTTCATTGTTGTTTGAAATTCCACAAAGCACTGTGTCCAATTGGGAAAAAACATATCTAAAACTGTTGAGGCTTTTCAAAAAGGAAGTGCTTCTACCAAAAGAGTTCAAGCAGATAAGAATGAACAATTTAATGAAGCTGTTCTGATCCTTGGAAAAAGTCTAATTTATAGTGCATTGTTCATATTAAAAATGTATGTCTTATTCCTTTTTTGTGAGTTTACAAAGGTTTCTCTCTGTAAGTCGTTTTTTTCTACTTTGCCAACTAAAAATTCAAATTAGAGAGACACTCCCCAATCCGATTCTCTCTCTAATTCGATAAAAAATTTTATTCCCCTGGAAAATCAAATTAGAGAGAGTGCACTGTATTACCAAGACAATGGGAAGTAAGAAAGTATTTCAGGGCCAAACAAACTCAATTATGCCAATTGTCAACCACTGGGCAAATAAAAAAAATAGTAGGAGGTCTATCACAAGATATAGAATGTGATATACATTATGACATTATCAAAAGTAAGGTCCTAAACTGTTATTGATCCACATAAACAAAGCAATAGTAAACAGAGAACCTGATGATAAATAGTCCGATTAACTACAGATATTTCAGTTTTCAATTAAAAAGACACATTGTCACAAATTCTTTTGAGGAGATTTGAGGAGAAACCGACAAAAATAAGATTTTCTTGATGAGATTTGAGGAGGAAAATAAAAAATGAGGAGTTTTGAGGAGGCGTGGCAACCCTATTTGTTGCCATAGTAACCCTGGGCTTGTTTGCAGATCTCTTCTGTTTTTTGCTGACAAACCTATAAATGGACATCTGCTCAGGTAAAGAGGGGTTCACACATAAAGATTTTTGAACAATTTTTCTTTTAACAAGGTGTTTTCAGGCTTTAAAAGTGAATTGTAAATCAAAAAGTTTCAGCGTTATCAACTCATTAATTATTCACGACAAAAAAATTGGTGGGAAGTCAAATTGATTTTTCGCCAACTTTTCCATTCTATTACAACAGGTGGGAATGTGAGTTTGTTTGTTTGAAGAGAAGCTTAATAGAAAATTTTTCAAGAATCTTTACCTGTAAACCCCCTTAAGGGAAACAAATTTTTAGAAAATGGAACAGTTTTCACTGGAGGTAAGTAGAACCGAAATTCGCCATAGCAGTCTCGTCATTTTATGGCGTGCGATCGCACCAGCACACGCCTGAATCGTACTTGGGCCTGTGATCTTATTATATAAATGGCACACCTAAATAACGTTACTTACACACGCAAAAATTAGTTTTTTTGGACTGAATGAAATTCTTTTCATATCTTAAACAATTTTGTAAATTTCCTGCAGTTATTTGGAAGGCCTTAATAGAATGGAAGATTGAAGAATTTTCTCTATTTTGCTCAACGTAGGAACAAGACGGTGTCCACATAAAGGACGGCACTCAAACTTTCTTCACTTCTTCATATCGAGCAAGTTTACTCAGGTGAAATTCGCTGCTGAGTAAGGAAATATTGACCAATCAGAAACAATTTCACTGGGGAATATCGTGTCTGCAATTGAGTAGACACCAGTCGTTAATCAAGATAAATCATAATTTTAAAGGGAGCTGGAAACTAAGATGGTTTTTAATTTCATTAATTAACACGAAAATGAGTCCTACTAGCACCACTTATGTTTTCATATTCTTTCATTAGGTGAACAAAGGAATTCCCATAACGAATTCGTATAAATAACCTTAGCAACGGTGGTCATTCTACCAAGCAACAACAAATAATCACCTATCTATATCCTAATACGCACAGTGCATCCGCCTTTTCCACGCTTTCAGTCTCTAAAATTTCGGGTCGTTTTTGCAGGCACTTATTCATAAAAGTATGTCAAACCACGGTTAATAAGATTTATAAATGTCTTTAGGGTAAGTCCGCTTTTGAGCTTTTTTGTTTTTCTTTGTTTTGTTTTTCTTATAGTATGGTCTCTGCATTATTACTTGTCCTTTAGGGAATCAATCATGGTTTTAAATCACATGACGTTCTGGGTTCGTGCAAAGAAAATCTCTAGAGGGTATAAAATTGTTTACAATTCATATTTTGACACTTACGCATTTGGGTTAAGGATTCCATGAACAGTTACGGCCATTTTAATATTTTTGTTGTTGTCCTGTAAGCACAATTCAATTTTACTTCTGCATATATCGTATCCTGAAAGATGTATTATGATAATTTTGATGTGTTTCAGATCTTCCGATTAAAAAGTTTTTCAGTTCAGAACTCCAGTGTTGATAGTGAACTAAAAATGCTTCAGCTGGAATACCTAGAGATTTCTTAAAAAAAAGGGTGAAAAGTGTTTTTTCCATATTGACGTTAGATATTTTCATCACAGCGAACCATTAGAATGCATCTTCAATCGATACAATTTATTTCAGTGAGTGAAAAAAGCAGATGCATAGCGCGTATTTTTATTTTTGATGGGTTTGAGATCTTTCAAGTAAAATGACTATTCTGCGCTCCTATAGTAAAGGTTTAAAGTAGTTATAGATACCTGTTCTGTTCGTCATGCTGTGATTTAATTTTTCCGACACCATTTTTGAGACGTCACTTTCAGAATTAAAAGCTGTTAAAAATTTTCTACACAAGATACTACATTCTAAACATTCTACATTCCAAATAATTGGGGAACTTTATTATACTTAAATTCATTATACTAAGCCTTTCTCTCCGTTCAGCTCATATCAAATTAAAACCTGTAAAACATTTCTACATGGGTTACTAGTTATACCTATTAATTTGCTGTCAATTGAGCACAAACATTGAGCATATTTATATGAGTATCTATGTGTGCCATTAAAAATTCAAGGAGCGTTATAGCGAGCATTAGCGCCATTACACGCCTCATAATGACATGACTGAGAGTCGCACGCCTGAACTACGAAATAACCCTTTTGTGTGTGCAATTAATCGCATGCCTGGCAATTTTTTCATTGGCAAGACTGCATAGTAACAGTGTTCGATCCTGATATATAGCTTTGTCAGCAAAAAATAATAGAGACCTGGAACCGAGCTGGAGTAGCAATGGCAATAAATTCCTTTGGTATTTTCACAACTGCAATTATTTACCACTCTACATACAATGTTCTTACATTCTATCATTAACAAATTCTGAGTTTCTGAGTTATTCACATATTAATGTCAGTAATATCTTCTTGAATGTTGTGATGTCAGGTTTCCATGGAGATCATGTTTCGGAAAAAGCCTTTAAGTGGCAATATCTCAGGAACAAAAAGTGATTTTTTGAAAATTCAAAAATTGACTTTCACCATTTTTAAAATTTCAATTTTGATTTTTTGGAGTTTAGTTCCCCTCAAACTTTGTGAAAATTAAATTATCATGTAGGTCTTTATTGATTTGTCCAGGGTTGGAATTAGCACATCCCAATTCGCAATTTGTGAGGCCAATTGAAATTTAGCTAATCAAATGACTGGCAAATGTAGTAAAATTTGCGAACCTACATTATATTTTAGTATAATAAACTTATCTTTTAAATATGTTTAAAGATTTCCATAACAAACAGCGTCTTATACACAGATAAAACAGTATTTCCACATGTTTAAAAACAGGTGCGAAATTTTATTACATCACTTTTGTTTACAAAATTTGGGGCGATGATCATCACAGCAGGGGAAAACCCTTTTACTGTTCTTTCAAACAATAATTATTCTATTTCTCTCCACGTTCTTTGGATTTTACTTACAAATAGTTTTTAACTTCAGAATTTACTGCTTCATTGAAAAAAGTTAACAAATGGGAAACTGAATTAAATTGCACATTAGAAAAAGATCTGTCCGGGAGTAAAGTGAAAACAAATAAGATGTCCAGATGCTCTTTTTTGCTACATCGTCTTCCAATTTGATTTTTTCATACTTTACAACTTGCAGTATGGTCAAAGATCGTATGCAGAAAAATGAATACTGCAAACCCTATACCACAAATCGTACCGTGTATATTGCCCTTAATAAAACCACTTTAACAATTAAGAAAAATATCGCATTTTGCAAATGACATCTACATATTAATAGCAGATTCTCCGTTTGTCTGTCTGTCACACAAAATGGAAGATTGAGTTGTGAGAGTGATAATTTTATTTTATTTTGTGCGACGTTAGTGTGAAACCATTGTATTGAGACCCTAATCGAATGCGACGTTTAGGGAAAATTATCTCCCTAACCAATATGGATAACTGACGTTTTTTGGGGTTCGCGATACAGGCGATAGAGTGACGAAAAGGTGTAATTTTTTGGGGGGACGGGTCTATGATGTCATCAAAATTTTGATCAACAATATCTCCATAACTGTTGGTCGTTGCAAAACGATCCCATACATTTTTTTGATCAGTTTTTCGAGCTCTACAACATGAGCACACTTATTATTGCTTAATCCTTAATTTTATTTTTCATGAACCCAACGCAGGCTAAAGGTGGACATGGGCAGCGAGCGACGCCGCCACCTTGGCCGCTAGTTAAAATAATTTGTAAATATACACATAAAACAGTACAAAAAATACACAATTACTTGAAAAAGCAAGGTATTGGTATATACGGAATGGTTATATTACCGATCGAACTAGTTCAATTCAGAACAGTTGCACTGAAACTATCCAAACTATGAATTATGACAATTTGTTGAAATGCAAGTAATGTTTCAATGACATTTATTAGTAGGCTTTCTTCCTTGGAAAAGTCAGTATGGATATCTAATTAGTATGTCTTGTGTTGGTTTTAATTTTTTTAACATTGTTTTAACTTCTGATAAAAATGACTGGTTTGAAAATAGAATTTTGGGATCAGGTATTAATATGATAAACAATCAAAGAGGAATTGTCATACAAAACTTTTTCAAACATATAATTGAAATAACAATTTCTAATACATTGTTTAATGCAATGAAACTGTCATTTCCATAAAACATGAACTAGATGGACATGAGAAAAAACTATGTAGACACTAAATTGAAGCACTTCATATTCTCATGCAATAAAACAGAGCTAAAAGTTTATAGTTTGATTACAACATATTCTTTGAAAGAGTAATATAAGAAAATAATTCTAGCTGAGGTGAAAGATAATATAAGGTCATTTGTTTCACTAAGATGAGGATGTTTATGTGAAGTGTTTTGTACAAGCAAATTAAATAAGTAGAACTGTGCTAAAATTTGAATAATAACTTGAAAAATCTGAAAGCTGTCAATCAAATATATATAAGACCATGTCTAAAAATGCAATAATAGAAACATTCTAGATCTTAAAATTCGATTTGTTTATCATAAAATTAATTTTTAATGCTGTTGAGTTGCTTTGGTTAGTCATACCCTTTTAGACCAAATAATATACTTACATCTATTGATAAAATTTTCAAAATTTTTTTCTTTCCTGATGTTTGGAAAGTCACAATCACAGTACACAGATGTGATAGCATCCTAAGAATAAACAAAAATAAAAATTTAGATGGAAAAAATACAGCAAAACCTCTAAATGTGAAATGTCATATTCAGTTGGTGCAACATAAATTATGTCAATGCAATTGCAGGCATCCAGATACCCTGTGATTACAGTGATTAAAGTTCCCTTTTTATGAAACATAACCCTTAATCTACATGGTTTTCTTAGAAAAAAGGCTGTTTGATATTCATCAATGAGTCATCACTTGAAGAGTGAAGCAAAAACAAGATGTGTGAATTACTAATATTCAAAGAAGAGGGTTTTTAAGAAATTTTACCAGCCTGTAATTTGTTACCATTTAAATGGAAGAAAAAGAATAAAATTTCATTTCATATATGTCTTCTGCCTATATTATTTGAATGATCTGATGTATATATATAACTATCCTTCAAAAATCATAGGCAAAAAACATGGAAAAGTAAAGCTGAAAGACTACAATGAAACTTTTTACATAAAAATTGAACACAAAAAAGTATAATGACTTTTATTTACATGTTTAGAATAAAAAGTGACAAGATCATGAATCTTCTTTCATATGAATATTTCTTATCTCATTTCTTTTTTCAAATAATAAAATATCATTTAATTAATAAATAGTTAATTTAACTTTAATATTAATAGTGCACTCTGATAGCAAATCTTTCTGGAATATTCGAAGTCCCACTCAAATTCATTTTATTACTGAAACTTTTTTTACTGAACAGGATCTTCAGTAAAATCTGAATACTTGTCCATCCTGACTGGCTCCTTCTATTGCTGAAGGTTTTTTTCTGACTTATTCTACCTGTTTTTTAAAACTTGACATAATTCTTGATGGAAAATAGTTTCTGAATAAAATCACATCATAAATTACTTATGACTACTTTAAAGATCAGGCTGTCCAAATTTTGAATAAAATGATTTGCACCTCAGGATGCTCTTATTCTGCCCAAATCTGAGGTTTAGGTTTTTCTAAAAAGCGTTTCTAAAAATAGGAGCATGATATTGCAATTAAACTTAACCAAAATAAAAGTGAATGTTTTCATTTGAAATGCAATTCATTGTAACTGTAAATGTAATAAAATGCTGCATGTCTCTGTTGTTATCACATAACTGAAACGCCAATGTCTATTTCTGTTGCTGATTTGCTGATTTTAATGAATATGTGAATATGGATACATATTTTCTTGACCAAAATCATTATTTAGTTTTTGGATTGCATATTTTTACATTCTGAATTAGATACTGAATTAATATCAACATTAATGTATTGGTTCAGTAAATCTATCTTTTTCTGGAGTATATATAGCATCAATCCCTGTAGTAACTTAAAAACACTTTAAATCCCATGGTATCAATTAAACTAATGTTGTTTTTTTGTTTTTTTCTAAATGCGTTGCAAGGCCGAAGCCACTACTAGGCAGAGAGCTACAAGATGAGAAAAGGAAGAAGAGTTATAAAGACAGAGCAAGGTGGCGGTTAACCTTGGATTTAAAAGAAAGTTTAAAAGAAATTAATGGATTGAGAAGAAAAATGTTAAGTTCATATGTATAATTTCATGACTAGAATCTCCTTTTTGCACTTGCAATTAGGAAGTTCCTTTGTAATTAAGAACATAGACAGTTATATAGTCAGATAAAAATTTAAATGTATACAACCTAATATATATAACATATCTGATTTTAAGCCTAAACATCAAACTATTGACCTTCTTGTGAACTGGTTTCCTAATTACAAGATTGCTTGGTAAATAAACGGTACTGTTATTTTTCATTTTTTGGTAAACCATATTGGCAATTTTGGATTCAATTTGAAGTACGCGTTTATAAAGGCTTGTGCCGGATATTATCCTATATACCCTTTGTACAATAACTTAAAAAAAAGCTAAAATATTGGATATATCAAGTCAGAGATTTATCAAAAATTCATTCACATTCATATGCAATGCAATGTATAGAAACATTATTCGTTAAAATGTATAGTTAGACAAACAGTTAACTTACCAATAGACCATCCACATAGAGCTCATGTGTGGGGTTACAAATATTATCCTCAAGAATTTTGTAACGTTTTCCCAAAGACATTTTCACTGTGGCATCAGTTATTCAAGGTACGATGTACAGTAGCTTAATAGTTTGAAACATCAAGCAGAAAAAGCTACTGTCGTTTTAGTAGCTTAATGCTCAAGCACACAGCATTAACTGAGTGTCAGTGAAAAATATTTGGAACCATAAAAACCACCCTTCATTATTTTAGTAACTATTGAACATGATTAAATTATAATAATGAAGTAGCAGATTCATGCAGTTTAAATTGAACTGTTCTCCATTGAGAAGCGTTTTCGAATTTTCACCATGTTTGTTCGGCAGCTTCATGCAGAGACCGAAAACAACGGCCGTTTCATGGGAGGTGGTATCAGTCACGTGACAATAACCTTCATGATTTTTTTCAGAGAAAGGAGGGATAAACAATTTGCCCCCGCAACGATTTCAAAAGTGGAGCATCCAAAAAAAGGAGACGAACTTTTTTAGGTTTACTAAAGGCTGCCATTCTTTTCTTCAGATTGGCGGAAAACGATGCGTAGGAACTAGAAATATAAACCTAAAAGACGTAATCGAACACACAAAATTCTCACAAAATTTGGTTAAAAACAATGTTTTATTACAGTAGCAGCGATAGCGCATACCGCATTAAAACACCCGTGGACTCCGACTCCTGCTACTCCTCCTCCTCCTCCTCGGGCCGAAATGGCAATTAGTCTGCGATTTAGAGTCTGCGAGTCCCCGTTAAAAACTCAATATACATTCTAATGAACGAACGCAGCCTTTTGAATTTTCGAAGGTTTTAAATCACATACATTTAAAATACGTTTTCTTTGATATTTTATCACTTAATTGATGAAGGAATGGATATTATCAAATAGGTCTACATAAAACTGTGACTTTTAGTTACTTATGGTACTGAATCAATGTACTTTGGCACTGGAAAATAGATATGTTTTTCGTGTCAGAAAAGCACAGATCAGACTTTCTTGTTACTTACTATGTTTGTTAGCTATCTGTTCTGTCTTTTATCATCAAGGTTCGAGTTAAAAAAAGGCAGTTATCTGTTTGAATTCATTTTCGGTTTCAAGAAATTATAATTCAAAACATACATTTGTTTTTCGAAGAAACGAGTTTTTTTTTCTACATAAGCTCTTATAAAAAAAACGTACGTTATAAACAGCTCATGCATGTACAGTAGACTCCCGGTTATTCGAAGCTCCAAGGGGGATAAGAATTTACTTCGAATAACCGGGAGTTCGAATAACTGAAAAATTCGTTTTCCCGCCAGATTTTCAACTTAACCTTAATGGGATGGACTTTTCTGAAGTAATTGAGGCATTGTGGTACAGTTGAGCGTAATAAACACAAAGAATTTTTACTTTTTGAAGAAAGAATAAATTTGAACAAATTGTTAACAGGTTTTAAAATATGAAAGTTATAAAGAAAAGTGTATCTAGTAAATACAAGGAGTTCAACTCTTAAAAAAATCTTTAATGCTACATTGTTTTTTACTATCGATGTAGTGTTTTTGACATGTGCGTGTTATCATGTTTAACTGCTTTCTGATTTCAAGACCATTCTCGTCAAACAAAGACCATCTTTCCAACAATTCTAAGGCCTCTTCCAACTCTGACTGCTTTGGCTTCTTCGGGGGGATGTCATGTGCCTCAATTTCATCATCATCGTCATCTTCGAGATTCGGCTCGTTTTGATCTTTGTCCTCATTAAGTACGATTTCCACGATTTCCTCATCAGTCAATTCAATTGATTTACTCGTGCATACCTCAAAATCAATATCCACAAAATCATCTGCGTTCAAGATGTCGCCGTCAACTTCTCTTTTTTTCAATTTTTATGCTGTCAGAAAGAGATTTAAATGGGTCATCGGCATCATTGAGACTCGTGATCTGTGCTTCTTTTGAGATGCGTGCCTTCTTAAAGCAGTTTTTAACGGTGTCTTTTAAAACAGCGTCCCATGATTTGACCAAGATTTGCATCCCTTCAAGAATGTTAATTTTAGGGACCTCTTTACCGCCGTCAATGCACTTTATTTGACGTTTCACAAGATTTGACCGGTAATATGCCTTCAATGCTCGGATTACACCTTGATCCATGGGCTGGGTCTTAGACGTTGTATTTGGTGGTAGAAAAACTAATTCTACTGCTTTAAGACCAGTGACTTCTGGATGAGCTGGGCAATTGTCAATTATCAAGACTTTCGACCCGCACTTTCAAATTTAGCATCGATCGGTAAAGATTTCAGAATCCATCCAGGCCTTCTTTTGAGCTTTGTACTGACAAGGAAGACTTTTGACTCCTTTGAAACAGCGCGGTGTAACCGATTTTCCGATAACGAACATGGGCAACTTTTCACCTAGGGCATTTCCTGCTGCAAGTCCTGTTAAACGAACTTTGCTGAAATTTCCACCAGCACATCTTTCACCTTTGGCATGATAGGTATTTGTTGGAAGCATCTGGTAGAACAAGCCGAATTCATCAGCATTGAAAATGTCTTGTAAATCATAGCGTGACAAAATGGTTGGCAGGTGTGTTTCTTCCCAGCTTGCTGTCATCTCTGGTGTACAAGACTTTTCCTCTCCAGAAATAATTCTGTAAATGATGTTTTGTCTGTGCTTCCATCTGTCTGGCCAGCCTTCTGAAGCTTTAAAATCAGGTTCGTTGAATTGCTTTGCAAAATCCAATGCTTTTTCTCGAATGATTTGACCACTAATCGGCACAGTTCTTTCACGAGCGTTAACGAACCACTTGTAAACTGCTTTATCAATGTTATCGTATTTTCCGGAAGAAAGCTTTTGTCTTTTAGCTCCATACTGGCCTGATTAATACTTGGTAAAAATGTCACTTTTATTCTTAACCCAGTATGAAAGTGTGTTAGGTGGGACACCATACTTTTTAGCAATAGACTTTTTAGTTGTTCCTTCTTTTTCAAGCTTTTTCAAAGCAAGATATTTTTCTTTGATCGTCAGAACAGCTTTCTTTCTTGACGTTGTCTGAGCGGTTGCCATCTTTGATGTGGATTTGAAGAGCCTTTAAAAAGTTTGTTTACATCCACCCATTTGTTTTTTAATCGAGCTTTCGAAACGTTCGAAAATTAGATGAAACGTTCGAAAATCAAAGGAAACGTTCGAATTTTGAATGATCCTTTTAAACGTTCGAATGTTATAAAATGAAACGAAACAACACAACAACAAAGCAGTCACACCACAATTAGGACGAAGAAGTGAAAATAACAATGGATCTTGTTTCAATGATAATCAACGAAACACAGCCGATAGAAATCATTCTTATCAAGTATTATGAGAGTAACTCAACCGTTATGGGATATCATGAGTATCAAAAGAAATGGAACGCTGTTATTGGTGAAGTCCTAGAAGCTAAAACGGAACCAACAAACGACATAGACAAATATGCAGTGGCGGTCTGCAAAAAAGGAGATATTGTTGGTCATTTGCCTAAAGAAAAAACAGGAAAATTTGCCAAAACGATATTTTACTTTCTGAAGTCAGAGATGTTGTGTACTTGCAAAGTAAAAGTGACAGGGAAAAGAACTAACTTTGGAGATGATAAGGGATTTTGAGTATCCCCTGCTTGCTTCAATTCTCTGGACTGAAGGAGAATATTGAACTTTTGAAGAAATTGCTTGAAGAGTGTAAATAGCCATGAATATTGAAACCTGATTTTTTGAAGAAAAAAAGTGTTTTAATCGCAGAAAATCAATGTTCTCACTCGACGATCTCCCAATAAGAAAAATTCGAATAACTGAGGGTGACTTAGCCTATAATTGGCCCCAAGGAGAATAGAAATCACTTCGAATAACCGAATTATTCGAATAACTGAAGTATCGAATAACCGAGAGTGTTTTTGCCTGAGTTGGGTAAGCAGATCCAAGGGGAACGCCATCTCACTTCGAATAACCGAATTATTCGAATAAGTGCAGGTTCGAATAACGGGGAGTCTACTGTATAATTCTTTAGTAAACTTATTAATAACAAATTTATCAGCGCCTCCTTTTCTTCTGAATTTGAATATTTCCTTGCACCAAATTTTATGTAAATCTGGTTTCGTTTCTTTGTTTGGAAAAGAAAACAGAGAAATATTAGTCTTCTCTTTTTTCCTGTTGTAGAACGAACTCCCACCACAATCAGGTACACAACAATACATTGATCGACCTCCAGTTTTTACTTCTTCGTTTGTATTATTATAAGACATTTTGTTTTGACGTATATTACGTATTTTAAGCTTATTATTATTATGAAAGTTACGTTTTGTTAAAACTTGAATTAAAAATTAAATAACTTGGCTGTTTGAAATAATGGTTGTTCTGTTTGTTTTGATGATGTTGTCCATACGAGCCTCGTTTCGAAACCGAGTTCGAGATTACATCATTGAATTCGGGAAAGGCGTATTGCTGGTGTGTTACAATTAGACCCTATTTACACGAGTTAGTAATTTTAAACATTATTATCGTTGTTTATGCCTGTTTTCCACCAGTAAGATATTTCAAGAAATAACGGTTACAGAACTTTTAAAGAACTTTAAATAAAATTTCGAAAGTATTCTTGTGGCAAGTACTTTTGCTGCTACCGTTTTGCGCCATCTGGCTCTTGTTTCAATTATTTTCTACTTCTATAACGTGCTGATTAAAATCATAATATAAATCATATAATATCAATCTAACTAGTTGCAAGTCAGCGGGCTATGGTTGTCCAAATGGTGCAAAATTCGACAATTACTTATTCATATTCAAGATTGACGTGTTCATATTCAAGATTTCCTTATTCATATTCAAGATTTCTCTATTCATATTCAAGATTCATATTCAAGAATGATGTGTTCATATTCAGTAATTTTGCTACTCTTTGAGAAATTATTAATGTCGAGTCCGCAATTTTCAGAGACTCTTTATCTTTGGTCTGGAAAATAAACATTATTTCTTGTCAATGTAAAATTCGCAGATTTCGCCAGCTTGAATTCAGAGGGTTTTTTTTTCGTTCTCATTGACAATAGACCAAAAAAGTAGAAAATATTTCAGGCTAATTTGTGTGGTGTCAAAATTCACCGGAAAAATAAGAAAACCGATTACTATCATCATCTATTTATTTCCTGTTAACAACTCTAACGTTCATAACTCAAAATGATTTCAAAATCCCAACGTCGGCAATGCTAATTTTTCTTTTGGAGATTCTACTCGGCAATAATTTTTTTTCAAAAATGGGTAAAAAAAAAGCGTTTTCCAGCAACCTACCACCGTGAATTTTTCTACCCCTCGGGCCAAACCATGGTTGGCCTTCACGCAGCGTCACTAAAATTCAACATACCCAAAACAAAATGATTCCTACGACACTGCCAAAAGAGAGCAATAAATTTGTTTCGAAAATTACAACCGAAGCATTGACTTATCAAATATAGTCGTGAAAATCTACATATTTAATGATCGCAAACCGTCCATGAAAATATCGATGCCAAATGAAGATGATTCGCGAAGAGGATTCCATGATGACAAAATGCTCATTTCGTCATCACAAAAAGGGGTGATAACATCATCTAATTCCACATCAGTGCATTGAATGCTAGAAGGAGCCTCAGAATCGTAACCATGCCACAATAGTTCTTCGTCAGTTAGCGGAACCTCCGAAATTCGGCAATTTGTCCCAAGCCACGATTTCGCATGTCAAGCATTCCATTGGCCCATATCTTTTTTGGTGACCAGTTTTTCTCGGTTCTTAGCGGATGATTATTCCAGCTCGAGATGAAGGAATTTATAGTGTGATTAATGCGAGGTTTATAGATGTAATGGAGAAGAAATGTATGTCTTTCGTTGTTAATGTCTAAAATACCTATGGGAAAAAGAAATAATGATTATACGAAAAGCTCTAAACAAAAAATTACTTTCCTGAAGCTACGAACCCTACATTTCCAGCAAATAGTTCTTATTCTGAAATACTTTTAACAGATGACGCACCTTCCGCTCCCATAGCATGAAACATATAGTAATATTCGCAGGTAACGTAGAGCCAAACATCCCTCCACAGGCGCTCAATACGTTGATCGTGGACAGATGATCCTGCAATAAAGCTTCCACGATTACGCCCCCGAAAACCATTTCCTCCCAAAACAATTTGTTTTCACCTCCTTTATCTGTACGTAGTCTTGAAGGAACGCCATATGCTGAGATTGCTTGATTGAACTGTTCCAAAACATTTTCTTTTTTGTTATTTTTATTATCGACTTCATTATTCTTCGTCTTTGAATTCGTAGACCTAATGAACTTAAGAATCCGGTGATTATCGATCGCCCAACAAATACTCCAAATCTCTCCTTTGCTCTTCTTACGTGCTGATCAAGTTCCTCATCAGATATCAGAGCCAGTAAATTCTTCAAGTTGGAATTCTTTCACCCTTCGTTGAATAGTCCATCGTGAAACTAATAGCATCTCAGAAATTTGCACCCAAGTGAAGCCAATATCTTTCAAGTTAATTAAAGTTTCCTTACTAATGTCATGCCTCGGTCTTCCAACTTTTCTTTTGTTTTTACTGCCACAAACCTGAAATATCGCTAATCTACCCAGTGTTGTGCTCCGTACCTCCCTACATAAAATTTGATGCATAACTAAAACATTAGTTAATATCTGATTCACCGAGACATCATTAGCATCACGTGTTAGCTCAACTAAAAATTCAATTGCGTTTTCACATCGATATTTCAACAATTCTATATGATCAGGATCGCGGCTTCTTTTTTCTATATCTTCTACTAATTGCAACAACTCATCCATTTCTTGAAAGCTAAAACAGATCTCAAAGTTATATTTTACCAATGAATCTAACACTGTAAGTATTTTTAACAGAGGCTGAGCACATGCTTAAATTTCTTTTGTTCTATAACAATAGATCTATAGTTTTCGAGCCAAAATCTCAGCCTCGGTATGGTTATAAGAGTTATGCATATAAAAAGAAAAAGGTGTACGGACCATATATGGTCTAGATACTATCATATTTGCAATGTTTTGTAAGAAGGAAAAATTTCAAAAAATTTACGTAGTAATTTCGGGATTTGGGGGCAAAATCGTTTTTCAAGTCATCCTAACCAAGGATGCGTATCCACGAACATAAGCACCATTGCAATGTAATCAAATAATACTGGAGGTAAGGATATTCAACAATACTGATAGTATATCTTAAAAGTCAAGAAAATTTTACAAAATACTAAGAGTTACAAAATAGTAACAGTTTCCGGCGATGTTAAATTGACATCCCATGAGCAATATGAATGAAAGAAAAAGCTATACATCCTATACACACGTTTTTAGAAAAATTTTCCAAAGAAGAATATAAGTTTCACCGACTTGATCTGAGGTTACGAAAAGTAATCAAATTTCAAAATAAATGCCAGTAAGCTAGAGTTTTCACATAATAGAAGTCTTTGGGAAAATAAGAGCTCCTTACCTACTTATTCAAACTTTAGTAGTCAAATATACTGTAAATACTGTAACAAAAGAACAAGTTGCAAATAAATACTTTTCTCAAACAAATAAAAACTTTGAAAAAATAATAAATAGCCAGGGTAGTCACTCATTTTGAAATCCAAAAACAAGTACATGCAAGTACACTGAATTTTTAAATATATCATTAGACTCAAAATTGTAGAAAGCAAACTGCTTTTTTGGCTGTAGGGAAAACTTACCAAAAACTTGCTTCAATTATTTAAAGGAAAATCTATAGATCTATGAAAAAATGTTGAGTTATACCAACGCAACCCACTCAACCTCCACAATGTAGATAATTTTTATTCAGAAAACAATATCTTTCTTGACTAGTTAAAATCCAGTTTTATCAAAAATTTTTCAATCGGGAGAATACCAGATTTTTCAAATTTATCAGTATAATCATGTATCAAATTTTATTCAAGTATTTCCCAGTTTTTCTAGAATGAGTGGCCACCCTGATGACACTTATATCTATACACCTGAAAATGCAACACCATCACTATGCAATACAGCTCCAAAGGCATCACAAAACTCCTTGTATGAGGAGTACATAATAAGTATCGTTAATGAAAATAAACAAGTAGAAGCATAAAATCCTTTGTCTCCTTCATACTTTATCTTTATTGACCTTGACAATGGCAAAAAGATACTTCCAGTGCAGAATAAACAGAAATTTCCCAACGTTTTCGTACTCCCAGACTTAATAAATTCAGTAAGAAATGAATGAGTCATTGGGTTTGAATCTCTCTGCTTCTCATTGAATTCCAACTTTTGAAACACAGCATCTGCACAAATTTTTTTTCTGTCGTAACAGAAAAGTGGCATAAAAATCTCTTTATTTCTTTTTATCACTTCTCTGACTCCTAGCATTGACAACTCCTTTCTGATTTGATCTAGGGCTGCCAAACGTTTTCCAATGGAAGATAATTCCTTGAGCAACAGATTCGCGTGTATTCATCTGAAAATACAATTGTAAATTAGAGCAAAGAATTAAGAAATTCCATCAAAAAAGCATTTATGAGGTTTGAGAAATCACTTATCAATTAGGTGGAAGGTCAGTTGTTCCAAACCTATGACCTGAACAAACTGTTCTAGGGCTTGAAATTAGAAGCCTTGTTGGGGATAATATTCCAAAAATGAGTAGCGGTTTGCTACAAGAGCCCACAAATGAATAAACATTTAACAGTTTAAACTTTTACATTATATGTGAATATCCACAAGCATTAGCAACCAGAATTTTAAAGTAAATGACAATTGAACCTTCAAATAATATGCGAAACTGCTAAATCCGTGGAGATCCATTTTAAGATAGTGAGACTTGAATGAAAGAAGTTATTAAACATTATTAACAGTATAAGTACCGTCAACAACTGCGTCATTCCACTTTCAGCATATAGTAACTGAAAGTCTTCTTCATGAAAAACCTCACACAAAATTTGGTCATCAGATGCCTCAATTATCTAGATAATAAAAAGAATCAAAGACCAACTCTTCTGGTGTGTTCATGTAATTCATAAAGCTTAAAAAGTTAAAGTATAAAATTTTATTTGCAAAAGCTTTTCGGCTAAACCATCTTCAGCGCTAACAAAATGATACATAAAAGTAATACAATATACTTACTTTTTTTACATATTGCTTCACTAAAGGACTGGTAGAATCCTTAACAGAAACAAATTCCATGCAAAATGCTATGTCGCCACTTGCTATATACTGGTAAACACAAGGAGCTAAGTAACTGACACATATGCCGGCCTGGACGATGCTATGGGCCATCAACTTTCCTACCAGCTCCATAAACCCAGAAACTACAATACTAGAATTATGAACAGGCAGTTTGCGATTTTCGTCACCCTCAAACAACACAGGCAAGTCATCGCCTTCTATCATCTGCTGAAAACAATTTGTGTAGAATTGGCGAAGAACACCACCAGTATCAATGGCAGGTTGACCTTTGAAAGTTGTAGGTAACATATGCGTTGGGTCAAACTCTGCACCTTTCAAATAGCCAAATGCATCTTCTAGTGCAAAAGAAGGTTGAATCCTCAAACGAAACTTTTCATCACTGATGTGAAAGATAAGTCAAAATTGAAACCAAGATACTGGCTTTATTCAACAAAAAGGAATGTAGCTACATATATACTAAAAGAAAGAAAAATAAACATCGTATTTCACAACAATCTCCCTCGGTTAGGAATTCATTCGTTATCCTCGAAACCGTACATCTGTGGTTTGTGCCTGACTCGTGCTGAGCGGCGCAGGTTAAGTGATTTTGGCTCGGTTTCCTTGATGGTATTGGTTGAGTCGGTTGTTTCATCTGACAATTCTTCAACAGCGATTTCTTCAATATCGATTGAAGGCGAGATCTCAGCTTGATCCGTAATGTTCTCTCGATCATCTGTCCGTGGACAAGGTGCAAGATCGGAGAGTGACACTGTTGACTCACGACCGTCATTATGTTTCACGTAAGCGTAGGTCGGATTTACATGGGTCAATTCAACCTCTTCCACCAGATCATCATTTTTGGTTGATCGAACAAATTTTCGTAGGAAAACTGGGCCAGGAGTCAACCAAGAAGGTAATGACTTTCCTTGACTGGATTTACGTTGAAAGTTGAAGAAACATTCGTATGGCGTACAATTAGTGGCTGTCGATAAGAGAGATCGAATCGAATGTAAAACATCTGGCAAGACCCGTTCCCACTGGAAAACAGGCAATTGGTTAGAAGCAAGTGCAAGGCGTACCGATTTCCAGACAATCCCGTTATAACGCTCAACTTGGCCGTTGCCAATTGGGTGATAAGGTGTACTGTGACTTGATGCGATGCTTCTTTCGGTTAAGTATTTAACAAATTCCGATGACATGAATGATTTCCCTCTATCCGAATGGATATATTCTGTCATTCCACAAAGGGAGAAGATGGAGTCCAAACATTTAATGACAGTTGTTGTTGATACATCAGGAGTCGGAATTACAAACGGAAAGCGAGAGTACTCGTCGATCACCGTCAGGAAATACTTGTTGGGTGATGCTGAGGGCAATGGTCCCTTGAAGTCAATGTTCAGTCGCTCCATTGGTCGTGTGGCTTTGATCAACTTCCCTTTAACGCCCTTGTAAAATTGGGGTTTTAGCTCAGCACATTCCTTTCAATTTGCACAGGTACCCTAGTGAAATCCAAAAACAAGTTTTGACAAAATGCAGTAGGCGTGTCACTCCAGGATGACAAACTTGTGAGTGAATAACTTCAAGGCTAGTTGAAACGGCCAGACAGTGAGCTCGTGTGAAAGAATCAGCAACAACGTTACTTTTTCCTTCACGGTATTGAATTACGTACGAAAATCCCGCCAGTTCCAATCGCCACGTCTGTATTTTACTGTTCTTTATCTTGGTACGTTTCCGATTGTCAAACATATAAGCGACAGATCGTTGATCCGTAATCAGGGTGAACGTTTGGCGAGATAATAAATGATTCCACTTCCGCACCGATTCAATAATTGCAAGAGCTTCCTTTTCAACAGCAGGATACCATTTCTCACTTTTCGATAACGTTTTTGACATAAAGGCAACTGGACGACCATTTTGGTTGAGAGAAGCAGAAACAGCAACATCGGAAGCATCACATTCCACAACGAATGGCATATCTTCGTCAATTGGAGCGAGTACAGCTTTCCCAAGCTCGGCTTTAAGGGCATTGAATGATTCGATCGCAACCTCATTAAGGGGGAAGGTGTCAGCATCTGCAAGCGGTCGAACTTTGTCCGAAAACTCAGGAATCCATTTCGCATAGTATGCAAACATGCCTAATGCTCGTCTGAGGGAAGCTGCGTCAGACGGAGGTGGATGGTTTAGCAATGGAAGCAATCTTTCTGGGTTTGGTTTAATGCAGTTATGACTTATTTGATACCCCAGAATGTTAATCGATGTTGCACACTTAACCGTTTTCGTTCCATTGAGAGTTATGTTTCGCTTCTTAATCATTTCTCGAAAAGCAACATCATTCCTTTCAAGATGATCTTTATCAAAACCGCCAATATTAAGGTTATCGAGGTAAGGAAATGTGTCATCTAGGTTTTCTTCCGCAACTAGACCGTCCATCTTCCGTTGAAAGCATGGTAAGTAAGTAAGTAAGTGAGTAAGTAAGTAATTTATTCTTTTTCAATACTCACAATTTATACCTATTATATTTACAAATAGGAGACCACCCCAATTAGATGAATCTATTCGAGGAGGTGGCCACCAGAAATTCTCGTAAAATAAAAATAATATTGGTATGTCAGAAAAGTATCTAAACTATAAACCTAAGAAATAAAGAGTTAACATATACTCTGTAACTAATGATTTAGTTTGGGCATAAGAATGAGTTGATAAATCATCGATTTGAAGATTTTGCATAATAGAATTCCAGTTATTTATTGATTGGTTTTCAATTGAATATTCACCGAATGATACCGTTTTGAATGGGTATTTTACCAGTGTTCCTGATGTCCTTCCACGAAGATTGACATTCAAATCCACACGGTTAAAACGAAAAGTATTATAAATACATGGTTGTGGCATATGATCAGAAATTGCAATAGACAGATTCCCAGATAAATTATCATTACTAGTTGAGAGATCTGTACTAATAAAGATGTTGTCAATAAGAGAACTGGAATTCTCAGTAACCCTAGTCGGTAAGTCTATGAGTGGAACACAAGGAAAAGATCCCATGAGATCTAAAAACTCACTTTCAATATTGGAAATGCCAGACTTCATAAGGTTAATATTGAAATCACCCATTAATACAAGCCCCTTGTTCTCAGGTCCCAGCTTACTCAGAAGAGAAGATAGATAAACTTCATTAAATTCCGATATAGACATACAAGGATGACGATATACACAACCCACTATGACATTCCTAGGAGACTTGCAAGAAATTTCCACGAAAATGGATTCAAGCTCACGAGATTTATATAAGAGAGAAGTAAGATCACTTCGAACTTTGTAGCTAAGGGTGTTTAAAATATATAAGAGTGCATCACCCGCTATAGACTCGGTTGGTGTATGTTCGACAGAAAATCCAGGAATAACTTCGGAAAATACATGATATTGAGAGAACTTGGTTTCAGTTATACCAATGATGGAAAATGAGGTTTCGAGTGAAGCAAGACTGTGTTTCAAAGAATCAAAATGCAAACTTAAGCTAGCAATATTAACATGGAAAAAAGAGAGATCAGAATTAAAGGATTTCGATAACATAACAAACTCATCCGTATCATAATACTTACAGTTTATGTTAGGAAAACCATTTAAACAACCTTGAAGTTCTTTTGAAGGAACACCTGGAACACTGATGACCTCTGTGAAAGGAAATAACATAGAATCACAAGTCACACAATGCCAATCCCTACTCAGTTTATCAACATCGTGACAATTTAAAAAATTACATTTCGCATGCGACCAACATTGACAAATGTTACAAAAATATCTAGACTTAATTGATTTTCTCACCTTTTTTTGACATACAGAACACAAATTGCTATCTGACATTGAAAGAACAATTAAGTTCTTTAGAGTAGATTAATTACAGAACAGAGAGTGAATTCGATACTTACATTATTCACATATACAAAGGCGATAAAAGTAAAAAAATACCAAAAAAAAAACAAACAAAAAAAAACCTTCGTAACAAATTATCTTGACTTTTTCTCAAACACACGATCGGGAAAAAGAACTTTTAAATCATCAATATGTTGGATGGTACGAGAGTTTTCGAGGGCTTGGATCTTCAATTTTACGATGCCATTGTTGGTCCAAAAGGAAGTGATTTTCTTTTCCTTCCATAAATCTCGACAAAAGAACCATAAATCATGGTAAGCTGGACACAGACTTTCGTTAATATAAATCCTTGTATCAGAGGGAATTTGCAAGGAGTTCGGATCAACTTCATTTAGATGTTTTTTCTTTGAAAATATTTTTAACACGTCTTTCCTCTTAGAAAATTTGACAATGGTCGTTCCTTTCTTACCGATGCGATGGCAAGCTTCGATGTTCCCTTTCTCTACGTTGACGTCAATTTTATCGAAGATTTGAAGCACTTTATCTTCAAGGTCATCGTCAGTAACAGAAGTGGGAATGTTGTTAAACTCCAAGCATTCTCTCCTGGAATATTGTTCCTGCTGCGATATACGCTTCTCCATTTCCACGATGCGGGAAGAGAGAAGAGTTGATGTGTTTTTGGAGATTTCAAGTTCACTTTTGATGACTTCCAGTTCAGCATTCAGTTGTTTGTTGGTCTCCTTCAAGCCATTATTCTCTGCTTCTAGTTCTTGTACCTTTTTGATGAGCTGTTCTTTATTTAAATTCTTGTAAGACATTATGATATAACTTAGAAAATATAAGAAATGTGAATTCTTCTCAACTCTGGCAACGCCTACTGAGACATCCGCACCGGACAAGATCTGCGCGCGAATGGTACACCATTTGTCACACCGAAAGGCATGCCGACGAATTCATACAAATCTCCGAGACCTTCGAATGCTGTATATTGCCGCTCGTGCTCAAGTAAAGGAATCTGGTGGTAAGCGCTTTTCAGGTCATACGTAGAGAAGTATTTGTATTTTGAAAGATTATTCACCATTTCGTCAATTCGAGGAAGTGGATATGCATCAAGATTTGTAAACAGGTTGATAGTTTGTGAATAATCAACACACATTCGTTTGCGGTGTCTATTGAATTCATCCTTTGCCACAAGAAGTTGGGCTCTCCAAGGGAAGTCACTCTTTTGAATCACTCCAGCTTTTAGAAGGGAATGGAGCTCCTTTTTGATGAATTCTCGGTCATCTTTATTGAAAGATCTTGATTTTGTTGCAATCGGTTTAGTATCATGTGGCAAATTCTTGAAAAGTGACGGTGGCGAAACATCAGCGAAGTTCCGTGCTGTAGCTAACTTCGTCGACTCAAAGGGTTCCTGCCTTGACTCTGATTTTGATGATACTTCAGGACGATCAGATAATGCGCTTAGATTAGAAGATATTGGTGGCTTAATAATGAGGTCTGGCTGAATATCTCCGAATTGGAATGTCAAGTTCTTGTGCTGCTTCTGGAAATCATGGCCAAGAATAATATCACTGCAAAGTTTTGGAAGAATATCAACTTTCACGTTCTCATATACTACATCGTTCAGGGAGAAAGTTAATTGACAGCTTCCTTTAACGTTAGATTCCATTGATGTGAGTGCTAATGAAACCTTCTTGTTTGAGGGAGTCATTGGAATATTAATTCGTTTGAAGGCACTATCACTGATAAAACTATCGGAACAGCAAGAGTCAATAAGAGCATTCATAGTGAGTCCCTTAATGGTAACAAACACAGAAGCATGACGGAGGTTTGATGGACAAGCAGCAGTTACAGCACATAGTGTTGGTGAATACAAAGCAGAAAGATTAGAATTTTTCTTTTCAGATTGACACACCTTTGCAAAATGACCTCTTTTGAAGCAATTATGACAGGTCGATTCACGAGCAGGGCACAAAGATCGATTAGCATGCATAGACCTACCACAAAAATAACATTTCTTACGTTGGTCTGTCATTTTATTGAAATTTCGCTTTCCCATAGCAGCAAGAGATGGTGTATCCTCTAAATAGTCTTGTTCAGGGACAGCTGCAGCAGCGGCTACCATTGGTTGGACCGTTTGGGAATAAGCTTCCGAATTCCGTTGCGCAAGATCAAGTGTTCAAGCTTTTTCGTGAGCTTCATCTAAAGTAAGTTTAGAGTTCTCAAGAAGACGTTGACGTATATAATTAGAAGCAAGTCCATTAATGAAAGAGTCTCTAATCATTTCTGAGCGGTAAGTTTCTGCGGTAACTGTAACAAATTCACAATGTTTGCTCAGCTTCTTCAGTTCCTCTAAATACTCATCGAGCGATTCACCCGGTTTCTGCTTTCGTGTAGCTAATTGATGACGTGCAAATATTGTGTTCGGAGTTTTTACATATAATTTTGTCAAAGTCCCAACTACCTCATCATAAGTTGTGCACTCTTCCACATACTCGAAAACATCTGATGACACAAAGTTCACAATCGATCGGAATTTATTTGGTGCTTCTTCCCCACACTCAGTAATAAAGTTATCAAACGTTCTTTTCCAATGTTTCCATTCCTTTGCAGCTTTTGGAGAAGTAGGATCGACATCCAATCTTGAAGGCCTCAGTGCCTTACTCATCTTTTCTTCTCTCTTTTTGTTGAATAAATTGATGTGAAAGATAAGTCAAAATTGAAACCAAGATACTGGCTTTATTCAACAAAAAAGGAATGTAGCTATATATATACTAAAAGAAAGAAAAATAAACATCGTATTTCACAACAATCACCCAGCTTTGATTTTAAATAAGTTAATGCAGATGGCAAGTTCTTAAAACGTAAGTTATCACCATTGTTCTGTTCTTGATTATCAAGAAGTTCGTGAACTAAATTTCTATTTGACAACTATTTGTTGCGCCCTGAGATACATCATGTCTTTCATGATCTGATACTGATGAAGATGCTCTAGATTCGGATGAATTCAAGGCAAATGCTTCAGGAAAATCATCCATATCATCATCATCATTGTCGAAGTATTCCTCAATAGTATGGTTGGACTTTCCACTACCAATATTATCGGCAACGAACCAAAAATAAGTACCGTAAAACGGGGTAACTTCGGAACGCGGGGTAACTTCGGAAACGAACAAAAAACGGCTGTAACTTCACGAAAAATTAATGTTTTTCCATACTTTTTTCGTTTTTAGCTCCGTCGTGATGTCTTCTCTGGTTTACCACAAGAAAGATGTAGAATCTTTATTTAATGAAGAAGAAAATGAAAAAAAACAGACGTATACGTCACTTGAAGCCGTTTTTCACAATATTTAAAGTGATGACATTGTAATTATTTTTTATAACATTTAAGTAGAATAATTGGATGTATATGGTGGCCCATGGAAGCCATCGTAAAATTTCTTTTAAAAATCAAAAAACATGTTTAATTTGCTGTTTTGAATTCAAGATGAGTTGTAAATTAATTTTCATTTGTTTTTATTTTAATTTTCAAGGCCAATGCAAATCCACTTTGCTTTAAACACTTTAATACGATGGCTCTTCTGGTCCATCGCGTGGCCCATGGAGGCCACTCAAACTTCGGCTGCCGTTATTCTAGTTCTATCGATACCGCTGCTACCATGATGCTTTCGTGAGGCACGTGCATGATGGTTTCAAGTGAGTAGTTGTATAGTTTGTCATCTAACCATAGTCAAAAGAAAAAACGTTATCGTAAGCAATGTCTTGGAAAGAAGATTATGCTCTTCAATCACAACTTGAAATATATGTGAGACAAAATTTCAAAAAAGAGAGATCTTGGACTTTGTCAACAGAGGTTATGGGTATCATTTTGGAAAAGAAAATTGTGAAATGCGAACATTGACTAGAATGTTACAACATTTCAACATAAGATACACGGATTATTCTGTTCAAGCTGAAGATATTGTGAACGTCGTGAGGCAGGAAATGCAAGGAGTTGAAAAAGATCTTGGATACCGAGCCATGCATAATAAAATCAGGCAAAAATATGCTCTGAAAGTTCCGCGAAAAATAGTTTATGATACAATGACTAATTTGGACAATAGTGGTCTCCTAAAACGAAGACTTGGCCTAAAAACTAAAAAGAGGACAGGACACTTCACATCTGCAGGTGTAAATAATTTTTTTTCTATTGATGGTCATGATAAATTGATGGGATATCAAAATTCCACATTCCCATTGGCTACTTATGGTATCCTTGATCAGGCTAGCAGGAAAATCGTTTTGTTAAAATGCTGGACAACAAATAGTGATCCCAATGATATTGGAAGATGGTATCTTGAATTACTGGAAGAAACTAGAATGCTCCCAGAAAATATTCGATTGGACTGTGGAACTGAAACTGGTAAGCTTGTGACCATTCATGCATATCTCAGAGGTTTAGTTGAAGATTTAAATGAACCATTAGATTCTGTCATTTATGGTCCCTCTACATCAAATCAAATTGAAAGATGGTGGCGGGAGCTTCACGAAAGACTTGAGAAAAACTTGAAGCAGTATATTCAAGAACTTTTGAGAGAAAGAAAGTATAACCCACATGAGCAGTTAGACAGGTATATGCATGAATTTCGTTCATACTGGGATATAATATTAACTCAAGTCTATAAAGTATATCTTAAGCTATGGCTTGGCAACCTAATAAATGACTTTTCACTCAAAAACTTCTAAAGAAATAGGATGGAATAAGAATAACCTGGTGGAAAATACTTAGATAATTAACTAAATTCATTAGCTAATACAGTAATAGTCTACTTTTAGCTTTCCATTGTAAAGTGATTACTGTATATTTTAGGAAGAATTGAAAAAGTTTGTTCTTCAAGATCTTAATACTGGTCTCAATACTGATATTTTGATTGATCTTTTGAAAATTCATTTTCTATTATTAGATCACTTCTAGCTTTCATTATGGTCCCAGTCGTGCAAAGGGAATTAGACGATTTTAAAGAATTGATATGGAACAATCACAGGATTAGAGCTCAAAAGAAAACATTGCTTCCAGATGGTATTCCCAATCATATTTACGAGTTTCCTGAAAATTATGGCCTGGAAAACTGTGGTACGTTTGTTTCCTGGCCAATAGTTCTATTAATAAGTGCTGGCTGAACCAAGCATTTCTTATTCACTCAGACAATGTCTTTTGGCAACTTTGTTGCTAATCCATTTTTTAAATGCATTTTTCTGGAATACTTTCTTTTCTCTTTTATAAAGTTTTGCTTACTGAATGTTCTCTTCTATACACTGATAGGATACCGTTTATCAACCCAGCAGATAGAAGAAGTTAAAACTCATGCAAATTTGCCAGCTGCTGACGATTTTATAAGTGCTGATTTACGAAACCAATGTGAAAATCACATACCTTTCCCTGGAGATGTGCCAGTGCAGCATTTAAAAACAGCATTTATGTTACTGAAGGACAATATAATTTCATACTGTTAGTTTTTGGAATGTATACATAAGATATTGTGTTTTACTTCGTTCACTTATATATATGTATAGTAGTATTTATGTATGTATCACTTTTCCTGGTAGATTATAAAGTAATTGTGTTTCTTCCCAATAATTATCCCTACTTTTTATTTGTTGTATGACACAAAGCTTAACTGAGATTCAAAATCACAACTCTTAAAAATGTTAAAAAAAACTTGGCCATTTGTTATGGTTGTACTCTTGCCTTTTTGTTTGATGATTTTGATTTTTGATTGGAATAATAAACTACAAATCGAAGATGGGGTCATCAACCAATTCAAGAGTTTTTCATCCACTATTTTGTCTATTGAATTTTAACTTTTCTTTAGACTGAAGCTAACTATTATGTCAAAAAGAAAAAATCCAGATTGGGCAAAAATTGAAGCTGGTGCTTCTAAAAAAGGACTGGGAAGTCAGACGTCAGACCAAAATCATCAAATGCTGCAAAGATAGCAGCTGTACTGTCAAGAAGAGAGTTGGTGGTGCAGCGGTTATCAGCTGAATTGAATGGGAAGACCCCAAAGTATGCTCCAATTGGACCAAGAGAATTTGTACCGTATCCCTATGATGATGTTACAATATTGGAAATAAAAACTGCTTGCCACAAATTTTTTTCAGAAATGGATTCTACTGTTACAAATGCTAATTGTGATGTTCTTGCAACTGAAAGCGGGCCATCATGTTCTCATATTGACCAAATACCAAATTTGTCTCTGATCCATGTACGCTTTATACCAAAGCAACATTATTCTTCGATAACCTCGTCAATGCTTGGAATCAGTGCTTTTTTCCAGGAATAAACCTGCAAAATCTTTATCATTGTTTCTTGAAAAAAGGAAACAACCAGTTGATGTTTCAAGAAGACCTGAAACAACATTAACATTATCCACAATGTAAAGAATTGGTCATGAAGTTGGTGAACAAGGAAATCTATCCTTAATTGAAGTCAAGTCATTTGATATCAATACAATGACTTGGAATGCACTTGCTCCAATTAACTTTAATGTTAGTGAGCAGATCTTGGGTAGTGGTGGATTTAGAAATGTTTATAGTGCTACTTGCCAAAATCCAAGTTTTTGCAACAAAAAATGGGTTTTAAAGAGATATAAGGAAGAGGCAATACCCATGGTTACAATCTGGAATCAAACCCTGGAGGGACACACAAAAACATGTGTCCAGATGGTTTGCTTATCAGATTACTTTGCCTTAAAGCTTTCAAAAGTAAATCCTAATTTACCAAATTTCCGATATGTTAAAATATTTTATGGTGTAATCAATGGAAATGAGCATGTAACAATTGAAGAAATGCTTGATGGAAATTTTACCAAGTACTTGAATAATGATGGTGTTTGTACAGACAATGAAGACACGATGAAATACAAAGCGTATTGTCTGGCTCATTTTAAGGGTGTATAGCTCACTTGGAAGGGTGTATAGCTCACTTGGTAAGACGGTTGGCTTGTAATACAAGGGTGATAGTTGGTAGTGGTTCAAATCCTGGCACTGTAGAACGCTAATGTGATACGAAAAGTAACATATGCAACGAAAGGTATAATGAGATATATATGTGCACGATGTGATGTAATGAACAAGTGCCTGAAATAACATAAATAAGACCACAATCACCTATCAGTCTAGTATGTGCAAGTTCTCTGCCCTAAAATCTGAGGTATACATCCCTGGTGGAGGCCCACATCAGTGAATAACACTGCCAGTTCCCTCCGGCCTCGTAAAAATAAATAAAAAAAAAAAAAAAAAAATCTGAAGAAAAACTTCTTCTCACTGATATTCAAGGCTGTGGTATGATGCTGACTGACCCTGAAATTGCTTCTTCACAGTTTCACATAAACAAAGAAACATTATTTTGTGTTGGAAACTATTGTAGAAAAGCCATAAAAAGCTTTGGCTTAACCCATAAGTGCAACGAATTTTGTAAGATGGCTGGTTTGGAACCCATAGATGTGGACAAATTTTACGATTATGATGACGCTATTGAATTACCTATGGGACCTTTATGTAAAGAGACATTTTAAACCTATTTTATAGCAATTATTCTCACTTATTTGAGATCTTACGATTCTTTTTTTATCTTCAGATACTTTTTATGGTCGCACAGTCGCGCGAATCGAGCGAACTGATTTTTGATTGGCTGACGCAATCTCATTCGCCTGGTAGTTCAAAACATTCGAACTACTGAGCGAATGAAAAAGCTGTTCGCTCAATCGCGCGACAACAGCGAATGAACTGGAAACCATAGGCAAAGACAAAACTGTTGTTTATTTATTTATTTTTTTTCTCTAGTGAGATATGAAAATGATTTGCACATAATAAGTTTTAAATTTTTTTGAATCACGTCTGACTTCGATAGGCCACGCGGTGGACCAGAAGGGCCACTAATTTTAAAATAATTCTTATTCGACCGTTGATTTATAAAATGAAAATTAATTTGTAATTCACGTTGAACTTTTCAGAAGAAAATTTACAATGGCTTCCATGGGCCACCATAGATGTATCTTACTTTTTTGTTTTATGTGAAATAAGCTTTTCTTCCTCCAGTTATTTGATTTTCAATTAGCTCTTGATTTCCGCCGTAAAAGGCCACCCATTCCGCCATTCAGGATAGCTTCTTACAATTAGCCGTAAACCGAAGTGAATCAGCTGATAACGGTATGTCCAGCTGCAATTGTCGATAATTAATAATGACTCCCATGCGTACTACTAGGACATACATCACAATCGTACTACAAATGACAGTGCATTAAAGAATTAAATACTTTTCACACTATTAAATCGGCTGTCATAAAAGTTTTAACAATAATTTTGATTTAGTCGGCTCTTTATAGTAGTTGTTTTTGTTATTAAATCGGCACTGCTTAAAAGTAAATAGTAGACATTCGAAGTTTCCCCATCTCGTAATTTTCAAATTTCGATGTTTATGTGATGATATCTTTATCGTTTCTTCATTGATAATTTTGAACTTTGGGTATCTGAAAGATAACAATACAAGTGCTTTACTCAGTAAGTTTTATTATTATTAGACTCCTACTTGTTAAGTTATTATAAGAAAAATTGAAAAATCGTCCGAAGTTACCCCGTTTTACGGTACTGGAATGTTTAACTAGCCGACAGTAAAGTTTACCTTGGCCTCAAATTATCAAAACACCAGTCCCAGTTATTTGGTACAACAGGAACAATCAACTTTTGTCTCTCTCTTTTCAAAAATTCATAATCCTCAGGAAACAATTCAGGATATTTCTTATTGAATACTTCTGTGATCTCCAATTTGATATCAATGCTTGATTGCATCGATGAAATGTTTACAAAGCCCTTTGTTAAAACCATTTCTTCTTTAAAACCATATTCATCATTGTTCATACTCCTCCCTCCTTTTTGATCGACATCATCTTCATCCCCCTCTTTTGGAAGTTCAGAAAATCAAGAAGCCAAACAAAAACTGACTTCTGCTGAATGGCTGGTTCTGGTTTTTTGAACTTTCCACTAGTACGTTGTGGTTTCAGTCTCCATGGGTGACCAGGTGCTGATCTTTTCCGATCATTCAATGAAGGGGTAGTGAATAAAGAAGAAGATCTAGATGGAACTATGCTTTGCCTGTCGTTGCTACTACCACTACCACTGCTTGGAGTAGAGTAGTGGAAGTGGTGGAGAAAGAAGATCTGAAAGGAGCCATGTTATTCCAGTCGTTGCTACCACTTTGACTACTTGATTGTAGTTGTGTTGCTGCACTTCGTATCAAGCTTTGCGTCCTTGAATAAATGTCCGAGGGTGAGTGGCTTGATGATGATACACGAGCAAGTTCTTCCCTTACAATTTTTCTTATATCCTCATCGTTCGCCATTTTTTTCTCTATGGAGCACATGCATACTCGTAATTAATTTCAGGACCAGATCATAAAATCTTATATTTTACTGACTCGAATGTAGGAAATCTTGAATATGAACAGGTCATTCTTGAATATGAATAAGTAATTGTTGAATTTTGCACTATTTGAACAACCATAGCGGGCAGAAGAACCAGCC
This sequence comes from Turritopsis dohrnii, assembly GCA_027922465.2. NCBI lineage: Eukaryota > Metazoa > Cnidaria > Hydrozoa > Anthoathecata > Oceaniidae > Turritopsis > Turritopsis dohrnii. Next base: position 107,080 of record BQMF02000467.1, on the reverse strand, counting down.
ATGATGGATCAACCTTGATAACAGGATTGTTTTATTAGGGCACCTGTAATAAATATGAATAATAATTATAATAATAATAATGGAAGCCCAGGGACTTTAAACCCACAGTCACTTACTTATTTACAAATCAGATTCAATAAATCTACCAAAGACACTTTTTCTCATTGGTTTTGAGTCAGCAAATTCATTAGCAACATCTACCAATGAGATGTTGTCAACAAGCTCCTTGTAAAAAAGGACGATATTGCCAATGCATTTAAAGCACTTTTGCAAAACATAGTGGATCGGTGAGCCACGTTTTTAATCTGCTTGTTAATGAGAAAGAACGCTCAGGGGTGGCACTTGTAGCAGCACCAACAAGAACTAGTTTCATCAATTTTATTGCGTTTCCTATGAGCGCTGTCATTGTTTTGTCTAATTCGCCAACTTTGTTTGTAAATATTGTTCGTAAGACCTGGAGCTCTGCAGGTAAAGCGGAAACATCAATGTCGTCTTTGTACTCGTTTAATGACTCCAATTCTTCCGTATGCGGTTCAGATTTGAAAGCTTCGATCAGCAACTGCTCGATGGTCGAGAAGAATTGGAAACTTGGCTGTTCATACCGATCTTTAATTGCCATGATAACGGTATCTATAGCGTCAAAACATTATACTGTAGTAGCCAGTGGGATGTTCGGGATGGAATGCTTCGGTGTTTCGTGATGTATTTTCGTGACCCTCCACAAACTTCTTCAACCTCAAGTTTTGATGCTTTTACTTCTACTGAATCGTAAAATAGGTCAAAATCTTGGCTCGTTTGCATACCTTCCATGTTTGAATAGTTACGTCTGCAAGCCTTCGAACATTCAGAGCAACCATCTTTTCCTTTTGCAACGTTTTGGACAAATTGTCAGTTAAACTGCACAATCTATGATCTATATATTCAATCTATAAACCTTATCGGCCCTTTTTACGCCGGCCCTAATGTGGCGTTAATTTTGGTGCGCGGCGTTAAAAGGGCCGGCGTAAAAAGGGCCAAAAAAATGAAAATTTCTCAAAAAATCGGCGTTATTTTTTAAAGTTTTAATTAAGATTTTACAGGTCTTAATTCTAATATATTTCATTACGAGCTTTATAGAATTTGACTTCAGAAGCTTTTGAAGTAAAAAAACTGACAGAGTAATATGCAGTAACTGAAGATTTTTTCTCGATAGTTCGTAAAACCTTTACAAGATCTTTGTATAGAACAATTATTACCTTAGGAGAAAACATATTTGCAGGAGAATTTCTCGAGTTTCATAAAACGGTCTATGAATTTGCGACGGCCAACAGAGGTTGTCACGTTTATCGTAATTAAACATGGAGAAATGTTGCGCTACATCAACAAGTGAAGGTTTTAAAAGAAACTAGTACAATGTCAAGGGACATTGACCCATATTGCTGCATGATAACGATAACAAGAATAGACAGAATTGGTGATGTCACGGTTGGTCACATATCAAGAGAGCTTTCCAGATTTGTTTTTTATTTCCTCCACGAAGGAGGATCCGTTACTGGTACGGTCGCATGTCTAACGCCAAATGTGTCACCTATTCCAGAAGGAGGGCTTGAGATCCCCATTCTAATGCGTTTTGTGCATGAAAACGGTGTGATATTAGAAAAGATGAAACGCTTTGTAGGTGATCAAACTTTAGATGTGAAAGAATTCTTTGGAGACAATAAAGAGTCAGATGAAGGGGAAGTTGAAGCAGAAATAGAGGTAGAATCAGATGATGATGAGGGAATTAGAGAAAATAATGAAAACATTAATGAAAAAGAGGACGAAATAATTGTAATAGATTAAGCCTTACGATGTATAAATGATATATATATTAGAAGACATTTGTAGTATAAGTTAAAATTTGAACAGAAAAAGTGAAAAATAGTAATTAAGAAAATTTTTTTTTCTTTTTGAGGCGTAAATATAGGCCCAAAGTGGCGTTAAGGAAAAATCTTAGGGTAAAAAGGGTAATCAATAAAATGCTAAAGAAAAAAAAAGTTTTCATTTGCGATTGAAACCCAGCCAATGATACGAGCACGTCCGAGTCAAGTCTTTTCTCTAAGCATACTTTCCACAACTCCTGTATTGCCCCGTATCTTTTCAAAAATTTTGTTAAATTATGACGCCCTAACATGTTAGGGCGTCATAATTTACTGCAGTCCAACGGGTAGGACATAGCTTGTCTAAGGATATATCGATTTCTGTTTTAAACATTTCTCCTTCAACAGTTTGATCCAAGGATGCAAGATTTTCTCCCGTTTAGGAGAGTATTTGACTAAAAAACATATCTCCCCAACCGTACCCATTGTATTGGATAAACATTCGCGCGAATATGTCAAATCTTTAACGGCCAGGCTTTAATGAGTGTGACAATGCGTAATAATAGCTTTTGGCTGTTCCTTTTTCAGTTGCATATCCACACCCAATTTTTCACCCATCATGTTGCTGGCCCCCACGTACGTTTGTCCCGACAGTTTTGGAGAGCTAGGTTAGCCCTCATCAAAACATCTTTGATTGCGTTAACTATTGAATCACTCTTAGTGTTATTTAATTCATAAAATCCAAGGAAACTCTCTTGAACTTTTAAATCATCAGAAACTGTTGAAACTTTTGAAATTTATGTGTAAACAAGAGGCCGTGAGGCCTGAAGGTCAGCGCTCTCAGAAAAGTTGAAAAACGTTGGAGTGCAGAACAAAATCTAAAACATTTCGCTCTAGGAAGGTCAAAATAGCAATTTCTGAATGATAACTAAAGTGACAGCGATTAATGAACATTGAGTTAAAAAAAAACAGACAATATCCGTCAAAATTAAGTGCATGTATATACCAGTATCATTGAAACACATCTTAATCCAACAAAATCTTTATATATCATGGAAATTAAAGATAAACTAGCAAGTAGCTTTAGCTAAAAATGCCTCTGCGCTCAAGCATTCCAATTTGTACACACAGCAAACTATACATTAACAGCGGAAACGAAAACAAGTTTTTTGGCCGAAAAAAGAATGCTTGGGTTGTTTTGGGACCTGATATGAGGCAAAGTTATATGCTTAAATATTTCGACAAAATCAGCGTTCGGCATTTCAAAACCAACTTGCAACATGCAAACCAAATAGATCTACACTTAAACAGATGAAAATATGCACAAAACTTTGTTACTTTTTGTTATCTCTTAGGTCTAAGTTACACCGATGCTAATATACCTTTCAAAAAGTAATATCAGAAAGTATTTGCTACAAACAAGAGAAATGTGTGAATTGAAACCATGGATACATATTTTATAATTTTTATACTTAAAATAAGATTTGTTAAAAACATTCTGTAAGAGCCAAAAAAAAAAAACTTTTTCAAAAAAAAAATTAAAGCGAAAAATCCATTGCGTTTCAACTTTGATTTAAAACAAAAACTAGAAGCCTCATGGCTTGAACAATTTCCGCATCAGGCCTAGAGGAAATTGCTTTAGCCTAGTTTTCAAGATATCTGAATGACTACCCATTCTTTTCTTGCTGCTTATGTGAGAACAGGTCTATCACTATTCGCAAAATATAACTTGTGGTTAACATTGAGAATAAAAAGATATTTGATAGAAGTGAACCAAAAAATTGTATTGCCCTCAACACTATTAAATCTTTTACAACCAAATGATTTAAAATAGATTAAACTTTTTGTAAACAAACTAAAGACCTGGTCTATTTATGATCAAATCTGCAAAAGTGACTGCCATATTTAACATCAGGACCTTGCTCTTTGTGCAAACCTTCCAAATATTTCCAGAAATATGAACTTGGTAACATATTTAAGTAAACATTACATGAAATTATTCATAACTTGGATTAGTAGGAGCAGAAAAAACTTGGGAAATTCAAACTTGAGCATTTCAAAGACTTTAATCCATGACAGTTAACAAGAGATGTTACAAGAAGAGAGTGTTAGCAATTCAAACATAAAAGTAAAACGTTCAAATAATCCCATTGATAATATAAATTGAATTCACAAATTAAGTTTATGCGCTTCTCCACAAGTTGCGACTACACTCTAGATCCACCACTGTCTGCATATTACCACTTCCACGGAGTTTATAAATAACACAAATGTACACGAAAAGACAAATGACACAGCAAAACTTTGTTAGAATCCGTATTACATATCTCTCTTCAAACACGATATCTTGTGTCCTACAACATATTACAATCCAAATTTTCACAAGGCTTTAGTGATCTCATATATGTAGGTTATATATATTGGTTGGATTCAAATCATCATCCGAACTTTGTTTTCCTGACATATTTATCCCAAACTAAATCATTGTGCCTCCATCGATTTTCAGTGGGAAAAAATCTTGATTATTTTGAACAATTGTAATCTCAGGCACAAAGCACACAAGCGTTTCAACTGAATATAAGAATGTTCAAACTAAACAAAAATACAAAAATATGACTGAAAATTTTACATTAAAAATAAATTAACAAATAAATTAGATATTATAGTGAACATAAAAATATTAACATAAACTCACCAGCTAGCCATGTAAAATTGATGTGTGCCTGGATGTAGTTGAAAATGAATGGAAAAAAAAATTGATCTGCTGTGACAGAGGTTTTATTTTGAAGTGAGGTTTGATTTGAAGTGAGGTGAAAAATGTGAAAAACAACTGTATAAAAAAGGTGATTAACATAAAGTAATTAAAGGTGATGATACACGAGTCGATTTTTTGCTTGCGACATGTGGAACCCATATTGCGCATTGTCGAATTCGATAAATTGAAGGGTGTATCATGCGAAAATTGCTTGTTGAAAAGTGTTGAAATTGTGATCTTTCGATGTCGAAAAATTTCCAACATGTTGGAAATTTTTCGACAAATTTTCATACTCAAAGTGCGTTTTAAAGAGATTTCAGCTTATTTTTTGTTGTTTTGAAGAAAAAAAAATCATTTTTCATGTGCATACGTACTCATTAACATGGCAAGTAAATATGATTTTACAGAAACATTTATCAGTGAATGGTCACTGGAAGAAAGTTTATGGAATGTAAGAAACAATTTATATAAAAACAGGGTAGAAAAAGCGAATGCTATCAAGAGGTTGTGTGAGAAGCTTGAAATTTCAGGTAAATAATATATATATTGCTTTAAATCAAAAATACTTAAAAAAGAAAGAAACAAACGTACGCTATTATTTTTTCTATAGAGGAAGACGTGAAGAACAAAATCAAAAATTTAAGAACTTACTACTCAAAGGAATTAACAAAGGAGAGAACCCAAAATAAAAGCGGAGCTGGGGCAAATGAAATATACAAATCAAAATGGCCATATTTCAAAGCCTTGGAATTTTTAAGGGATACAGTACAACCAAGGCATACGAAGTCAAATTTAGAGGTAAGAATAACCTTTTTTATTTATACGTTTTTTATAAAAAGTTTCCTATATAGTCATCTTGCCAAGAAACTGCTCCATTATTATTGAAATATTCACAAAACGCTTCTCTAACATCTTTTGCATCCTTTGTACAATTTGTTGGTATAGTTTTAAGTGATGACCAATGTGCCGATGAATTTTCTTGATTGTGCGGTTCAACAAATTGTTGATGTATTTCATTAGATTGTGTCTGCAAAAAGTTATGTAAGGCACAAGCTAACATTACAAGCTTTTCAGCGCGTTCTGGACTAATTCTTATCGGTGTCAAAAAGATTTGAAACCGTTTGCATAATATGCCAAAAACATTTTCTGACACTCGGCGGGCGCGACTCAACCGATAGTTGAAAATTCTTTTCTCTTTTGACAAATTACGAAATGGATACGGTTTCATAATATTTTCAGAAAGGGGAAATGCATCGTCAGCAACAATAACGTATGGTAATTTAGTGCTATGGTCATCCATTATTTTTGGTGGTGGTATATTTAAACTCTTATTCTTCATAGCTTTGTTTAGGGAAGAATCCCTAAATACCCCACCATCACTAACTCTTCCGTTGCAACCAACATCTATGTATAGGAATTTATAATCAGCATCAACTAGTGCCAAAAGAACGATGCTAAATGTTCCTTTATAGTTAAAATAGTACGACCCCGAATTTCTTGGACATTCAAGGAGAATATGTTTGCCATCCATAGCTCCAATGCAATTAGGGAAATTCCACTTTTCTTCATACTTTTCAGCAACCATTCTCCACTCATCTTCACTTTTTGGGATCTGAAATTAAAAATATTATACTTATAGGAACAATCATCATCTATGGACTTACAAGAAGACGATACAGAAGATCCAGAAACAGCGATTGAGCAAGGAGAATCAGAAGATAATGAAACAGATTTAGAGAGGGAACCAAGAAAATCGACGAAGCAACCTGTGTCTAAAAAAAGAATGGCAGTCAGCCAGGAGAAAACAAAGGATGTTCTTTTGAATTCTGCCATTTCGTTTTTGGAATCAAAAAGCAAAGTCCAGAGAAAAGAAGAAGACACCGAAGAAAAATTCGGAAAATATATAGCCAGTGAGCTAAGAAACATCAAAAATGAAAGATCAAGACAAATACTAAAATTCAAAATCCAACAGCTGATAATGATGGAACAAATTGGCGCAGGTCAAGAAAATCATCACCACGCGATGCCCACAGTATTTAATCCTTACCAATCGAATTTTCATGGGAACTATCTTACTTCACCACCTACTACTCCTTCAATGATGCCCAGATCGCAAGGAAGTGAAGAATTTTAAATTTTTAAATATAATTTGAATTGCATCATACCTGTATTAGATTTTTCAGTTTTGAATAGAGTGCATCAAATACATCAGTTACAAATAATCCAATTGTTGTTCTGTGAATTCTAAACAAGTACTGCAAACTTGTAAATGTTTCTCCAGTGACTAGGTACCTCAAAGTTACTGCAAGTTTTAAATACGGTGGTATAGCCTCTCTCATGACCGTGTCTTGTTTAGTTAAATCATCTTGTACTAATTGATTGAGGTTATCAAACATTTCAGGGCTCATACGAAGAAAGTTATAGTAATCGGCTTCGCTTTCTAGTCTAAATTCCCTTAGAAGCGTATCGTAGATCCCAAACGTTGTCCTTTTCTTCAGCCATGGCTTTGTCCAGATCTTTCTTTTTTTTGTCTTTTTCTTCGTACATTCAGAAATAATAATACACGCTGCGGCTATAATATCGTCTTCACTTTCTGAAGACATTTTTTAGAAAGAAAATTGCTCGCGTGTATCATGTGTTTCGACAGCAATTTTTTATTAAAAAAAGTGGCATGCGCAATATGGGTTCGACATGTCGAAAGGAAAAAATCGACTGGTGTATCATCACCTTAACACATAACAATTCCCTAATGACAGTACAGTAGCATAGAACATCACACATACAAGATATACAAGACATGGTTTTCACTGGCATAAAACTAACATAGAACATTAAAAACTGGTTCACATCACATTTACATTGAACAGAATTTTTGCAAAATGATCCTAGAAATGATGGGCCTGCAACACTGCCGGGCCATTCTTGCAAAAATTATGTGAATTAAGGTTAAATATATTAATAAATTCTTTTTATTTTTTAATTTTTAATTTTTTTTTATATATACATATATATATATAAATATAAATATATATAAAAACAATAAAAACAACAGCTTGTTTGGTTAACTATATTTCGTCATCTTACGTGACTTCATCAGGTTCGAATGGTACAAAGTTCACAGAAGGGCGTTTAAATACTTAAAAAGAGCGCGAAAAGTAATTGAAAAATAAATAAATAAAAGCATTGTCGAGATTGGATGTGGCATGGTTTCTGTAAACTAAACTTTCAACGTTGGCACCCGGTTTTTATATATAATTTAAAATATTCCTTACATTGTTTAAAAGATTAAAAATATTAAAACCAATAATATATATATATATACAGTAAAACTGATAAAACAAGTTTCTTTTAAAAATATGAGGAAGGTTCTGACAGATTCACTAATACGAACATATAACAACCATCACCTCCTTCTGTTACTCAAGATGATGGTAGACGACTAGACAAACAAACATAAAACGTTACGATACATGTAAGAAGGGATCCGGTTCAGGTGAAAAGAAAGTAGACATGCTATCTTTCTAAACAGCCACAGGCTACTAACGCAAGCGCTTTGACAAGTGGCCAATGTCAGTTAAGACATTGCAAAGATTGTTCAACCTACTACATGTATGAGAGAATAGATAATATATAGAGAGAAAGAAATATAGAAAAGAAACACACTACCATTCAAAACTACGTAATATATACCTCATAATCATTAAGTCCGTTTGGTAGGAAAGTATTCAGTTTATACTGCCAAAACTGTTCTTTCTTTCGTACAGACGTTTCATCTGACCCTTGATCAATTAACGTAAATTCCCAATCCAAAAAACCTTTGTGACCCACCTGGTCAAAATGATTATGTAGTGACTGTTGGGGAACAGTTTTGACAGTATGACGATTATTACAGGATTTGTAGTTATTAAATCGTAATCTAAATTTTGTAGTGGAGCTGCCAACATATTGAACACCACATGCTTTACAATTAAGTAAATATACCACATTTTCCGAGTTACAGTTCAGTTGAAAATTCCTGATTTTATACTTTCGCCCGTCCCTACTTGCAAATTCCGTGGTGTTTTTTATGAATGGGCAGACACCACAACGTTTTCCAGAGCATCCGTTACATTTTCCTATTTCAGGTTTCAGGTTGTGGAACCTTAGCACGAACTAATAAGTCTTTAAGACTTTTTCCTCTACGAAAGCCAATAAGGGGGACGCTCTGAAATACGTCTTGGTGAAATTTATTACAATTTAAAATTCTTGAATTTTCCGTAGTATCCTGTTTAAATTCCTATAGGCCGGGTGATACGTAATATTCAAAACAAACTTCCTTGATTCCGTTGATTTTCTCTGTTTATTTTCTTTCAGAAGATCTTCCCTTTTAAACTTCCTACCCTCTAAAACCTTTCTCCGTACTAGCTTTTCGTCATATCCTCTTTTTATTAGCCAAGCCTCTAGATCGTTGCATCTTTTGTCAAAAAATTCATTATTAGAACATATCCGATTGAGCCTCAATGTTTGACTATACGGGATAGAGCTTTTGCAGTTCCATGGGTGACAAGATGTTGGGTGAAGGTACTGGTGCGTATCAATCGTACATTATATTAAGGATACAAATGATTTTCTTAAGAAATTGTCGGCACTTCCTCCTTTGCCAGAAAATGTTCTTCTCTGTACGATTGATGTGGTTGGTTTGTACCCAAATATACCTCATAATGATGGATTGGATGCATTAAAACAGGCCTTGGACTCTCGTCTGGATAAAACAATATCGACAGAAAGTCTCTTAGAACTTACAAAGTGTGTACTTGAGAATAACGTTTTTGAACACAATAGTGAGATTTTTAAGCAGACGAAAGGTACTGCAATAGGGACAAAAATGGCCCCACCATACGCTATTTTGTTTATGTCATATCTTGAAGAAAAATTCATAAAGGGTTTTCCATTGAAGCCCCTGGTATGGTGGAGGTATATCGATGATATTTTCCTACTTTGGCAACATGGCGAAGAAAACTTAAAAAACTTCTTGCAATACCTTAACGACGCCCATCCAACCATTAAGTTTACGGCAAATTACTCCAGCAGCAAAATAGATTTCCTTGATATCCAAGTTATCCGTAAGGGGAAAAAACTTCTCACAGATCTTTTCGTCAAATCTACAAATACGCACCAGTACCTTCACCCAACATCTTGTCACCCATGGAACTGCAAAAGCTCTATCCCGTATAGTCAAACATTGAGGCTCAATCGGATATGTTCTAATAATGAATTTTTTGACAAAAGGTGCAACGATCTAGAGGCTTGGCTAATAAAAAGAGGATATGACGAAAAGCTAGTACGGAGAAAGGTTTTAGAGGGTAGGAAGTTTAAAAGGGAAGATCTTCTGAAAGAAAATAAACAGAGAAAATCAACGGAATCAAGGAAGTTTGTTTTGAATATTACGTATCACCCGGCCTATAGGAATTTAAACAGGATACTACGGAAAATTCAAGTAATTTTAAATTGTAATAAATTTCACCAAGACGTATTTCAGAGCGTCCCCCTTATTGGCTTTCGTAGAGGAAAAAGTCTTAAAGACTTATTAGTTCGTGCTAAGGTTCCACAACAAAAACCTGAAATAGGAAAATGTAACGGATGCTTTGGAAAACGTTGTGGTGTCTGCCCATTCATAAAAAACACCACGGAATTTGCAAGTAGGGACGGGCGAAAGCATAAAATCAGGAATTTTCAACTGAACTGTAACTCGGAAAATGTGGTATATTTACTTAATTGTAAAGCATGTGGTGTTCAATATGTTGGCAGCTCCACTACAAAATTTAGATTACGATTTAATAACTACAAATCCTGTAATAATCGTCATACTGTCAAAACTGTTCCCCAACAGTCACTACATAATCATTTTGACCAGGTGGGTCACAAAGGTTTTTTGGATTGGGAATTTACGTTAATTGATCAAGGGTCAGATGAAACGTCTGTACGAAAGAAAGAACAGTTTTGGCAGTATAAACTGAATACTTTCCTACCAAACGGACTTAATGATTATGAGGTATATATTACGTAGTTTTGAATGGTAGTGTGTTTCTTTTCTATATTTCTTTCTCTCTATATATTATCTATTCTCTCATACATGTAGTAGGTTGAACCATCTTTGCAATGTCTTAACTGACATTGGCCACTTGTCAAAGCGCTTGCGTTAGTAGCCTGTGGCTGTTTAGAAAGATAGCATGTCTACTTTCTTTTCACCTGGACCGGATCCCTTCTTACATGTATCGTAACGTTTTATGTTTGTTTGTCTAGTCGTCTACCATCATCTTGAGTAACAGAAGGAGGTGATGGTTGTTATATGTTCGTATTAGTGAATCTGTCAGAACCTTCCTCATATTTTTAAAAGAAACTTGTTTTATCAGTTTTACTGGATATATGTATATTATTGGTTTTAATATTTTTAATCTTTTAAACAATGTAAGGAATATTTTAAATTATATATAAAAACCGGGTGCCAACGTTGAAAGTTTAGTTTACAGAAACCATGCCACATCCAATCTCGACAATGCTTTTATTTATTTATTTTTTAATTACTTTTTGCGCTCTTTTTAAGTATTTAAACGCCCTTCTATGAACTTTGTACCATTCGAACCTGATGAAGTCACGTAAGATGACGAAATATAGTTAACCAAACAAGCTGTTGTTTTTATTGTTTTTATATCTATCCAGCTTTTAACCTTTTAGTGTAGATATATATATATATATATATATATATAATACTAAATAATATTAAATAATTTAAATTCAAAACCAATGTAAACCAGATTCATATCGATAACCATCAAATCAATCACATATTGAAACCATTCCAAATTTCGGAATAAAGATTTCGACCACAGTTAATCGACATTTTCACAATATATTTCATTCAGATCGATCTCATCGACATGGTGGATAACAATAATTTCTCGTACTGCACGAAATGTTTCTCTCTGAGATTTCTCGTTATGATTGTGATAAACAATTTTTGCTTTTCGTATTTTCCCATCTTTTCCGGGGTATACTTCATTGACTATGCCAAACTGATAAGTTGATGATAGAGTAGATTCATTCTTTAAAAATAAGACAATATCCCCATTCTTCAAGTCTGAATCATTATGAAACCACTTCGGCTGATGCATGAGTTTGGGCACATGTGATACAAGCCAGTTGTCAAACCAAGATTCAAAAATCAATGAATTTGACTTCATAATTTTACTAAAAAGTCATTGCAAACATTCAACACACTAATAGGGCTACGACTGTTATTTCTGCCAATTCGCAAACGGTTTGGAGTAATCAAGTCCATTGATTCGAAATAAGATACAATGCCTCCTAATACGATCGGCAGGTCATTAATACTGTTAGCTACTTCTGAGGCAATTGTCTCCCATTGAATAATTGATAAACGATGAGTGAGGGGGGTACGATCCAATGATGATTTGATTTCACGTATCTTTCTCTCTACCTTGCCATTCATGTAATGTCCTCCCACTGGACAAATCTCAAATTCAAGTGAAACATCTCGGTGTAACTTAACTTTCAGGTCTTGATAATTTACTTTAATGTCACCACATCCCTTGATAAGTTGACTCCCACTATCTATAAACAGCTTCTTAGGGTATCCTGCTTCACACGAAAATCTGATGAATGACTGGATAAATTCAGTGGTGCTATAATCCTCCATAACTTTGATCAAAATGGCTGATGTTGTCGTGCAACAGAACACACTAAACCAAATCTTCACAGTGGTCCTTTTGTGGTGGTTGGAATAAGATTTAAATGGGCCAGCCAAGTCCACTTGCGTGTAATAAAATGCTGGTGCAATGGTCATACTACATTCCTGAATTTTTTCCATTGATACACTAATAGTCTTTTTCTTCAAATACCGACATCTCTTGCATGCTGCTTTGACTAATTCTCTGCCTTCAATTATATATGCTTTCTTTAATGTATAACGCCATGCAGTTTCGACACCTGCATGTTGTACAGCCTTTTCATTCCAATGAATTTCGTTGATAATCCCATATGATATCGGCGAATATTTTTTCAAGACAGGAACACAAAACATGGTTGAGTACAAGTCCTTCATCGCAGTTGTCATGGGTGTAACTATATGTACCTCATCAGTTGGAAGAATATGACCAGTGTATGTGAGAACACCATCGATTTCTTGAGTGATGTGCTTGTACTTGGCCTCTTTGACAAACTGCTTTACTTCCAGAGATCCTTTCTTGAAAAAGTAGTGCTCAGCTTTTCGGATCTCCTCAGTCGATAAGTAAATTGCCGCATGAATTTCATCTTTACTTCGGTCTTTCACTCGTTGGTTGCCAATGAATGGAGTATTGAGCTTTCTACTACGAACTAAATGTTTAAGTAGTTCAATGTATTTAATGACAATTGCTAATACTCGAACAACTTTTGAAAATTGGAATACATTAGGATCAATGATATATTGTGAGAACAAATATCTCTTCTGTACTTCATCTGACAGGATAGCTGAGTAAACACGAGTGCTTTGATCCTCACACAGGCTATCCTCAAATCCAGCACTGAATGTGGGCGATTCCTTCTTCACTTCTTGCATTTCAGAGTTCGAAAGAATGATCTGACTTAAGTTTGTGTGGGAAAGTTGTCCTCATGCTGCTTCATTCATTCTGCACCAATAATCCACACAGAATTTTGGTTGATGTCTTCCAAAGTTGCACCTTTTCTAGTTCCAATATCGGCTAACATATCTTTCGTATTCACATATTTCCAGTCTGATGGATCAGTGAAGCGTCTGATATCCACAATTCTGTTTCTCACCCATTGTTTCAATATAATATCTTCATTGCTGATCCAATGTAAAACAATCTGGCTATCTGTCAATTTGAGTGATTGTTTGTGAGAAGATTGAAGACTTCTTTTCACAACTTCGCCAGTGTGTGCATTGAGCACTGCAACAAATAATTCTGCTCGCGGTTGAGACATAGATGAAGGAATTAACTTCGATCAAGAAAATAGTAACTGACAGGAAAAATCATTATTCTTACGCAGAATTCTGGCATAAATTGCAACACATGCAATTGACTTGCTGGCATCACCAAAATCAATGGTTGTGATGTCTAGATTCTCAGCATCTTCTGGTATAATTGTGCGCTTGTATTTGATATGCTTGATTTCCTGCATCATTTCAAAGTGTGATGCCCATATTGATCGCAAGTTATCCGGCAGTACATCATCCCATTGTAAACCTTTTGTAACCAAGTCATGCCAATCTAATTTCATTGCTGCAGTAAGTGGTGTTACCTTACCAGTCAAGTCAAAAATTTCTGCAACTTTTGAAGCACAATGTCTTCTAGTGAGTTTTTCAGCGATGATACCAGGTTGAGTGTTGATAGGTTTCTTTCCTCTTAGCTTCTTGTTGAAATTCAGCTCACTAATGTCTAAAGATATAACATCATCTTCAGGATACCAAAGCATACCTGAAACGTTGATACTCTCCCCATCTGAAGACAAGGTTTCTAAAGGTTTCTTGCCAGAGAATGTGAAACCTTTGAGACTGAATCCTCCTCTAGCAAGAACAATTTCCATCTGATCAGCTCGTTTCAGGGCTTCACTAATTGATTTTTCTCCAGAGATGCAGTCGTCAACATAGACATCCTTTGCAATGGTAGTACCAACCTCGGGGTATTCACCACTTGATAATTGGGCAGTCTGTCGTAATCCTTGCTCTGATTGGTTTCCGCTTGGTCTAACTCTAACTTTTGACCACTTTTTCTTCAGGTGTGAGTCGAGGATCTAATTTATCATTCCATAAATACCTCTGGAGGCACCAGTCTTCTTCTCTGAGCTTTATTGTGTTGTACATCTTTTTGATATCGGTATGAAACCCAACTTTATATGTATACCATCGAATGACAATTTCAACGAGCTTATTCATACTATTCCTTCCTTTTGGTAAGATATCGTTGAGGTTGTATCCACTGCTTGTCGGCTGAGATGCATCGAAGACTATTCTGCACGGTGTTGACAGCGAACTGGGTTTCCACACCGCTCTCCAAGGAATGAAATTCTGAATACGGTTTTCTCTGAGCCTTTTCTGAATATCAGGTGAAAGGTTTCTTACAAAGTCGACGTGACCAAGTTTTTGTAGTTTGTTTTCTGATTCAATGACATCTTGCTTGTCTTGAGGGTATTTTCCAAGTTTCTTGTTGTTGGTAAAATTTCAAAGCTTTGCCTTTGTTTGGGTTGAGTTTGATTCCAGGATCATGCATTACAGGTAATGATGCGATGGTTCGATGATTGGGAAGATCAACAGTGACAGATTTGTTAATTAAATCCTGCTCGATCTCCTCTCTAATACTAGTGATTTGAATGTCTTCATGATTCTTGCAGTCATTACAGGTTCGACATTTGATGCAACAATACGTAATCTCACTACCAGCTGCCTCAACTGTACTGAATGCTTTGTCTGCTTTTAAATATGATAAGTTATCGATTTCATCATAGTGAGGATGTGGTGATTTGATACCCATAATCGAACGGTCATGATCCAGTTCACATCTCACTTTGTATACTTGATACTGCTTACTAAATAGTGTTTGTTGATTGATGCTGAAATGATGCTGTTGGTCGATTTCGGTAAAAACATGATGAGGACCACCTACAACACCTCTACTACCATCGATGTTTCGAAATAAAGAGCGATAAATTGTGAGACCAGATGCAAGTTGATGTACTACCTCTGGATGGTATCGTAGATACTTTATTCCTATCATCATATCCACATCTCCACCAATCGATCGAGGAAGATTTGGGAAATTGTCAAATCTGCCTCTACGCGATAGATATGATTTTAGGATATCACCATGAACTTCACCATTGAATGGATAGGTTGGAAACTTTGAAGTTATTTTGTCAAGTGCAACACCAGTGAGAACTGCTTCCTTGCCATCACAGGTTGGTAATCGAACTGAGTAGATTCCATGTGACGATTGTGTCGTGACGTCACCTACACCGCCTAACCTGATAGGTCCAGGATATTCTAACTGAGCATTGGATCCTTATCTCTGGATTGCATCATGACGAACAACAAAGTCACTGCAGCCAGTGTCGAAGAATATGAGGAAACGTTGATCATCGATTAGTACTTCTTGCAGCTGGTAAATAGCAGAGTCTGTGATTGTAGAATGTTGACTAGATGAATCTAATGGATATCCTGATGAATGAAATATCTTGATATTCTTGGAATATTCTGGAAGGTTAACTGCCCTTTGTCTTGAGATGAATCTTTATTTGTACTGTTCCAGTAGCTGCTGATTCTGTAAATTTTCCTTGTGCTCATCACACACAAGAACATGCTTTCTCCTTGGATATTTATCGTGACTTTCATGAGGGCACCTAAAGTCTCTCTGACAGTGACCTTCCTTGTGCTTACCACTGGATTTATTAGCACATGGATACAAGTATTGGAAACAAAGATCCTTCTTCAGCAGTTCTAAAAATCTTTCAGAAGGTGTCATGTTAACAAATTTCTTACAGCAGAAGTACTGAATGAGTTTAGAGTTGTTCGGTCCACTCACAGCAACATGATCATAAGCACCACAGATACAGCATATGTGAGAAGAATGTGACGAATGACTAACCTCTCTTCCTTGGTCCTTTCCATATGACAGGTATGATCTTCCACTTTTATCTGACTTATTGCCATCTTTTTGAATTCTTCCCTTTGGTTCGTCAGATTTCTGCAGTTTAAGATGTCTCTGCTGCTGGACTTTCAACTCCTTCTCAAGAAATACAATAAGTTTCTTCCAAAGTTCCTCACCATCAAGATCATCATCACAGGAGTAAGATAACCATCTAGTTACACGTCCATCTCCAAGTAACTTGTAATTGCGTTCGATGCCATTTCCATTGTAGAGTTTGTCTTGTATCAGGTGTTTTTTAGACAGAAGAATTAGATCTTTCATGATGGTGATGATTTTACTTAGTCTTTCAATGGTCTTTTCTGGATCTTTTGATCTCCATATTTGACTGACAATGCTAAATTCATCTAATTTTCTTTCCAACAGATTCTTGGGATTTCCATACGCCATTTTTAAACGCTCCCATAAACACTTAACTAAGGACAAAGCTGGTTCCTCTAGAAAGTTATTTCTTAACATGTCAGGCAATAAATGCACGGGCGTCACTCTCAGATACAGTTTTTCAAAGTTTGCTTGGAATGTGTAAATGTCTGTATATGAATTATAGCCTTTGAATTTTGACAGTTTGATATTTAGCTTGCTTTCATGAAAAAGCTTTTCTTTCTGTAAGTCTCGTTTATCAAAGTTTAGCTTTATTGAATCAAAGTACTCCTGAATAGATAATTGAATGTTTGCATACCTTTCTTTGACACTATCTATTCGTACATCCCTTTTTGATGACTTCAGCAATTCATTCAAATCAGATAAAATTTTATCCATACGACTACGAATTTCGGGTATCTCCTTCTTTCTCCTTATTATTTGTGCATCAATGAGGTTGGATACTTCTACATTTGCTTCGGTATGTAATTCTTTCATTGATTGATTGATGATGCGTAGTTGAAATTCCAAGGCACTGCTTACCATTTCTTGTTCTTCGGATTTGACATCACCTTCTGAACCACGTATTGCCTTAACGACATCTTTGGTGTGATAGATGAATCTTTTGATTTCCACGAGATCATTTTCAAAGGATTTGCCATAATCGTGGTAGAAATTGGGATTGGTATTTTGAAGTTCGATGAATGTGGTACGATATTTTGACCACATGCCTTTTATTTTGTCTAAAATGACTTCACCTTCGTGTAGAGATCCACTGGACTTCTCTTACTGATTCTCATCCATAAAATCAAGGATGTCATCACGGGTGGATTGATAATTGATAAGTAACTGACTTACATCTGATTGGTTGATTTGTTGTTTAGGACTGACATAGTGTACTGACTTCAATTCATCCAAAGACATGTCTTGTATGAGGTTTGATAACTCTGCCACGCCTTCGGAGTTAAGAGTTCCTTTTTCGCCAGTTGAATCAAAAAGTTGATAATTGATTTTCTCCTTTGAAGCCAATCTGCTACCCTTCTTCATTGATAAGGTTGCTGTTTGAATGTAATCTCAGGCACAAAGCACACAAGCGTTTCAACTGAATATAAGTATGTTCAAACTAAACAAAAATACAAAAATATGACTGAAAATTTTACATTAAAAATAAATTAACAAATAAATTAGATATTATAGTGAACATAAAAATATTAACATAAACTCACCAGCTTGCCATGTAAAATTGATGTGTGCCTGGATGTAGTTGAAAATGAATAAAAAAAAATTGATCTGCTGTGACAGAGGTTTTATTTTGAAGTGAGGTTTGATTTGAAGTGAGGTGAAAAATGTTAAAAACAACTGTATAAAAAAAGTAATTAACATAAAGTAATTAACAAATAACAATTCCCTAATGACAGTACAGTAGCATAGAACATCACACATACAAGACATACAAGACATGGTTTTCACTGGCATAAAACTAACATAGAACATTAAAAACTGGTTCACATCACATTTACATTGAACAGAATTTTTGCAAAATGATCCTAGAAATGAAGGGCCTGCAACAACAATGTCATCTTTTCCAATGTGAGTTTAACACTTATCAGTCCCAGACACAGTGATAACTTGACAGAGCATTGTACAGTGACTAATAATTTGATACAGTCTGGAATTCACCAAATTGTGCATGATGTTTATACTTTCGGTTTGTATCAGAGTGTGTAGACAGATGGGTCAATTCTCTCTACGTGAAGTAATTTGTGCTTTATGACAATTTCATTTGTTTAGTTTTTTCAATATCTTCAACTTTCAGTGTAATATTTATTAAATAAAATGAACATGTTTCATGCATTTATTGATAAGACGTACCAGTAATGTTGATACATACATTTCTGATTTGATATTGAAAGTTTTTTTCACAGCACGGTTTGTTCAAATCAAATCTTCATCTTCTTTTTCAAAAATGTTTCACAGAGTCAGCTAAACATCAATATTTCTTCTATATGGAATGTTCTCATGATAATATTTCGATTTCAATATTAAATAAAGACAGGAAAGAAGTCTTAAATTCTTATTCAAAGTTTCTACGAAGCAACTTCTTCAAAATCGGTTGAAAAACGTTTCACGTGCTCTTTGTGCATATTTTACGGACTTGATAATAGAAGTTTTGAATTAGATTGAATTAGGCAGTTTTTAATATAAAACGGATAAAATAACTAACTAAGTATTTCAAAAGTATAAAAAAGTTAACATTTTTGTGAATTAATGTTGAAAGTGGCTTCTTTGTATTACATTTAGCATAGAGTTTTGGGTCTGTCATTTATTATTCGGAATAAACAAATAATCCGCAATCCGAACGGACTTTCCGAAAACGGCAAAAAAGTGTTACTATACTGATAGATAGAATGTGTAAACCAAACAATTTCCTACGCTTAAAAGCGCGGAAATTGAAATAGCCAATGTTTACATAAAAAAAACAAGAAAAAGATATATAGGTTTTATTGATCATGATCACACTAGGTTTGGAAGACAGTCAAAGAAGAAAAACACGAAGAACGACAATTTGTAATATGGCTTTCTTGTATACACAGAATTTCAATTAAAATCTTTTGAAGGCAATGTTAACACTTTAACACGCAAGTGAACCTTTTTGTACCAAGTAAGTGGTCCACCGATGAGGTCAAATGAAGATCAACTGCCAGGCAGTTGCCGATTACTAAAAATAAAAGTGTAAAAAGTCATGTATAATTGCACAACGCACAAATTAATTCTAACTAATCCCATTTTACAAAATTCAGGCTTTATAAAAAATAGAATTACAACATCATTTTGAATTATACCTGAACGGAAAATAGTTACTGAATTTCTATTTCATGGTGGCAATAAAACTAAATTTATCACTCCTATAAAGGTAAAATTCAGTTCAAAGAAGTTTTTCTTTTTCTCTGGTTAAAAAAAATCTGAAATACTTTGTATGTATTTTGTCTGATTTTCAAATATTTTTCATAATGGCACAAAAATGCAGAAAGTGACAACGACTAAATATGTGGTTTGGGCATATGCCAAATTAAAGCAAGGTTTGTATATAGGTTGGATTAACCCTGATTTAAATAGGCAAGTAAAGTATGTTACCTTATTCATATAAATTGTTTGCGGAAGAACTAATAAGGGGACAAAATTTTGTAAATTGAACCTCAAGAAAATCATGATTTGCAGAATTAATTTTTGTGAATTTGCAAAAAATGTCAGAATTTGTGGGACAAACTTGTGCGACTCACAAATTTAAAAATTTTAAAAAGTTTTTTTCATCCTTTACTCATCGTCGTTTTTATTATCTAGAATAACAAAAATATTCCTATCTACATATAGAATCTGAAGAATCTCCTTCATTTTCTACCTGTACAAGATAGAAAAAAAAGTTCTGAATGTATAATGGTGATAATAATGATGTAATCAGGGTCTAATCTAGGCCAATATTTGATCCGTTGATCGGACGCTCCCCTCAGCATTTTTGTTTTTTTAAAAATTTATTTCACTTTAAAAACTTCATAAATCACTCTTGTATAAGGGGGTCACAGGTTTAACCCACCGAAGCGAAATAAAGCTCAGGTTGCCCTTTTCCTAAAAAGTGCCCCTTGGATGTTCATAATGTGCCTTTCCCTTCCACCGGACGCTGCCCTGCCTTTTTAGATTAGTAATAGAGATAGATTGAAAAGTAAAATATTGTCTTCTTGTTCCGTGGTTCATCATTTTCATATTATTTCATTATTTTGTAGTCTGCAGTACAATCCACTTCCCTTTAACGTGTTCAATTTGGAAATTTGCTTAAAAAAATATCCTGGACGGAGAGTGCTGCAAAATCAAAAGAGTGGCATAAGCGATCGGCAGTGTTTTTATAAATAATCTTTCTTTCTGAGACATTCATTTCTTTGAGAAAATTAGGTATCAAAATTATCATCTTTTTCGTGAATTGTAAAGAAATGTGATCTTTCTTGACATTATGTTCCTTGTGTTGTGTAGAACGGTTTCCAGGGAAAAAATAGGGGGTGCGAAAAGGAAATAGCCTCCTTTTATTTTGGTTCAAATATAATTAATAAAGCAAAAAATTTTTACAAACAGATAAAAAAAATATAATTCAGCTCTACAACCCTCCACAAAATATATTGGGAAACTTTAAATATTGGTTTTAAAAGGGAAAATGCCCCTGCAAGTTGATAAGCCAGGTCGCCCCTGCCCCCAAATTCAATGTTGCTTATGTTGAAAGATAACAGAATGTTTCTGGGGTGAAGAAAAGTAGTCGGGGGCCTAGCAGCACTTCATACAACATTGGGATCAGGGGGAAGGGGGTTTTCCCAAATATTTTGTGGGGGCTTGTCTGAATTCAAAAAAACAAATGAACAGAGGTTTGCCTACAAAATATTAAAAAGATCTCTATTTACTGCATTTCAATAACACACAGGCATTTCAAAAAGACTTTCTGGCCAAAAAGCAGATCTACATGGCCACACAAAGGTCAGTCATGGTCTCCAGACAGTCTTATTAAAAAGATAAACAAATAAGCATACCATCAAGTTTGAGCTGCTAATGTATCCCATACAAGTTATGCATGTCACTGTGCCACACCATTGATAGCCAAAGCTATAGAAGGTATATATGTACAAACATACAGTTATGATTATTCAGGCCAAAGAAAAATGTATCAAGTATTTGAAGGCAGCAGAAATAAACTGGACTATATATACTATAGAGAGTGAAATACAAGGTCATTATCTTGAAGGAGATATCTCATCATCAAAATAATTGTGCTTATAATTCCCTGTACTCCTTTACTACCATTGAGAAACAGTCTTGGAGTCCAGTTTAAGTCATTGCCTCATGTATTAGGTATATATATATGCATAGATTATATAAAAGGGGTTTTGTTTATTTAGTTTATGGACTTGTGCTTAGTTACGACTGCTACTTAGGACATTTTGTCAGTGTAGGATGGCTCAAACAAAACAAAATGTGACATAATGAAAGCAGAAACAGAAGTGTTTCACACGTTACACACGTTACACACACGTTACGCACACGTTACACTTGCTTTTTGGCTGACTTTTCAATAAAGTACACTGTTTTGGAACACGTTACACACGTTACATCAACTTTTTAAAAAAAAAACAAATACATATCTTTTTATAAAAAAAGTGTGTAACGTGTGTAACGTGTCAAATTCCCTATAGATTTCTTAGAACATTAAATGTAACGTGTGTGTAACGTGTGCGTAACGTGTGTGTAACGTGTACAATGATATCCCTAAGTTTAAAATTACTTATTATAGTTCTCTCATAAGAACAAGGTCTGCAAAATGGACAGTTTCATATCATGAATCGTGTAAATCTTTGCGTATGTCTGCTGCGACACGCCATTTTTTTTACAGTGAATGAACTAGCATCAGCTGGCAACTTGGGTATTTGACGGATAAGAGGATACTTATTTCTTTTAGTTAGTCTGGGTAGATTTCCCTTTTTCTGTGGATCCTGTGGTGAGTTGCCAGACAGAATAGGTAGCTTTTTTAGCATGTCAATAAATACTTGATGATGAATACATTGGGTACATTTTGCAAACTGTTCTTCCTGATATGTTCATCTCCTGATGCAGATATCTTAAAATGTACAGGCATTTCAAAGGAGTCTTTCTATATGCTGTCTTCATCCAAAAGGGGGAATATCAAACTGCTAATTTTCTTTGTTTACTTTGGAAAGAAAACGTTTCTTTCAAGAAAGAGAGGTTTTCCGGGAAAGAGGGTTAGGAAAATTATGTCCATATGATCGAAACAAGTTTGTTATATGAAGAACTGTATAGGTTTTCCAACAAAAAGAAGATCCACATGGTGCAAAGCCAAACTGTCACAACTAAGTCCGCCATTACGGATATTTCAAAAAACTGTTTATCACTGCAATTTTAATGCCAATGGTAGTTTACAGAACCAAAAATCAAAGGCCTATCACACACGGTTGCCAAGCAATCAAGCATTTCAGTTTGAAATTTTCAGACAACCCTCCACAAAATATATTGGGAAACTTTAAATATTGGTTTTAAAAGGGAAAATGCCCCTGCAAGTTGATAAGCCAGGTCGCCCCTGCCCCCAAATTCAATGTTGCTTATGTTGAAAGATAACAGAATGTTTCTGGGGTGAAGAAAAGTAGTCGGGGGCCTAGCAGCACTTCATACAACATTGGGATCAGGGGGAAGGGGGTTTTCCCAAATATTTTGTGGGGGCTTGTCTGAATTCAAAAAAACAAATGAACAGAGGTTTGCCTACAAAATATTAAAAAGATCTCTATTTACTGCATTTCAATAACACACAGGCATTTCAAAAAGACTTTCTGGCCAAAAAGCAGATCTACATGGCCACACAAAGGTCAGTCATGGTCTCCAGACAGTCTTATTAAAAAGATAAACAAATAAGCATACCATCAAGTTTGAGCTGCTAATGTATCCCATACAAGTTATGCATGTCACTGTGCCACACCATTGATAGCCAAAGCTATAGAAGGTATATATGTACAAACATACAGTTATGATTATTCAGGCCAAAGAAAAATGTATCAAGTATTTGAAGGCAGCAGAAATAAACTGGACTATATATACTATAGAGAGTGAAATACAAGGTCATTATCTTGAAGGAGATATCTCATCATCAAAATAATTGTGCTTATAATTCCCTGTACTCCTTTACTACCATTGAGAAACAGTCTTGGAGTCCAGTTTAAGTCATTGCCTCATGTATTAGGTATATATATATGCATAGATTATATAAAAGGGGTTTTGTTTATTTAGTTTATGGACTTGTGCTTAGTTACGACTGCTACTTAGGACATTTTGTCAGTGTAGGATGGCTCAAACAAAACAAAATGTGACATAATGAAAGCAGAAACAGAAGTGTTTCACACGTTACACACGTTACACACACGTTACGCACACGTTACACTTGCTTTTTGGCTGACTTTTCAATAAAGTACACTGTTTTGGAACACGTTACACACGTTACATCAACTTTTTAAAAAAAAAACAAATACATATCTTTTTATAAAAAAAGTGTGTAACGTGTGTAACGTGTCAAATTCCCTATAGATTTCTTAGAACATTAAATGTAACGTGTGTGTAACGTGTGCGTAACGTGTGTGTAACGTGTACAATGATATCCCTAAGTTTAAAATTACTTATTATAGTTCTCTCATAAGAACAAGGTCTGCAAAATGGACAGTTTCATATCATGAATCGTGTAAATCTTTGCGTATGTCTGCTGCGACACGCCATTTTTTTTACAGTGAATGAACTAGCATCAGCTGGCAACTTGGGTATTTGACGGATAAGAGGATACTTATTTCTTTTAGTTAGTCTGGGTAGATTTCCCTTTTTCTGTGGATCCTGTGGTGAGTTGCCAGACAGAATAGGTAGCTTTTTTAGCATGTCAATAAATACTTGATGATGAATACATTGGGTACATTTTGCAAACTGTTCTTCCTGATATGTTCATCTCCTGATGCAGATATCTTAAAATGTACAGGCATTTCAAAGGAGTCTTTCTATATGCTGTCTTCATCCAAAAGGGGGAATATCAAACTGCTAATTTTCTTTGTTTACTTTGGAAAGAAAACGTTTCTTTCAAGAAAGAGAGGTTTTCCGGGAAAGAGGGTTAGGAAAATTATGTCCATATGATCGAAACAAGTTTGTTATATGAAGAACTGTATAGGTTTTCCAACAAAAAGAAGATCCACATGGTGCAAAGCCAAACTGTCACAACTAAGTCCGCCATTACGGATATTTCAAAAAACTGTTTATCACTGCAATTTTAATGCCAATGGTAGTTTACAGAACCAAAAATCAAAGGCCTATCACACACGGTTGCCAAGCAATCAAGCATTTCAGTTTGAAATTTTCAGACAACCCTCCACAAAATATATTGGGAAACTTTAAATATTGGTTTTAAAAGGGAAAATGCCCCTGCAAGTTGATAAGCCAGGTCGCCCCTGCCCCCAAATTCAATGTTGCTTATGTTGAAAGATAACAGAATGTTTCTGGGGTGAAGAAAAGTAGTCGGGGGCCTAGCAGCACTTCATACAACATTGGGATCAGGGGGAAGGGGGTTTTCCCAAATATTTTGTGGGGGCTTGTCTGAATTCAAAAAAACAAATGAACAGAGGTTTGCCTACAAAATATTAAAAAGATCTCTATTTACTGCATTTCAATAACACACAGGCATTTCAAAAAGACTTTCTGGCCAAAAAGCAGATCTACATGGCCACACAAAGGTCAGTCATGGTCTCCAGACAGTCTTATTAAAAAGATAAACAAATAAGCATACCATCAAGTTTGAGCTGCTAATGTATCCCATACAAGTTATGCATGTCACTGTGCCACACCATTGATAGCCAAAGCTATAGAAGGTATATATGTACAAACATACAGTTATGATTATTCAGGCCAAAGAAAAATGTATCAAGTATTTGAAGGCAGCAGAAATAAACTGGACTATATATACTATAGAGAGTGAAATACAAGGTCATTATCTTGAAGGAGATATCTCATCATCAAAATAATTGTGCTTATAATTCCCTGTACTCCTTTACTACCATTGAGAAACAGTCTTGGAGTCCAGTTTAAGTCATTGCCTCATGTATTAGGTATATATATATGCATAGATTATATAAAAGGGGTTTTGTTTATTTAGTTTATGGACTTGTGCTTAGTTACGACTGCTACTTAGGACATTTTGTCAGTGTAGGATGGCTCAAACAAAACAAAATGTGACATAATGAAAGCAGAAACAGAAGTGTTTCACACGTTACACACGTTACACACACGTTACGCACACGTTACACTTGCTTTTTGGCTGACTTTTCAATAAAGTACACTGTTTTGGAACACGTTACACACGTTACATCAACTTTTTAAAAAAAAAACAAATACATATCTTTTTATAAAAAAAGTGTGTAACGTGTGTAACGTGTCAAATTCCCTATAGATTTCTTAGAACATTAAATGTAACGTGTGTGTAACGTGTGCGTAACGTGTGTGTAACGTGTACAATGATATCCCTAAGTTTAAAATTACTTATTATAGTTCTCTCATAAGAACAAGGTCTGCAAAATGGACAGTTTCATATCATGAATCGTGTAAATCTTTGCGTATGTCTGCTGCGACACGCCATTTTTTTTACAGTGAATGAACTAGCATCAGCTGGCAACTTGGGTATTTGACGGATAAGAGGATACTTATTTCTTTTAGTTAGTCTGGGTAGATTTCCCTTTTTCTGTGGATCCTGTGGTGAGTTGCCAGACAGAATAGGTAGCTTTTTTAGCATGTCAATAAATACTTGATGATGAATACATTGGGTACATTTTGCAAACTGTTCTTCCTGATATGTTCATCTCCTGATGCAGATATCTTAAAATGTACAGGCATTTCAAAGGAGTCTTTCTATATGCTGTCTTCATCCAAAAGGGGGAATATCAAACTGCTAATTTTCTTTGTTTACTTTGGAAAGAAAACGTTTCTTTCAAGAAAGAGAGGTTTTCCGGGAAAGAGGGTTAGGAAAATTATGTCCATATGATCGAAACAAGTTTGTTATATGAAGAACTGTATAGGTTTTCCAACAAAAAGAAGATCCACATGGTGCAAAGCCAAACTGTCACAACTAAGTCCGCCATTACGGATATTTCAAAAAACTGTTTATCACTGCAATTTTAATGCCAATGGTAGTTTACAGAACCAAAAATCAAAGGCCTATCACACACGGTTGCCAAGCAATCAAGCATTTCAGTTTGAAATTTTCAGACAACCCTCCACAAAATATATTGGGAAACTTTAAATATTGGTTTTAAAAGGGAAAATGCCCCTGCAAGTTGATAAGCCAGGTCGCCCCTGCCCCCAAATTCAATGTTGCTTATGTTGAAAGATAACAGAATGTTTCTGGGGTGAAGAAAAGTAGTCGGGGGCCTAGCAGCACTTCATACAACATTGGGATCAGGGGGAAGGGGGTTTTCCCAAATATTTTGTGGGGGCTTGTAGAGAAAATATGTATATTTTCCAAGCTTTTTCTTGTGACTATGAATAGAATAATTCAGTAAGAATCACCTTGTCTTCCCTTAAGGTATGTAAGCTAACATCTTAACTTTAAATATATATAATGTTTTGGAGAAAAAGAAAACATTAATTTGAGTGGCATCAGATAAATAATCTATGCAAATTGCCTGACTTTTTCTTCCAGAATTTCTATCCCATCCAATTAGGATACGTGGCTGTTCATGTCTTGATTCAATTACACTTCCATACAAGTTGTTTTATTATCGCATGTAAAGCCTAATTTGATCGTTCAGAGGAACCAAAGTAATGTACTTCTTGTCTTGGTTCTTGTTGATAATAAAGGGCGGGGAGAGGGCCTATTAAAACAAAATAATTTATTCATTTATTCGAATGAAGAGAACTCTTTTTGTATTGTAATATATTCACTTCGTCACACACAAGTGACATATTTTCCAAAAATCAACATCGTGCTTTATACTTTCTGATTTCGAACTGAAAAATTTAAAGTTAGCAACAACGGGCGTCTAACTGGGGCGTAAAGACCTGCAACATTACACACGGACGGACGGACTGACTGATAGACACGAGGAAATGAAAGATCAGCTACCTTGCGGCGCTGACCAATGACTCTATGTGAAATGCTAAACAACTCTGTGCTAAATGTTATACAAAAGGCCACTTTCACTATTAATTCATGAAAATATTAACTTTTTTTGAATTTAGGACATCTGTGGTGGAGTTTAAAAATTGGGAAATTTAGGCCAAAGTTCTTCAACTTTCATGAAATTTTGAACGGAGCACATTTGAAAGGTGTTGATTTCGAATTCGACAGTCATTTTGTCAGATTTGACTAAAATTGGACAATTTGGGCCAAATTTGGACCAAATTTCGAAAAATCTTCAAATTTCACTTAATTTTGCACAGATGACATTTGAAAGGTGCTGATTTCGAATTTGACAGTCATTTTACCGGATTTGATCAGAAATGGGTAATTCGGGCCAAATTTGTGCCAAATGTCGAAAGTTATTCAATTTTCATGAAAGTTTGTATAAAGCACAGATGGCATCGTTTCGCTATGACCAACCGTTTCAGAAATATCGTCGATCAAATACTTTGATGACTTCATCGCCAAAGTACCAAATAAAATTTAGGCCCCATCACCCGTCAGTTATCCCTAATAATTTTATATGTAAATTGTATTACTGTTATATATATATATAATTGATTGATTGGAGCGTCTTCAAATGAATCTTCACGTGGATGTGAAACATTACGACCAAAAAGTAGATGAAAGGGTGTCAATGCTTCTTCGAGATCGTCAGACGAAACGTAAGTTAAAGGACGACCATTGATGACGAATTGACTCTTACATAAGACAGTTTCTAGTTGTTCATAAGTCAGAAGGGAACGTCCAAGAGATTTTTTCAGCGAAAGTTTCACTGAACGAACTAAACGCTCATAAAAACCTCCCCACCAAGGAGAAGCGGGTAAAATGAACTTTTGTCGAACTCCAAGTTTAGAAAAGTAAGATTTCGCATCTCTCGACTTGAAAGTTCGAAAATTATCATTAACAAGATTCGCAAAAATGCGACTATATATTTCCCCAAAGTTGCGAAACTTAATCATACATCATTATATATTATACATTGTTAAGAAAAATATACATCATTAAATACCATAAGAAAAATATACATCATCAAATAACTACAATGAATGGTATAACTACCATCAATGTCGTACTCTCAGATAAAAATGTTGTCCTTACTAAACAGGGTAGAATCGAATTTGATACCACAAAAAAACTTATTTTGAATTTATTAGGAAATGAAGATGTTCATGGTCAAATGAGGTTTCTTTTACAAATTTTAAACAACTAAATATCAACAGCCGCACCAATGTGTAAGGCGATTTTAGCATAATAAACATGATCTTTATTGTTGCAGAAGCTTGACATCCTTTATACCATAAAATCACAACAAAACAATGTAACGGAAGACACTTGCACTTGCTTTTTGTAACTCAGATAAAACTGTCTTTCAAAATTATACAATCAAATTTACAAAAGAAGAAAAGAAAATTGTCAAACTTAATTTTAGTACTACAGTATTAAAGTATTAAAAATACTACTAGCCGCGAAGGCGGCGTCGCTCACCGCCCATGTCCACCTGCTCTGTATCACTGTATCAATAAACGTCAAATTTCCTTATAAACGGCTCGTACAACTTGTGTTCAACCAGAAGCAGATTCGAAGTCACAACCTCTGGTAAAACCAATCTTTTATCAGTGTAACAATACACTCAAAACGTAGAGAGAGAAAACTTCAACTTTTTATTAGCTTTTGTTTTAAAAAAGTTAAGCGCTCTAACATGGGTGCTATCAAACGTAAGGGGGAAAATGGTTTCTCTTCTTAAAAAGTTCACACGGAGGAGAGAAAAAAGGCACGTGCTAAATGAATAAATAGAATAAAAAAACTTCGAT
Source organism: Turritopsis dohrnii (assembly GCA_027922465.2). Taxonomy (NCBI): domain Eukaryota; kingdom Metazoa; phylum Cnidaria; class Hydrozoa; order Anthoathecata; family Oceaniidae; genus Turritopsis; species Turritopsis dohrnii. Next base: position 77,873 of record BQMF02000467.1, on the reverse strand, counting down.
CAGAACGCTTAACAATTAAATGAAGAAATTAATTTGTTAAAAGAAAAGCAAAAAAAAAACCATTTTGTTTTGATATGATACTCTTTTTTTACCTATCGGTTTTTAAACATTTTGATTGCTCAAAAAAAAAAGTTCACCCGTCTCAGACAGTCAGGCAAGAGTTAGTGGCAAACCGAACATGCTGCCACGTTCTGCCACTGCTGCTTTTTGTCCAAAATGTTTAATCAGTTAGTTTCTTTGTATTTAGTTGATGTACTGTTTTCAAAGCCAAGTCAACGTGGAATATAAAACTAACAATAATGATAAAAACAAAACGTTATTCCTATTAGTTCATCAGCCAAAAAAAGTCACGTTCGATTGGGGTTGCAATGTATTTGCTTCGAACTCACGTCGCACACAAAAAAAGAAATAATTTCGCTCACAACTCAATCTACCATTTTGCGTGACAGACAAACAAACAGACAAACAGAGAATCGGCTATTAATATATAGACTAGCCGCCAAGGCGGCGTCGCTCGCCGCCCATATCCACCTGCTCTGTATCACTGTATCAATAAACGTCAAATTTCCTTATAAACGGCTCGTACAACTTGTGCTCAACCAGGATTCGAAGTCACAACCAATCTTTTATCAGTGTAACAATACACTCAAAACGTAGAGAGAGAAAACTTCATTTTTTTATTAGCTTTTGTTTTACAAAAGTTACACGCTCTAACATGGGTGCTATCAAACAGGGGGAAAATGGTTTCTCTTCTTAAAAAGTTCACACGGAGGAGAGAAAAAAGGCACGTGCTAAATGAATAAATAGAATAAAAAAACGTTCGATTAGAACGCTTAACAATTAAAAGAAGAAATTAATTTATCAAAAGAAAAGCAAACAAAAAAAAAAACATTTTGTTTTGATATGATACTCTTTTTTTACCTATCGGTTTTTAAACATTCTGATTGCTCAAAAAAAAAGTTCACCCGTCTCAGACAGTCAGGCAAGAGTTAGTGGCAAACCGAACATATGCCGCCACGTTCTGCCACTGCTGCTTTTTGTACAAAATGTTTAATCAGTTAGTTTCTTTGTATTTAGTTGATGTATTGTTTTCAAAGCCAACGTAGTCAACGTAGTCCTTGGAATATAAAACTAACAATAATAATAAAAACAAAACGTTATTCCTATAAGTTCATCAGCCAAAAAAAGTCACGTTCGATTGGGGTTGCAATGTATTTGCTTCGAACTCACGTCGCACACAAAAAAGAAATAATTTCGCTCACAACTCAATCTACCATTTTGCGTGACTTACAAACAAACAGACAGACAGACAGACAGACAGACAGACAGACAGAGAATCGGCTATTAATATATAGATGAGGCAGATATATAGACGAGTTTCCAATGTTAATTACACTTTTATACTTTGTACATACTAAAAATCAAATACAATGTACAAAAATAGATAGGAAGTGCTAATGTGTATTGAAAATTTCTAACGTCGATTGTCTTTAAGGGGACTCCAGAGAACCAAATAAAGGGACAACATTTTGAAGTGTATAAAGAGACTTTTATTTCCTGTGAGGCTGCGTGCGCATACTCACAGGAAAATGACTTGATTAATGATATTTTATGTTGCAATATACCGTAATTATCGAGCAAAGAACACTGGTGTTTATAAACATTATGTCACTAACAAACTCTTCTATAAGCAAAAAGAGAATAACAAGAAGTTTCATATTCATAATTTAATTCAATATTTTGTCCTACATCCACAGAACATCATCATGCAGGACGAAATTTGAATTAAATTATAAATCAAAATGAAACTTCTTGTTATTCTCTTTTTGCTAAAGCTTTACGCCCTGAAGAATATCTTCAATAAATAAGCAAATAACTATCAAAAAGCAATCAAAAAATTTTGACAGAAGAGTTATTTTCAAAAGAGATGGGCTTAAAGTGACAATTTATAAAATCAAATTCAAGTGTTCAGAATAAACATCTCTGTTCAAAAAAATATGTGCACACCCATTATTTATTATTTGATAAAAATGACCATTGTAAATCCTAAATGAAAAAAAAAAACAGATTAGTGAAAATAGACTACATATCTATAACCAAATCACTAAAAAGCTGAAAGTAGACGTTTCGTGTAATCCATAGTAAATCCATAGTAAATTTATGTTTCTGTTGTCAGATTAAATGAATATCCAGGGAAGCACATTTTCCGAGCAGATATTGTCTCTCAATCTTTTCTGTTATTATACGAAATTGGTTTTCTGATGTTCTTATTGCATATACAACATCACATTTTTACTTGCTGTTTTGTAAGTAAGTAAGTAAGTAAGTAAGTAACGGGAGTTTTTAGTCCTTGGGCTTCCATCCGTAATGGTTGGTTCTTCCGCCCGCCGACTTGCAACTATTAGTTGACTTACCGCCAGAGATACGTATAGCATTGCTCTAACTTGCCCGAAGGCCAGTGTGCAGTCAGTCGATGGCTCCTAATGGGCTGATACGCTGCTTTTAAAGCGCATCGGAGTGGTGTATTGAGATACGACATGACTGGACTCGAACACGGGTCGCAGCGGTCGCACTCAAAGGTACTAACCACTACACCATCGCTGCACGATGTTTTGTAATGTACTTTTTGAAGTAACACTGGTTGAACTGGTTGTTCTCCACATAAAAAAGACTTCCTTTTATAGCACTGTACGCAGCATCATCTCAACAAAAACAAAACAACATTTTTCTGTTTTTACACGTTTCTTCAAAAGTTTTTACGATACCTTTTAAGACAATACTGAGCTAAAATGATTTATTTCCATCATTTAAAGTTGAATTCCCTTGAATCATTTTAAAAGCTATTGGAAAAATCAAAAATCTTCTACAGCCCATCAGCACTGACTGAAAAAACATGGCGTACTACTTGACTGTAGGCTAGCCTCTATTCTCATCTACTTTGGCGGCTAGGCGAAAATTGCATTCTGAACCGCGGCTATAAAAGTGAACGGAGAAGATGAAGGAGAAGGAAACTGCCGGTTTTAACATATATTTCGCCCTATGGGGAAATATACCGGGTGAGTCAAAAAAAAGTACCGTTGTTTCACAAAACGTATCTTTCGATTGACTAATTATGAAAGCTAGTGTTTTTTATTTCTGAATAGAGGAATCCTTTACCTACATTTTGGTGTATCATTTATCAAATTTGGTTGAGTAGAAAAAAAGTTATGGGCAAAAAACTGGAGGTGGTCCTTGTAAAAATCGTCGAAAAATGACAAAAATATCTAAACAAAACTTCTCCAAACAAGATTTTCTGTTCTTATTGCAAACCGTATGGGATTGAAACTCATACACGCTTCAATGTGCTAAAACTTATTTTTTTTAATTCCCAATGCTTAAATTAAGTAAAAAGTTCAAACTTTTTTCAAAATTTTATTAAAACTTTACTTGATGAAGTTTTTTATAAAGACTGTTTTGTAAAAAATGCCACAACTCACGTTACAACAAAGAATTTGGGTATGTATCTAGTTTCCAGTTTCGAGAAGTTTTGTTCAGCTTTTTTCGTCATTTTTCGAGACTTTTTACAAGGACCACCTCCAGTTTTTTGCCCATAACTTTTTTTCTACTCAACCAAATTTGACAAATGATACACCAAAATGTAGGTAAAGGATTCCTCTATTCAGAAATAAAAAACACTAGCTTTCATAATTAGTCAATCGAAAGATACGTTTTGTGAAACAACGGTACTTTTTTTTGACTCACCCGGTATAATAATTAATTTTGGAACACCTTTCCTTGACATAAGCCTCTCAAAAGCTCTAATAAATGCTGGTGACTTCATGTTTGGTACCAACTTTAGATGAATGGCTCTGCTGCTGGCACACGTAAAAAGTAATATGTAGACCTTTTTGGCTACGGCTTTTGCGGCTTCTCGGACATATAAAGGTCCGGCATAATCTAACCCTACATTACAAAATGAAAAATCATCACTAAAACGAAAAGAAGGGAGATCTGGAGTCTCTGGGGGAGACAATGTTCGCGCTTGATAGCTTCGGTTGAAACAGTTGTTGTTGTTGCAGTTGTAGGATTAACGCACTTTTTTGATTCGACGAGGACATCTGTATCATCCAACATCGCCTCGACATCAAAAGAATCATCAAAATTACTTACTGTTGCCTTCTTAGCCACCTCTCGAAATCACTCAATTCACAAATCCGTGTAGGAATATCTGCAGGATTATCCTTTCCCGAAATAAAAAACCACTTATCACTATCAACAATCTTTCGTATCTTCACCATACGATTTTCAACCCAAGGCGTCCAATTCTTATTCTTCCCTTTCAACCAACACAAAGCAACTTGCGAGTCAGACCAACATTTAATATCATCAATAGAAGTCTTTCTTTTTAAATTAACTAAAACTTGCCCTACAAGTTCACTCAAGAGTAAACATCCTGAAAGCTCTAACCGCGCAATACTCATTTTTTTCAAAGGCGCAACCTTGGTTTTCGCAGCTATAAAGAAAACTTTAGTCTCAGTGAGCAACTTAACTTGAAAATACAAAACTGCAGCATAGCATGTCTCTGAGCTGTCGCAAAACCCATGCAAGGTAACAAATTCGTAGCGTTCACTAGAGCTAACATAAGCAAAACGACTTACTCTCAACTCAGCAAAACGTGTTATCTATATATTAATAGCCGATTCTCTGTTTGTTTGTTTGTTTGTGCGTTTGTTTGTTTGTTTGTAAGTCACGCAAAATGGTAGATTGAGTTGTGAGCGAAATTATTTCTTTTTTTGTGTGCGACGTGAGTTCGAAGCAAATACATTGCAAACCCAATCGAACGTGACTTTTTTTGGCTGATGAACTAATAGGAATAACGTTTTGTTTTTATCATTATTGTTGGATTTCTGCGTAAGCAAGAAAGCCTTTACGATCGTCTTTGTTTTTCTTAGTTTTTTTTTTTTCATCTTACTGTCCAAACCTAGCGATTTTTTCCGCCGTCTCAATTTTCATTGGTGCATAAAGCGCCACTATTACGAAAGGGCGCTAATAAACTTTAATAGCGCTTAGTTTATTGGCTTGATTATTTCCGCCATGTGATCATCCGGGTATTTTTCGACTTTACATTTGCACGCCGTTCGCATAATGGTATACCACAGCGTGACCGAAGAAACCTTAAATTTCCAAAAGTAAGAAGATTTGCACTTCCAAAACCGAAAATAAAGGGTAGAAATTTATAATTATCTTGCAATGATTCTACTACGTTCATTCTTTTCTAAAAACAAGTTCTCAATGTTTTGTGAAAACAGTGTGTGCAGCTTTTATGTTTTGCAAAATGTCTGCGATTCTTTTAAGCCTTTCTAGATGCAAAATACTGTTTGTTTCATGTGTGGGCTTAGTGCTTTTTAAGCTCTGGATACATACAGCTCAGCTCAGTTTCCTTTTCAGCTCCAACAACATACAGAGAATGTCTTGTTACCCTCTGTCTGTCGCTGTGCATCTCATTTTATGTTTGATGTTTCTCTAGCTATTTTTTAGCCTATTATATACTTGTATAGTTCTTGGCTGTATTATCAATGTCCTGAATTAGGAATGGGGACTTACTATTTACGATAGCAAATTGAAACTTATCTTGATTGTCTGTAAATTCTAAATATTGGACATCTTTTAACGCAAATTTCTGTTTTCAGTTATATGTTTGCTAATTTTGGTAGCTAAGTTTAGGTCATATTTTTCATAATCCTAATCTTTGTTTACTTTTTGTGTTTGGGAAGTCTTTTCGTAATTAGGAAGATTGACCGTACATACGTAATCACTGTGATATCTGAAAGCATATGAATTTGATGTTATTTTGTTCATTAAGTTTATTAGAAGTTAATGTAAGGTTCGTATTGTGTCAGTTATGCTTTCATGATGCCCTGGCGTGTATACGTAATTAAAAATTTATTGTTTTTTAAGTTTCTGAATAAATTTTTATAATCTTTTCATGAAATTTAGTTCTGGTAATGCATGCTTTTAAATTAAAAAGATGGCAATGACATATTGTTACTCAAATTAAAGCACAAATTTCTGTTTTCAGTTATGTATGTTGATTTTGTATGTATATAGATGTATTTCGTATCAATAAAATCTATGCTTTCCTTTTTCTCCTTCTGAATTAGGAATTCTGTTAGGAAGATTGACAAGACATATTAAATTCATAAAGCGGGGTTTACACTATCAGATTCTGTCTGACAGATTCTGTCGATTCGACAGAATCTGATAGTGTAAACAGAAAATCGAAAGTTTTTTTTGTCGAAAGATTCACCTTTCGACAGAATCTGAAAAGTTGAATTTTTTCAACTTTTCAGATTCTGTCGAAAGTAAATCAGCCAATGAAATTACAGTTTCGGCTCATTAAATATTAATGATGTGAAGTTTCTAGGAATTTACAAGCACGCACGTTTTATAAAAGACGTGTTGAGTTTTATAACAATAGCAATAGCTGCAGCAACACGTTTTTTCTTGAAAGGCGCCATTCCACAAATAAATATTTTCGACATAAAAATGCAAATGTAAACGCAAAAATCTGTCATGAATAATTAATGAGAAAAATCGTTTGACAGAATCTGTCAGACAGAATCTGATAGTGTAAACCCCGCTTAACATTTACAATGACTTACGTGCATACTCATTGTCTTATCTAAATTGATCACTGAATCCTTAATATCATTTCGTACCAACAAAATAAATAACATGTCATTCAGATAAAGTTTTGCATAGTGACAATTATGTTTTTTCCAGATTTTTGGGGAGTACGTGATCAGAAATTTAATAAATATATATTGTGGATTAAACTTTTCTTAAATTTCAAGAATGTCATAGTCTTTCTTTTTTCATACTTCAGCTGATTTTTCAGAAATCCTTATGCCTGCAAGGGCATCTTGTTAGATTTCTGCGAAAGCAAGAAAGCTATTACAACCGGCTTTCGTTTTTTTTTTCTTCTTCTTTTTTTTCTTACTGTCCAAACCTAGCGGTTTTTTGAAATTTCGTGCGTGCATTTACATGAAACCAAAGCATCGTGCATCGCATGTCAACGAAAGATTTACTCAAGTTTCTTTGCTCAATATTAAATGGATTTTAAAGAATATATACATATTTTAAGGAGAAAACAGAAAATATATAGAAGAAACTTATAATTATCTTGGACTGTGATCATTCTTTTCTAACTAAAAAGAAGTTCTCAACGTTTTGTCAAAAGTGGTAAATATATTTTATATCTATATTGGTGAACAGTGTTCCGTGGCACAGTTGGTTAGTACAGTCAACTCTTAACCGAAGGGTCGCTGGTTCGACCCCACGTAGCTTCTGAAGCTTTTTTTCGAATTTCTAAATATGTCATAAAATATTTCGATTTTGGTGGTTCGAGCCCACTTAGATCGTGTAGCTTTTTTTGTCGAATTTCATAAATGTCATAACATTTTTCATTTTTCATGCTTCAACAGATTTTGCAGAAATCTTTTTGCCCGTAAGGGCATCTTGTTAGTTTTATATTCCACGTTGACTTGGCTTTGAAAACAGTACATCAACTTAATACAAAGAAACTAACTGATTAAACATTTTGTACAAAAAGCAGCAGTGGCAGAACGTGGCAGCATATGTTCGGTTTGCCACTAACTGTTGCCTGACTGGGTGAACTTTTTTTTTGAGCAATCAAAATGTTTAAAAACCGATAGGTAAAAAAAGAGTATCATATAAAAACAAAATGTTGTTTTTTTTTTTGCTTTTGTCGTAATAGTTGTCTTAATTTCTTTTAATCGATTTCTTTTAATCTATTTTAATCTGATCGAACGTTTTTTTATTCTCTTTATTCATTTAGCACGTGCATTTTTTCTCTCCTCCCGTGTGAACATTTTAAGAAGAGAAACCATTTTCGACCTGTTTGATAGCACCCATGTTTGAGCGCGTAACTTTTTTAAAAAAGCTTTTTTACAAAAGCTAATAACGATTAACTGATTAACGATTGGTTTTAAAAAATAAATAAGTCACACATAATGAAAAACCTGAAAAATAGTTAATGTAACACTGATGTAACACTGACTGCACACCAGAGGTTGTGACTTCGAATCTTTTCCAAGTTGTATGAGCCGTTTATAAAGTAATTTGCCGTTTATTGATACAGTGATACACAGAGCAGGTGGATATGGACGGCGAGCGACGCCGCCTTGGCGGCTAGTATCATCTAAAAACGTGTTCCATATTAATAGTATCTCAGGAGGAACATCGCTATCCCAGTCACTTTTATCCTTGCAAAGAAGTTGAAAAATGGCTTTAACGCGCGCAGTGATGGGCGAAATAAAACCAAGAGGATCAAAAAAGGCGGCAGCAATCTTTAATACATTGCGCTTAGTTGTAGGTAAAGATCTAGCTAATCCAATAATCTCACCGAAACGAAAAACAAATTCATCAGAGTCTAAATCCCACTCTATTCCCAAAACCTTCTTAAAACGTAAATCTTCTGACACCTGCTCCTTTTCATTAAAAAACGCTTGCAATTCTTTTGAATTGCTAGCCCATTTCCTCAAAAAAAATCCACCCGACTTCAAAATTGACGAGCAATTTTCATAAAAATCTTTAGCTTCGGCAATATCAGAGCAACCTGAAGAACAATCGTCAACATAAAGATCATCTAAAAACTTTTCTACAAGGGAGCCATATGTTGCTTTAAACTTTTGAAGATGATGACGCACTGTAGCATTTAAGATAAAAGGAGAACTGGTAAGGCCAAAAACAAGACGTAAAAATCTGTAAATGACAAGAGGAGATAAAGAATCAAAAGGATTCTCATACCAAAGGAAACGTAAAAAATCACGATGTTTTTGGTCAATTTCGATCTGAAGAAAAGCTTGTTTAATGTCAGATAAGATAGCAATAGGATTTAACCGAAAACGCAAAAGAATTTCAAAGATTTCAGCAATAAGATTAGGACCAGGATACAAACAATCATTACAAGAGGCATCAAATACAACTCTCAGCTTAGTGGTTTCCCGATTCTCCTTAACAACACCCCTATGGGGCAGATAATGAACATCACCTTCATTTATCTCATTATCAGGTACTCTCTCAATTATACCGTCTTCTTCGTAATCCTTAAACACTTTATCATACCTCTCAACAGAATTTTCCTTCAACAACCTACCGTGCATGTTTTTCAACCTTTTCTTACTCACATAAAAATTATCTGCGAGAGGAGGATGGTCAGGTCGAAAAGGCAGCTTCGTCACATACCTCTCGCCATTAAAGCAGATATTCTTTTCAAACTGATGTATCACACAGTCCTCAGATCCCTGAATACTTTCGATTTTCCAAAACCTTTCTAAATTTTCCCTCAAGTCATCAATTACAGGGGCACTACAAGGCTGGACGTCACATCTCATCACATGCTCTACATTGGCCGAAGTTGAAGAATCCGAAAAAATCTTTCCACTAAAAACCCAACCAAAATGAGTTTCGTTCGCCGTAGACCCTCCACGCGTTCTGAAAAATTTGCCAGTAAAAAAATTATGGTAGTAATCTACTCCTACTAAAATGTCAACATCTAAATCACAACAAGAATTGTTAGAATCTGCAAGTTTCAAATACCGCAATGAAGGATAGCTGTCAAGGGCGGAAGAGATATTCTGATTAGTCAAAAGATCACACAGATGTGGAAAGCAAATTACTTCGAGGCAAAAGGATTTTTCAAAATCAACTTGTACAAAAACCTGAACAACATCAAGAGTTTGGGTAACTTTCTCAGATTTTCCAAAGGGTTTAACGAGAATTCTCTCCTGGCGAATAGTCTTAAGGTCAAGTTTCTGACGTAATTTCTCAGAAATATAAGACCTTTGAGATCCACTATCGAGAAGTAGTCTAGCATTGAAAAGAGATCCACTCGGACAAGAAGAAACCTTAAAAGAAACAGTCTGCAAGAAGAAGAAGACGTAAGTTTTTCAGTTTCACTTTTCACACTTTTTTCAGTACCTGAAGGCTTTGGGCAAATAGAGATGTGATGTTTATTTCCACACTTATGACAAACAAAAGAAGATCTACACTTGCTCGCAATATGACCTCCACCCAAACAAACAAAACATTTTTTAAACCTCTCAAGAATGGCCTTACGAGCGTTGACGTCAGTGATACGATCACAACGACAAGACGAATGATTTTTTTGACAATAAATACACTTAAATACACTTAGGTCTCGCTGACTCACCTCCAACATGCAAATTACCAGCTGACGTCACTGTTTGTTCCCTATGCTCTCTCACTTCTCCTCCACGACTGTTCGAAAAAGACAAACAATTTTCCTTAGCCTTTAACTCCGAATCCAAAAGCTCCATAAATCTCTCCAAATTCCAAGTATCGCCACCAAAACCTCTAGAAATAGCGACGAGCATCTCCTCAGGAAGCTTATCCTTCAAAAGGGAGATCAACAAACATACGTATGTCTTCGTTTCTACATCCAATGAAGCAAGATTTCTCAAACACGTCTCAACATCATTGTACAACTTCCTCAAACCCTCTACATTTTCAATACTTTTTACTTTCTTAATCTTTCTTAATCTTGTCCATATGTGCCGAAATTAACACCTGGGGTTTGCCAAACCTATTCCTCAATAATTTGATTGCTTGATGATAATTCTCAGATGACAATGTCAGCCCTTTGACACATGACAAAGCCTTACCAGAAAGAAAACGTAATAGATAGTTAAACTTATCGACATCAGGGACGCGATCATTACAATTCACAGAAAGATTAAACCTATCCCAAAAACCTTGCCACTCCAACGGTTCACCTGAAACAGTAGAAATCTCTAACTTAGGGAGTTTGCACTTAACTAAATCGCTGAATTTCCATTCGAAAAACCTGTTTCACTCGATATCTCGTGTACACTCTTATTCAACCTCAACTCACTCAACCTTACTGTAATCGTCGCCAACAAATCGTGTCAGTGACTCGAGACTTTCCTCTACATCCTTCTCTACATATTCTTCGTCTATCTCATTTTGAATATCTTCATCGAGCGCTTTCAACTCCTCACTCTTTCTACTCAAACTACTTTCGAAACTTAGTAACTTTGCTTCAGTTACACTTTCGCCGTCTAGATAATCACTTGCCTTGGATAAAACTTTATTAAATTGCGTGCGCAAACCTTTTCGCTTGTTGATTTGCCTATTGGTTGCTGCCATTACTTTAAAACAAAAAGACAACAGAAACAAAAAACAACAACAACTTCTCACTTAAAAAATTAGCAAAAAAAATTTTGAGAAACTACTCGTGCTCTGTACGAATCCGAAGAGAACGAAGGAAATCAACTCGAAAATGTGTCAAAAAACTTCACTAACAAAGAACCAAGTTCTATGAAGAAAAATGTGCTTCTCAGATAAAAAAAATTAAATTAGAGAGTAAAAAAAAATCAATCTCTCGCAAAATCGAAAAGGAAAATCAATCAATCCAAGAGGATTCAACGCCAACTCACGAACAGATAAATTTCAGAAAAATACTTTTATACCCAATTTCAGATGTCCTCGTCTTTTTTAGAATGCGGTAACATGGAATGTTTCAGCTAAACAGCGACTCAGGAAAAATCAGCTAAACAGCGACTCAGGAAAAATCTGCTAAACAGCGACTCAGGAAAAAAATCAGCTAAACAGCAACTCAGGAAAAATCTGCAAAACAGCTACTCAGGAAAGTTCGGCTAACAGTAATAAAACTTTGTATCTTCGAGTCCCTCATCGGGCGCCATTTAAACTTTCTCGAAAATGAAAAAGGGACAGGGAGGAAAACAACGTGGACACGAAGAATTACACGAACGTCACATAGCATGTTATCTTGTCCCAGTCCAAGAAAGAAGAGAGCGAACAGACACGTGCTCGTCGATATATACATAAAAGAGTCTGGGAACTAGTTAAATAAAAAATGGTAGATACAATAACAAAATATGGTAAAGTGATAAAATAAAAGAAATTTATATTTCTTTTACAGGGGGTATGGGGATAGAGGCTGAACACTTTCTACGTGCACTCGCAACACACTTATCAGACAAAAATGACGATCTCTTCTCAGAAGTATTGAATTGGTTGCGCACAAAAATCTCGTTTGCATTGAATCATAAGAATAACTTGACCGTAAATTAAAACTAAATATATCATACCATGCGCGAGTGAATGTACCATAGCGTCGGGTCAACCCATGCCAAGTGAGGGAAATAAAATGAAATAAAACAATACTAAATAAATAAGTAACTTTAGTGTAAAAAAAAACAGGCATAAACAATAATATTTTAAATGATTAGTTAGTGTAAGTAGGGTTTAATCATAAAACACCAGCAAAGACGAAAGAATTATACATGCGTTAGTTGTGTATCATAATTTTTTTTGAACGGTTTTTTTCATAAAGCGTGGTTCACACTGTGCGCTAACGATGAGATAAGTACAGTGCGCATGATAAGCCTTTTCCTTATCTCATAGTGTGAACGTGAAAGTACCTGCTTAACTTTTTCCTTAGGACAGCTTTATACAGCCGCATAATCGCCGTGTCGAATTAAATTACTTTAAATTCGGGTAAAATTCGACAAAAATGCGACAGTCAATTTATACAGGTCCTTCTGCCGCATGTCGAAGATTGCCGTTTTATTCGACAAACTCTGCTGAACTTAATTCATTATGTCGCACTTAATTAATTTTTCACTTTATACAGTCGAATTCTCGTCGCATTTAATAAAGAGTTTAATTCGACGCGGCGATTATGCAGCTGTATAAAGGTGTCCTTAGCTCAACGTTATCTCATCGTTAGCCGATTTTTTGAAATCAAAACTTTTTGATATTTTTTTTCGGCTAACGATGAGATAAGAATGATTTCTCTAATCTTCAAAGGAAACCGACGAAATGTCCTCAATGAGAGTAAAGTTTTGATTAATGAAGATAAGAAAGACGTTTCCTTTTCATATGAAAGGAAAGACGTGTGCTGATTTTATTTCATATAAAATTTCCATACGATTTAATATTGGATAATCGAGCCCATTCTCCTTCATAATGGTACCCCGAGCTTCGCAATTTCTCTTTTTCGAGTATTCCCGCAACTGTTCGCATGTTTTACTTATTTTCGAAAATCCAAATCAATCTATTTCATCATGGATGATCAAAACATAATTAATTGTAATGTGATTGCACAACAGGGTGATATGAACCGTAGTGTTGTGAGTGAAACTAACTCGGCCGTTGAGCCTTTGAGTAGTGAAGTGCCTGTCGTCGAAGAACAGGAGAGCCTCGAGGTCGTTGAACCATCCTTCAAGAGGCAGCGTTTCGAGCCATTGGCAGAAGAGAAACATAATGCTTATGAACTACCAGCAGAATTAGCTGACTATACAAATAAATATATGGACAGGTTTGTCCAAGACAAGGACATTCGAGACAGTATAATGACTGAAAATCCTGTTCCTTCAAACATTCGTTAGCCTAAGAAGATGGACGAATTCTTTCGTGAGCTATTAGAGGAAAATCGATGTAGAGTAGAATTAACTCTAGATGACGGATTAGAAAAAATCCAACACAAACTTGTGAATGTTTATGGTCCCTTGAGTAGGACATGGTATGCTGTGGAAGTAACCTTAGGCATGCCAGCAGAATGTCGACCAGAACTTTCCTTGCAAGAGATGTCACAAACTGTTGAACAGACGGTCGTGTTAGTGGGTCAAGCATTTAATGCTAGTACATACCACAGGCGTTTAAATGCAATGTCTGCCATAATGCTGGATAAAAAGAAGGTGAAATCCATGCTGAAAGACCACAGTCAAGTTCTTGAAGATTCTGGTTCACAACTGTCTGGTGGAAAATTTCAACAACATGTCATAGACAAAGCTAAGGTGAAAGAGAAGTCAAAGGAATTTCTTCCTTCACACAACAACAAGCTCAAGTTCCAGTCAACTTTCTCTGGTTTCAACCAACAACGTAGCAAGCCCTTTCTACCAAGCCCCTCATTTCAAGGGAAGAGAAATGGGGGGCAATCAACTTTTTTGCGTAATGACTTCAGGAAGAATCCAAAGTCCAGCTTCCCACGGATCAGTGGTAAGTGTCAGAAAACACATGGAAACCTTTGACAACATGGCTCCATTGAGAGTGAGAAACAAGGTTTATCCAGAGATACTTCCAGAGAAAAATCTTCAGCATGTTCATCCATTAGTGAAAAACCTTTTCAGAGAACCAATAGGCAACTATCCACTGGCAGGAAGGTTAAAACATTCCCAAAAAAATTGGGGAAAGTTGACAAGAGACCCAGAAATATTAGGGGTTGTTTCTGGTTACCAAATTCCTTTTCTGTCAGAACCATGTCAAAACACTCCCCCTCATCAAGCACAAATGAAGCAGGAAGAAGTTTCTCTTGTGTTGGAGGAAATAGAAGCCATGATGACAAAGGGAGCCATTCAAAAAGTTTCTCACAGGAGGGGCCAATTTGTAAGCAATATTTTCCTGGTAGGGAAAAGGATGGGGGGAACCGACCAGTAATCAATCTAAGGAATCTCAACTCATTCATACCTTACCAACACTTCAAAATGGAAGGCCTACATTTGGTGAAGGAAATGTTGCAGGAGAGGGACTTTCTGTGCAAAATCGATCTAACAGATGCATATTTTTGTGTTCCTCCGCACCCGAAGTCTCAAAAGTATGTCAGGTTTCAGTGGCAGGGAAACCTGTACGAGTTTCTATGCCTATGCTTTGGTCTTGGTCCAGCTCCACGAATCTTCACAAAGTTACTGAAAGTACCGATTTCTATATTGAGACGAATAAACATTCGTGTGATCATTTAGTTAGACGACATGTTGCTAATGAGCCAAACAAGGGAACACTTGTTCATGGCCCGCGACACTCTAATTTTCTTACTTCAACAGTTGGGATTTGTGATAAATCTAAAAAAGTCAGTGATGGAGCCAGTCCAAAAAAATATGTTTTTTAGGCATGGAAATAAACTCGGTAGAGATGATCATAAAATTACCTCATGAGAAGGTGCAAAAATTGCAGGAAAAATGCCAATATGTTCTGACTCATCCCTCCATGACTGTATGGGAGTTGAGCAGTTTAGTGGGCAAGTTATCCTCAACTTCACAGGCAGTAGTTCCAGCAAATCTCCAGATACGTTTCCTTCAACAAACTTTAATAGAGGCTTTGAAAACGGGAAAGAGTTATCAATCACATCTAACTTTAACTCAAAGGGCTCTTCAGGAGATCAAATGGTGGTTGAACAATATAATCTTGAACAAGGGCAAGTCTCTTTTGAAACCACTGAGTCAGGTTATACTTCAAACAGATGCCTCCAAAAAAGGATGGGGGGCGTATTGCCAAGGGAAGCGTAAAGGAGGACAATGGTCACAGGAGGAAAGACTCTTACACATCAACATTCTAGAACTAAAGGCAGCTTACTTAGCTACTCTGACATTCAGGAAAATGAATAAGTTTCAGCATATACATTACCAACTAAACAATATGACAGCCCTATCTTGCATAGTGAAAATGGGGGGAACCAAAAACAAGGATCTCATTCAGATATCAAAAGACCTGTGGGACTTTTTGATAGCTCAGGAGATCACAATTACTGCCGAGCATCTCCCAGGGGAATTGAATGTGAGGGCAGACTGGAATTTTCACGATTCCAGCGAATGGAAACTGGCCCCCACAGTCTTTCGGAAGGTTTGCCAGTTATGGGGATTGCCAGATGTGGACCTGTTTGCATCACGACTCTTCCATCATCAGTTACCAACCTACATGTCATGGAAGCCCGATCCGGGTTGCTACGCAGTAGATGCGTTGCAACAGGAGTGGAAAAACTTTTATCCGTATGCATTCCCTCCCTTTGCCCTGATAGGAAGAGTTTTGATGAAGGCCAAACAGGAAAAAGTGTGCATGATATTAATCATACCTGCCTGGCAAACACAACCTTGGTATGGTCCTCTTTTGGACATGGCAGTTGCAAATCCAGTGCTTCTTCCTCAACACTTGAATCTCCTGGAAGGAACCCAGGGAAACTATCACCCCTTACTTCTAAACCAATCACTAAAGCTAGTGGCATGGAAAATTTCAGGCAAGTTTTGGCAAGTGAAGGCATATCAAAAAGGGCTACAGAACTTATCTCAAATGCTAGAACAAGAGGCACAAATTCTAGTTACAAATCGTCCTGGGGAAAGTGGGTTAGCTGGTGTCACGAACGGAAAGCTGATCCCTTTCGATGTCCTATAAATTTAGTACTGGATTATCTTGCTAGTCTTTTTTATCAGGGTTTTGAATATAGTTCAATAAATAGCCACAGATCTGCAATATCAGCCTATCACATTCCCATTGAAGGTTTTCCGGTGGGACAGCATCCACGAGTTTGTGTTCTTACATCAGGTGTGATGAACAAACGTCCTCCCAAACCGAAATTTGTTTTTGTCTGGGATGTACAACAAGTTTTGGATTACTTAGATACTTTTCCAGAGATCAAGTTGCTATCTGATAGGATGCTTGTTCTCAAGGTGGCAATGTTGTTAGCATTATGTTCTGCTTCCAGAGGATCAGAAATGAAACTTTTTGACACACGCTTTATGGTTAGAACCAGGGTTTCATACAAATTTAAATTTGCGGAAGTGACAAAAACTAGGAAAAAAGGCTCACGTCCTCCGGAAGTGGAATATCATGAATTTCCAGAGAACAAGAATCTCTGTGTTGTGACTTTATTAGATAATTATTTAGAGAGGTCCAAACCATGGAGGGGTGATTCTAAATTCCAGTTACTACTTAGTCCCCTAAAACCACATAATGA
Organism: Turritopsis dohrnii; assembly: GCA_027922465.2. Lineage (NCBI taxonomy): Eukaryota > Metazoa > Cnidaria > Hydrozoa > Anthoathecata > Oceaniidae > Turritopsis > Turritopsis dohrnii. The sequence goes on along the minus strand of BQMF02000467.1, from coordinate 61,081 downwards.
AGTAGTTCGTTCCACTATAGAAGGATGGGTTAAAGCTGTGCTGAAGGGTACCGGTGTAGACATCAAATTATTTACTGCCCACTCATGCAGATCGACGTCTTCTTCCAAAGCAAGTGCTATGGGTTTGTCGTTGTAAGGAATACTAGATAGAGGAGATTGGTCTAGAAATTCTTCAACGTGGCAGAAACACTACTGTCGGCCTATTGTAAATAAATCTCAGGTTTACCAGGACATGATATTTAAGAAATGAGTTTTGCTTTGAACTGAGAAATTGCGAAGCTCGGGGTACCATTATGAAGGAGAATGGGCTCGATTATCCAATATCAAATCGTATGGAAATTTTATATGAAATAAAATTTATCAATTACGTAAGGCGCGTAGCGCCGCAATGTAATTGAGATTTTATGATGACTTTATTGATGACTTTATTTATTGTTTTTAGGCTACCGTAACAACTATCGTGGAAGTAATAATCATTCCAGAACGTGATTACTTTTAGAGAAAAGATTATTTTATTGTATATTTGTTATTGTCTTTTACCTTGCCCCACTCTACCTTGATTTTGCCGGTTTGAGGCAACAAAAGATGCATTGTTGGGTTCCGCGAACGCTTCTCTCGGGGTACCATTATTGCGGGAATGGGCTCGATTATCCAATATTAAATCGTATTTCAATTTTATATTCATAAAATCTCAATTACATTGCGGCGCTACGCGCCTTACGTAATTGATAAATGAGAGAGTAAAAATAAAAATGGCAGACAAACAAAAAAGACTATCGATCGAAGAAGAAAAAATTTTGGCATTTGAAGTCAAAAAATACCTATGTTTGTTTGACAAGACAGGGGACAGGGGAATCCACGACCTTCTATTTTTTTTATTCATATATTTCCTCTGTGATTTCTGCGTTCTGCTACACAGCGGAAGCAGCAGGAAAATTTTTTTTTCTTAACCATAAAACTTGTTATTTCCTTACACTTCAAGTCACTTGGAGTTGCTTATAAAAAATTTTTTAATGTTGTTATCTTTTTCCTTAACACAGTGTGAACATCAAAAGTACCTGTTGATCGAAATTAAAAATCGGCTAGCTTCTCATGCGCACTGTGCTTATCTCATCGTTAGCGCGCAGTGTGAACGACGCTTAAAGAGCTTGTTGTAAAAAAAACCCCAAAAAAACACGCGCTTCTTCGAAAGAAAACTATATGTTTTTAATTACGGTATTCGCTTATGTTTTTAATTATAATTTCATAAAACCAAAAATGAATTCGAACAAATAACTGCTGTTTTGAACTAGATCTTTGAAGGCCTTTATGCACAAAGACAGTGTAAATAGCTAACAAGCGCATAAGGTATAATAAGAATATTTGAACTGAGGTTTTGCTAACAAGAAAAACGTATCTAATTTCAAGTATCAAAGTACTGTTACTAGCATAAGTAACTTCCTTCACGAATAAATTAAGTGATAAAATATCTAAGGAAATTTATTTTGAAATGTTCTTGATATGTAAAAACTTCGAAAATTCAAAAGGCTGCGTTCCTTTATTAGAATTTACATTGCGTTATTAGTTGAGTCTCGCAGACTCTAAACCGTAGGCTTACTGCCATTTCGGCCGGAGGAGTAGTAGTAGTAGTCCACGGGTGTTTTAATACGGTATTCGCTTTCGCTGCTAACCTGCGGAAAACCTAATCATGCTATAACAATATTGAAATAAAAAACAAAACAAAAAAAAAAACAAAAAGAAAATTCAAGTACACACTTTTTTTTTTATAAGAACAATTTTATAAGAACATGAGCCTCAGATTTGGCCAAAACATAAGAACAAAATAAGAACAACCCGAGGCTCAAATTAATGTTTCAAAAATTAAGAACAGCCTAAGCCTGAATTTTCTTATAAAATAAGAACAATTCATGATAGGAACAACTCATGATGTGAATTCACTCACTGGCAAATGCTTTAGAAGTTTGTTTTTTTTGACTTGCATACTCATATCGGGTCATTGGCGAACAGCAATCATGCTTTTAAACAGTTGTTTTTAAAAAGATTAATTTAAATTTTACTGGAAGTTCTATAATATAAGAACAAAATGAGGCTGAAATTTGAAGCTGTGTTCTTAAAGCTAAGAACAAAATAAGAACAATTCAGGCTGAAAAAGGCTCAAAAAATAAGAACAGCCAGCCTCGGGTCAGATTTTACTAGTTCTTATAAAAAAAAAAGCGTGTACGCATTTATCCTAAAAATAATATATAACTGAAAACACAAATTTACCCAGAAGATAAGAAGTAACAAACAAAAACATAATTAGGGGGGGTTCGTAAACTCGACAGGCCTGTTACACGAAAAAAATCAATTACTTGTGAGAGTTTTTTTAAAACTGTTCTACTAAAAAGGTACTTTGGAGATTTAAAGCCTTTTGTTGTATCAAAAGAAACATCATTACTTTGCACGCTTATTTCAAGTGTTGATGTGAAGTTTCTAATGACTTTGTAGGGAAAAATTCACGAACAACTCTACTAAGTTGCATACAGTTCCCTACAAATCTATAGAAAAATAGCTTCGTGTGAACGAAACATGTTTTTTCCGAATCTCGCTAATGTGAAACTTATATACCCAGGCACAGTACGTAAACGATTACCAAAACACAAAATAATGTGATGTAAACTTTACAAATGAGAGTTCAGAATGTGAATTTTTTCTCAAGCTGACGTAAATAGTTTAGAAGTTTATTATTTTCACTTGTTATTGCTTCTTTTCTCACCTACAATAGAAGTGTGAAAATGTATTTATGATGGCGCTATGTGCAGGGCTACTTAAAAACTTCTTATTTTACTGGAAGTTCCAGAAATAAGAACAAAATAAGGCTGAATTGTGAAAATGTGTTCTTAAAGCCAAGAATAAAATAAGTACAATTCAGGCTGGAAAAGGCTCAAAAATAAGAACAGCCAGCCTCAGGTCAGATTTTACTGGTTCTTATAAAAAAACGTGTACTTGAATTTAACTTTATATAAATTGTCATTTTAAGCCCTTCTTTTTTTGAAAATACTCTTCTTTTTTTACACCTATATAATATTTTGTTAGTAGAGATTGGTTTTTGATTGCCTTTGATAGTCATTTACTCATATGTCTACCCCAAAGTATTTTTAGTATTATATATATATTAGTAGTATTGACATAGGTTTTTTTTTCTTCTTTTGTAAACCTGTAAACAAATTTGATCGTATGTTCTAAGTTTTATCCGAATTACAAAAAGCAAGTGTTATGTTGAATTACATTGTTTCCTTTGATTTTATGGCATAAAGGATAGGTAACTTGTCAAGAGTCAGCAAGAATAAAGATTATACATTTATTATGGCAAAATTGCTTTACACATTGATGTGATAGTTAATGTTCAATTGCTTGAGCGGGAATATATCTCGTCAATTCTGAGTCAATCTTCGAGATATCTAATTACTAACACTCTACTTACCAATTCTACTTTGCTAGCGTTGCCGGTCAGAGCATCTCACTAGTATACATAATATTTTTATAAATATAAATATTTTTCTAGACTTTGCACATATATACTATATAATGTTTTCAGCTGAAGGGCCAAATGTAAATTTTGGAGATTGAAATATACCATTATTATTGTTATTATTATTGTTATTATTATGTTAAGTCATTTCAGTCATAATTTTTAGTTGTGCCCATAGTAACTTCACAGTCACTGTTTAACTCATCTGCAAAAATTGTAAGAGAAACCTTATCGTTTTTTACCATGAACATCTTCATTTCAGAATAAGTTCTGAATAAGTTCTTATTGTATTAGATTGAATTCCACACTATGACATTCTTATCAGAGATTCAGGTTGATAAGTTATATCATTGTAATTGTTTAATGATATATTTTTCTAATGGTGTTATCAATACGTCCAATAATTGACGAAATTTTCGCAAGTTGGGGAAATATATAGTCGCATTTCTACGAATCTTGTTCTCATTGTTATTGCTTTCTTGAATTATGATTTTATTTTGATCTATCTATCATTTTTGATGCTGATCTTGTTATAAGTTTTGATGATTGATATTCTATATGAGCAATTTCAGTCACATTGGTTATTCCCAACCCTCCAAGTTTAACCGGAAGACTCCTCATCATTACATGAACGTCCATCGTGGTCTCAATTCTTCGCCAATACCTGGTATCGTTCTCATAACATGGTTAAATTTTTGTCGATATCCAGCCGTAAAAGTACAGTAGGCTGAATGAGGATAATGTTTAGCTATTTCGGAAAGCAATGTTAGTTCGTTTACCCAATCCTTTACTTTCTTTGATATTTCATTTCTTCTATATTCCAATGAACCAATTGTAGCACCAAGGTAATTTTGTCCATTCGATATAATATTTATGGACGTTCCTTCAAATATCTTATGTGCCAGTTCTTCTTTCCCTTCCTTTACAACAAGCCATGATTTTTTAGGTTTAGGATAGTATCCAGCTTTTGGACCAATACCATTTAGTCTCTTCCACCATGCTAGCTAAACTTCTAGTTTGCCAATAGATTCCAAATCATCAGCATATACTCCTTGTTTCGCATCTTTTGAAGAAATGGACTCGAGCAGTGGTCCAAGTCCTAGAGCATACATTGATATAGCAGCAGGATCTATTTGTGTTGTTCTTTCTTCAGCTGATATTTCTTTTTTACCATGGATGAAGGGGCGTGCATTTCGTTGGAGACGATTGTTGAGATGATAGGGCATAAGATTTCAATGTTATGAAGCATAACTTTCCGATTGATCCTATTAAATGTGTTATCTGCATCCACAAGTAGTACAGCATCACATTCCACATCATCAAAGATGGAGCTGAAAACGTGGATCAGGGCCCCACAACCCGATTTTCTTCCACTGCACATTTGCAATGGTCCAGAACTTTCTTGTATTTGGTTTTTAAATGATCTCGTTACTACACGATTGATAATTCTCCACAAAACCTCTCCAATTCCAATTGGTCTGATACCTGGGTTCTTGTCGAGCGGTATCGATCTACAAGCCATTAGAGCATCTAGCGAATCATCGTTATTCACTTGAAGATTTGAACATAGCTTTCTTTTCATGGCTGATATTGCATTACAAAGATTTTCATTTGATGAGCCGAATGAGGCAGATGTCAAGATACGGCCCCATCCATCAGCATCAAGGTGGGAGGGGCCACACGCTCCGTCAATTTGCCTTGCTATTTTTCTTATGAATTCACCATCAATGTTTACATAGGTAAATTCTTCAAAGACTTGTTTAGGTCCCTTCAATAAGAGATCGTCAAATTTATGCATCGACTCGGGATATCATCGACCAGTTATCCCTATTGGTTCTCGAGATATTTCCCCAAAAACGTCCCGTTTGATTGGAGATGCAATGCAATGGTTCCCACGTGATCATAAAAAAACTGACGTCAAATGATGCCACGTGCTTTTAAGGCTGGTTCTCACTAGCGTCGTAAGGCTTACGTTACGACGATCGTAAGCCTTGCGACAGTTTTAAGGCTTGCGCTAGTGTAAATAAAAAAAATCCAGAAACCCATCTTAAATCTTACAACTGTATTTTAAGGCTTACGATTGATATCAAAAAATTTTCTTACAACGGGTTAGAAAAATAATAAACAAAACAGAAAACAAAATAGCGCCGCCCTCATTGAGAAAAAAACGAATTTGTGCCTTAGCTATCCTTATACTCATGTAAGATGAAGAGGAATGTAGGCCCAAACAAAGAAGATTTTGGGTAAGAAATGTTTTTCAAGAAAGATAGTCATGGTTATTACCATATTTTGGTACAAGAACTTCGTTTATTTGACAAAGAATATTTCTCTCGATTTGCTCGCATGGCACCAGATCGTTTGGAACATTTACTTTCTTTAATTGGACCTTCTCTGCAACGACAAACAACATGAATGAGGGAACCAATTTCTGCTGCTGAAAGACTGGTTTTAACATTGAGATTTCTGGCATCAGGACAGGTCACAATAATCTCTCTGTTTTTCCTTCAGAATCAGTCGAGCATCGGTTTGTGTTATTTTAAGTGAAACTTGCCTTTCAATCGAATAATTCCGGAGAATGTCAATTTCAATTCGAACGTTTTTTGATTACTTTGAACATTTTAGTTCATTCAAACTCTTACGATTACGACACAAGATCAAAACTTTTTGATCTTGAGCATAAGGCTTACGACAGCTGCGCAAGGCTTACGACGGTCAATCGTAAGACAAAAAAGTGTTCACACTTATTTGAGAAAACACTTGCGATCTGAAAATTTTTGATCTTTGTCGTAAGCCCTAAAACTGTCGTTAGGCTTACGATCGTCGTAACGTAAGCCTTACGGCGTCTAGTGAGAACCAGCCTTTAGAGCCTGATTATATGAGGCGGGTTGACCCGTTTTTGTAACCCGGCTGCAGCTCGGTAGAAGAAAATGAGCTAGCTCGGCATTTTGGTAAATTCATGCAGAAATTATATCCCATATTATATGAGGCGAGTCAACCCGGCAAGGCGGATTGGCTCGTTTTTCCAACTCGGGTTGGGTTGATTTGGCGGGTTGACTCGCCTCATGTGATATCTTTGGCGGGTTGGAAAATTATTTTTTTGTAGCCGTGCATGCGCAGTACCACCTAAATATTATCGAATGATAAACATGGCGGATGAAAAATTCAAGTGGACTCCTGAGTTGGTGGAACAACTTGTTATGTCGCTGAAAGAGTACAAAGTGCTCATGTCATTTAAAAATAAAGATTTTAATTCCGACAAACCTAAAAAATACGAAGAAATCCGTGAAATGTTGGCCAAAAAAAACCATGATAATGTGGATTTGTTTGGGCCAGAGTCGCTGACAACATTTCCAAATGAACCTTCTAGTATAAGTGAAGAGGATAAGAAAGAACTGTTGTCTATTATCAAAAATGAAAAAGGAAATATAAAGAAAGGATACAATCGTGTTATGGAGAAAATAATAATAAAACTTACTGAGTAAAGCTCTTGTATTGTTATCTTTTAGATACCCGAAGTTCAAAATTATCAATGAAGAAACGATAAAGATATCATCACATCGAAATTTGAAAATTACGAGATGGGGAAACTTCGAACGTCTACCATTTACTTTTAAGCAGTGCCGATTCAATAACAAAAACAACTACTATAAAGAGCCGACTAAATCAAAATTATTGTTAAAAATTTTATGACAGCCGATTTAATAGTGTGAAAAGTATTTAATTTTTTAATGCACTGTCATTTGTAGTACGATTGTGATGTATGTCCTAGTAGTACGCATGGGAGTCATTATTAATTATCGACAATTGCAGCTGGACATACCGTTATCAGCTGATTCACTTCGGTTTACGGCTAATTGTAAGAAGATATCCTGAATGGCGGAATGGGTGGCCTTTTACGGCGGAAATCAAGAGCTAATTGAAAACCAAATAACTGGAGGAAGAAAAGCTTATTTCACATAAAACAAAAAAATAAGATACATCCAATTATTCTACTTAAATGTTATAAAAAATAATTACAATGTCATCACTTTAAATATTGTGAAAAACGGCTTCAAGTGACGTATACGTCTGTTTTTCTTCATTTTCTTCTTCATTAAATAAAGATTCTACATCTTTCTTGTGGTAAACCAGAGAAGACATCACGATGGAGCTAAAAACGAAAAAAGTATGGAAAAAATTTTCTGTGAAGTTACAGCCGTTTTTTGTTCGTTTCCGAAGTTACCCCGCGTTCCGAAGTTACCCCGTTTTACGGTACAAGCAATGAGCTCTTCTTTCATTCAAGTTGCGGAAAGTATGAGAAACTCTGTTGAGGCATTAACTAACAATACTAGTTTGACTTCAACACATCCTATGCCCTATCAGAATTTCATTCCACAGAGACAGAACATGATGATGATTTCAATGCAATTAGACAAAACAGTACTGAACAACCAACAACAAACTTTTCCTTCCGAGATTTTATTAACCAATAAACACAAACTAATCTAGCAACAGAAAGTATGTACAACATTTACACTTTTATTTTTGGACTATCTGTTTTTTACTTTATGTAATGTTTTGGTTTATATACTCTGTTAACTGACACCTAACTGCTTGTCCTTCTGTTGTATTTCCAGAATATATTGGAACGGGAATATTCTTGTTCAGAGGCGTAGCCAGAGGTCAGTCAAAATTTGTGGAGGAGAGTTAAGTCAGTTAGGGTAGAAAAGGAAAGCGTGCAAGTAACCTAATCGCCACTTCAGACTGAAAAGGAATATCGTAATGTTGAACTCCCCCACTTTTTTTGACTGACCCTAACTACGCCTCTGTTGTTAGATTCATCATCGATTTTATGTTTTTCCATGTTTGCTTTAACAATATCTTCCTCTATTGTCACATTGTTAATCTCACAAAAATTATGTAAAGTAAAACAGGTCATAATAACAACTGGAACGATATTTAAGTCTAAGTCTATTTTTTTGGTCAAAATTCCCAACCGACCTTTGAGTCTTCCAAAAGCTTTTTCTATAGGGTTTCTAGCAGACCACAGCATTGAATTAAATATCACTTGACTGTTATTCTTGCATGAGTCATATTCTTTCATACAGTGAGGTAGCAAAGGATAAGCAGGGTCACCTATCAAGTAGTTGGGGATTCTTTCGTAGCCAGGTAACAATGAACTATGAGTTATGGGCAAAGTATTATCATTTATACTTTTACTTATCATTGAGTTACTAAAGACCTTTGCATCATGGCAGGAGCCCGGCCACCTACAATCCACGTCCATAAATAATCCTTTGAAGTCGCACACTGCTTGAACATTTAGGGAATGAAAATGTTTGTAACAAAAAAAGTCCTGACTGTTTTCACTAGGTGTCTTTATAGGAATATGTGTTCCATCGATGCAACCAAAAGCTTGGATCATTCCAAATTTTATTTCAAATTCTGAAGTTTTTTTATACATTTCTTCCGCAGTTGATGGCAATTTAACAAATTTTGGTGTTAGGTGTAAAGTTATGGCATTGCACACTTCTTTTATAACTTTCGAATTAGCTGTCATCCAGATTGAACCAGTGTCTTTGAGAAAATATAAAGCAATAGCAACTTTTTTATGCAATGTCAGAGCTCTGTGATTTGGTGAATTTGCATTTGGAGAAATAAAAGGTCTCAGCTCCTCACACAATTCATTGAAATTATTTTTTCTCATGCGAAAATTTTTTTTCCAGTCGAAATCATCATTATAAATGTAGTACATGTTTATCCACCATTGCTCAGTTCTTCCTTCTTTATACCAAGCAGATCGTTTTTTTCGGATGTTTCTTCTGCTATGTTTTAACTTAGTGATCAGTTTGCTGCGACGCAAAGCCACATAAGTTGAAACAGTTTGAATCAATTGCTTCCTATGAAGTACGTACAAGGACAGGATACCATGCATTTGAAATAACAGTCCAGTAAATATCATAATATTTGAAAATATCAATTCCAAAAGAATTTTTTTGCGCTTTGCATCCGCCATTTTTTTTTTTAAATTTCGCGCTTTCATTTTTCAACCCGGGTTGACCCGGGACTGTCCCGGGTTGAATTTTTGTCATATAATACAAAAAAAGTTATCAGTGCCAACCCGGCATGGCGGGACAGAACCGGGTCAACCCGCTTCATATAATCAGCACATAAAAAAGCACATATACGTAGAATAAAAATTTTTTTTTGTCACGGGGTTTGCACACGGGAAAGGCGAATTTGACACATCCTTTTGAAAGTTAAACTCGGTAAAAATTTTGACCCGGGCTACTAGTTATGTTATGATGCTGTAATTTCTAGGTCTGAATTTTGTAAATTAGAATGAATTGGTGCGTTGTACACTGAATACATAACTTTTTACACCTTTTTATTTTGTAATCAGCAACTACTTGGCAGTAGATCTTCATTTAAGCTCGTCTGAGGACCACTTAATTGGTGGACACAAAAGTTCACCTGCGTGATTATCCAAACACGTAAGCCTGTAACGTAAAGCTGGAAAGATAAGCTTTAAAAAAAACGACTTATGCACTATTAACATACCTGTCACTCAGATTCCGTTAATTTCATACAATTTGAGATCCACCTGTCAAAACTGCGTTAATTTCATTGAAAATTTTTAAGTAAAAGTTCCTCCATTGCGTTAATTTCTTTCGCGTTAAAATCGTTGTGAAGAGTTTGTAATTGTAAAGCAATTCTGAGTTTTACAACTTCAGTCATATGACGACTGTTCTGCTATTTCATAATTATTCCGATTCTCACATTTTCGGCGATTTTTGTCCAATGAAAATTCGAAGAATATAGCAGCAAATCCTATCAAGGTGCATTGTATACACGGTAGTGTTGTACAGTCCCTTAACGAAAAGGACTGCGTCCTAAGTAGTTCTGGTTCTCATCATTGGAGTGTTTCTTTTGGAAGCAGACTGTGTAGTAACGGTACAAACAGTTGCGTCACAAAAATATTTAAAACAAAACAATAGAAATATGAAAAATATAGGCGAGTCAAGAAATACGCGGCCATGTTTGCAATAAGCATGTTTGGAACATCACCTTGGCCGAATGAATTTCATTTCAAAAATATATCACACGTTTCAGGAGAACAGAAGTGATTTAAGAAATCTGAAAAAATACTTTTACACTTCTAACAATAGGTGATAAATTTGTACTCTATAAAAGCATTATCATTGTATAAAAACTTTAACTGCTTAAAGTGACAAACTCATCAAACATATGGCGTTTCAATTCATGAGCGTTCATGCCTTTTTTGACATATGGCTAAACTGATTATCACTGATTTTCCTATAAATATGTCGGATTTCCTTCCCAAAATATACACCCACTCGCGAATATGGCAAATTTCAGTTATTCATCCGTGCAGAAAAGCAATTACATCACGTGTAATTATCGTTGTTTTAGTGAAGGAAAAACTGATTTAGGGATGCCACTTTCAGAACTATATCACAAGCGGTACGTGAGTGAATACATGACCGATGTTGGCGCATATGATCCAGCTTGGAATCGAAATTCGAACAGAAAGTGGTCTGAAAAAAATCTTTTGCGTCATAAATTTTGTGAGAATGATCTCCATTCCGTTCTTTATGGCAACCTTGATTGTGGCAAAATGTCTGATTCAATTCATTCGATTTCGGGGATCAGATTGATCAAAGGTGAATTAAGTTTGAAGTACACGATGTTTTTCTTTAAAGAATTTTCATTTTAATGTTCTACTTTTATTTTAGCACCGGCAAATAACACAGATGATTCTAAAAGTATGATAATACATCACCCAAAACTACCTGACAGCCTTGTCTTGAAGAAAATCAATTTTGGAGCAGCCAGTCACAGAGGTTTTTATTGAAAAGTTCGTCACCCTTGTCAATTTTTAACTATGAAAGAAAATCGTTTTATTGAACACCATTTTATCTAGGTGTTTTTGCAAAAAAAACCATATCTGCTGGTACATTGTTTGGACCATTTGTTGGTTCCTATAAAGACCCAAAAATGTATACCAACATGAAATGTGAATGTGCACATAGTTGGGAGGTAAGTGGTTATCAGTAATATAATACTTTTTTAATCTGTAACAATTCAATTCTAAAGAATATTAAAGTATAAAATAACAACAAATTTGTTTTACGAAGCTTTTCAGCTCTACGCCATCTTCAAGATGAGGTCACCTATTGATACAAGAATTCAATTCTACCTCGCTGTGATTGCTTATATTTTCAATAGCTATTTAAAGATGGAAAAATTGAAGTTTTGGTTGATGCAACACACAATCCAGATAACTGGATGAAGTTGGTAAACTGTGCGCGTTATGATGCTGAGCAAAACCTTATACTTATACAGAAGGACATGCAGATATATTATAAAGTTATGCGTAATATAACCGCTGGTCATGAACTGTTAATCTGGTATGGGGATGATTATGCGCAATATATGGGGATTCCCATATCGCTATTTGAAGAGAAAACAGCAAAATCCGTCGGAAATTCCACTAAAAAAACGGATGGTAAATTAATTTCCTCTTTTGAAAAAATTTAAGAAGATTGTATGTTAGTCCAAAAACAATCTTGAGATAGAGTTGAAAATTTTGAATACTTTAGTATTGAAACTATTTCATAAACGTTTGATGAATAACACAGGTATATTTTTCATCCATTTACATTTCAGTATCTTCAACACAAACTGGAAGCTTCCCTTGTGAAAGGTGTGGTAAAATCTTCTCTTATGAATATTACCGAGATAAACACTTGAAATACACGCGGTGTGTGGACACAGGGGATCGGAAATTTCCCTGCCAGTTGTGCCAACGATCGTTCGAAAAGAAAGACAGGTTGCGTATTCATGTGTTGCACGTCCATCAGAAATACCGTCCACATGTATGTGCGGTGTGTGGCAAAAGATTCTCCCAGTCGTCAAGCTTAAACAAACATTTGCGTGTCCACACTGGCGAACGTCCTTATCCATGTCCACATTGTCCGAAAGCTTTCACAGCCTCCTCAATTCTCCGAACACATTTACGACAACACAATGGAGAGCGACCATTTAAATGCAAGTTTTGCGGAAAAGCATTTGCTTCTCATGCAGCCCACGACAGTCATGTTCGGAGAACACACGATAATTCGAAACGACACAGTCATGAAACCCGATTTGAACTGAAATTTCATCCACCCGTTCATGGTTTCACCAATGAAGACAGAAAATCCGCCGAGCATAATAGTTTTAAGGCATCATTGCCTGTACATGACGATACAGGTCTCTGCGACAGTACTCTCGGAAAATCAAACGTAGCTAATATTAATGAATTTGAGTAGCCTTCGATAGTTGTAACTATTTTCACAAACTTTATGCGTACTGAGTTGTGATGACAACATGTAAGATTAGCCACATTATCAAAAACAATAATAGATATTGACTTAATTATAAATATTATCCTTAAAGAAGTAACTACAAACGTTATATATGTGTCGATATAAAAATTTCTGTGAACCTTGGTCAACAAGCAAATTGCTGATAAAACAACCTGATATCTTCTTGTCGTAACGTTCTTTGATGACTGCTATTCCCATTAGAAACACACGACCCTTGAATACTAAAATGATAAATGCATGTTTCAAATCTTTTGATAAAGATTTTTCAGCATGTAGAAAATTTTCCTAACAAAGTTTTCAGGGCCTGTTTCTTTGAAATATGAAGTTTGTTGGGACTTTCAGTTTGAAAACGTAAAAATTATAAAGTAAAAGATATTTTTACACTCACGTGACATGAACATGTTCGTTTCAGTTGATCAAACCACGAATCACCATGCTGTTTGACCACACCTTCATCACTAATACATCTTTTTGTTTTTTTTGTCATTACTTTGTTATTTTTCAAGATCCTCCTCAGCTCAGTTAACTAAACAAATTAATTTGAATATGATTTTTCCATAGGCATAGGGGAAGGGGTTGTGGTGAAAAAAACGCTGTCAATATTGTCAACTTTGTGTAACATCACATTTTGTAATCCCTCTCCCCCTTAATCCATTTTGTCGCAATTCGCAATCCAAAATCCAACGCAATTTTTATTCACTCTTAATCCAACCTATCGCACTTCCTCATCCCCCTGGTTGCACTTTGTAATAATGTGACTTTAACAAATCCGCTTGAAATATTTCATATTTCTTATTTTCAATTTCCCCAACATGAATCGATGCGAATACATTTTACTGTCATTCATGGAATCTAATATAATGGAAAACATTCAAGTCAGTAAGTTATCCATGTTTAGTGCCTTACAAGTCTAAATTCATTACATTATCAAATCAAATTTTTTTTTATCATCATAATTAAACGCCAGCAAAAATTAGTTTGGACACGAATATGAATCTGCTTAAAATATGTTGGCACTTACAAGTTTCAATGAGCGATTACAAAGTGCAATAGGTTGGTGGCTTGCGATGGATAAGTGTATAAAAACGTTACAAAAAAAACAGTACGCTTTAAACTCGCTCGTTTAAAGTTTCATCCGCAAAGTAGTGGTGATCCCATCTTGTTAGACAATTCTATAGACATGAACAACGACTACTTCACTCCAGCTACATTTACCGAACCTTGAGTGGTCGCTTAATGTTCAGGTTGCGGGCTCAATCCCCAATGTAACAGTTTGTATCGAGATTTGCAGCTTGAGAGAGGATTTACGTCTAAGGAGGGTGTCTAGTAGAGCGGTCAGCACGTTTTCCACAGCCCAAATATAGTCTCAAATGCTCTAGGATATCCTTCACAAGGCCCTTATTGATAGCAGTTCCTTGAGCTGTTATAAACCATCCTGGGGAAATAATACGCCAACGAAATTGGGAGTTTAATATTATTGATGTGTCACTCACTTCGTCCTGCATTTCGGTTAACAGAAATTGAAATTTGAAGATCTTCCTTTCCATGTCTTTGATTCGCTTGTGCATCGTAGAATTTTTCCCAATTTCTTTTCGATGACCATACAAAAACACTTCCTTGAACGACGAGTCATCGGTGGCTGGTATTGTGATATTCATTGAGGTGACATCGGGCTTGATCACAGTTCTTCTTTTACGAGACCTACTGTGAGTTGCATCTCCATTCCGAATGAAATTACTAAGTGTGTTACTCGATTCTGATAGAGAGCATTCTAAAATGGAAATATAGGTGATAACTGTTGTATTATATTTTATATTAGTTCAACCCTTGACATAAAAAAACACAAGTCACTCACCCTGATTGGCTGTGCAACATTCTTTCCAAAACCGGAGGTCGACATTGGCAAGCTTGTTGCACGATACGTATTCAGATTTTCGAGTAACACGACGAAAAACGTCTCCTTGGACATGATCAATTTTGTCGCTGTTGTCGCAAATAATTCGACTTAGTGTTGTCTAGATATAGGCCAAATGAAATGATCAAAGTCACTTACTTCAAGTCGAATGCCATTACTTTAATGAGAAAGATTCTTTGCACACGTTAAGAGAACATTAATTTATATAATTAAATTTCAGTGGAATCGATTGTGACTACGGAAGATTAATTATTTCCTAATGTATAGGTGGTGTGTTTACTCTGTGAAATTGGTTGAGTTTGTCTACTTGGATTTTTCTGATGTTATGTTATGAACAATGACTTGCCAAATAGATTATTGGTTGATTTCATTTCAATCCTCATTTGCAGAGAAATAAGCTCGTTAAATTTTGTAACCTAACCTAACCTAATCGTCATTTAAAATTACCATAAGAAACAATTCTGGCTACTTAATGTTTAGTAGCCGCCACCACAAACATTTGTCATAACCATCTAAAGTAACTGACCAAACTCACATTACAAAAGGTTTTGTTAACTTCTCATGCAAAATTTGATAGGATTGCAAATTCTAAGCCTAATCTCCCATTTGATTTTATGTGTATTCCTATAATTGAGAACTGTATTCAAAGGTGAAAATAAACATAGTTAATTAAACGTCGCCCCTATTGAAGTGTGATTACTGCTGGTGTCAATTACCTGTTTTATTTGAATCAGCTGCTGTGGAGTAAAAACTTGTGGGTTTTCGTACCAAAATCGATCTCCTTCACGGAGCTTCTTAAATTGTAATGAAATCAAACACATGAACAGTGGGCCTAGCCTTGAACCTGGAACAATATCCTCTAAAATCCCGCCTACTATTAAGTCGACATTATCAACATTACCGTACGACTTCTTTAGTTTCTCTCTGACTGTCCTGTCTTTAATTTCATGAAAGTCGTCAAAATCTTTGGCGACGCTCATATTGCAAAATTGGCGCCACCTGTTGTATGTTGGGAGTCCATGATCACGCCCTCTTTGTATGTTCAACGCTGCTAAATCTAAAGCAACAGTATGCGCCATTTCAAATAACCGTTCTGTAAGTTCAGAATTGAATACTTGGCGCGTTTTTGTGCGATCTTTGACAGGTACACCAAATAGACCTCTTAAAAGAGGATCGATCCCTCCTTCTTCAACCAGTCTGTAAGGCGAAAAGAAAGCTTTATGTAATGGTAAATTTCCCTCAGGAGTTTCTTCGAAAGTTTCATTTAAACGACCCAAAAATGGTTGCACCAAAGAATGGCCAAATCGGAAAGCAGCTGTTGCAAATGAATTGAATATCATTGGCTCAGTGCTAGGGTTGTAGCCATCGTAGCTTCCTAACATTTTCAAACCAACTTTTCCTAGAATTTTTGGTAGCCATTCTGTGTAGGTTATATGCTGCATTTGTGCCCCCACAATTTTTCGAGCTTCTTGGTATAATTTGTTGCCATTCCACTGAGGGTTTAAAATTCGCAGTTGTCTCGCTAAGTTATTGTGCTGACGCATCCAAAGTGTATGCATTGACAACAGACCTAAATGCTCATTTGCACGATGATCTCCGGCCAGAAAACATGGAATTCGGCTTTCCGTTTGATTAACCTGGCAGTCAATGGGCGTATCCTGATTAAAAGGCAACAGAAACTTTCCATCCCTATAATGTATTCCTTGTTTCAGTAAACCTTCCTCATTATCAAAAGATCGGAGCTCAGTAGCGTCTTTTTCACTAGATCCGTACACATTAGAAGCATCAATAAAAGACGTTATTTGATTTATTTGTTGACGTGGTGTAACGGAATCGAAAAAGACAGATGTGGAACCGCTACCACATACGGCACTAGATCTGGTAAACTCCATGCACTTGTATCGTTTGATTCTTGGATCGTTTTCTGGAATTTTTATTGGAAAGCATGGTTGCTGGTTTTCGCAACTTTCTCTACACGATGTACCGTCATTGAAACGTGTTGTACTCGGACTAGTTACTGTGAAGTCCATATCGTGATCAACAAATTGTCCCCATTGCATCAGCATATGTGTATAAACGTCATCTGAACTGACATTTTTCGACGACATGATGCTTAATGAAATTTCTCTGGGGCTTGGTAACACTGCGATTGTTTCATTCCATCCAACTGGTGTGTTGAATCCATTCTCATAATTTGGGACGAGCAAGCGCGAAAAAGGCGTCAAAGCAGCACCCCACATAGGATGGTTGAAGTTATTGCATGACCCATCGAAAGACCGATAGTTCAAGTGGAAGCATAAGTCAGAACAGTTCACTTGTCTGCGATGAGCTGTGCACCCTGATAAATTAGCTAGCAATTGAATATGTTGAGGTGAAACTAGTCCGTTAAAATGGTAGTTCTGCTTCATTCCCTTGTACAGTATGCCCGAATCAACACTTTTTTGTATAAGCTCTAACGCTATCTCAAAGATTTCAGCCGATCTTGCAATTTTTAAGGCATCAGGTGATGGAAACCGGAACAAGGCCAGTAGATCAGCAGGAGACTTCGGTTCAAAATTTCTTAATTTTTGTTTGGTCAGCTCAATTGCACGATCTACTTCATTTTTGGCTTTTTCAAGAGATTCCAAAACAAATCGATCGCCTTTATAGTCGCCATTTTTTGGACCTAAAATTATTTTTAATCACATTAGACAAAGAGGGTGGGCGTTTGCATAAATATCAATATTTTTCACTTGCCAATGACAGTTAAACGGAACACTTCCGATGCTAATCCAAAGTTGTTTCTTGCTACACATTGCCATCTGCCAGCATCAACTTTTCCGATATCTTTGATTTCAATACTACTGCTTGCTGGATCAACTGTGAATCTGTTGCCAGTAGTAACCTGTCAAAAATCATGAAAATTCTGTTATTTGTCAAATCATTCTGGCGGAGATTGGATTAACGGCTAACTTAACTTAACGATGAGAGTAAGAAGCGATATATATGATCTGTGTTACCCGGAGCAACAACTTTTGGTTAGACCTAACTGCAAAAGGTTTAATGTATTCTAATGTTACTTTATAGCCCAGGAAAAAAATTACAACCATTTCCTGTTTTCAACTTATCCTGCATTCTGCAAGAATAATTTTTTTAAGTTCATCAAATGAAAAGAAAACATTAAGAGCGGAAATTATCAGAATACATTTCGTCATAAAAACGTCAATAGAAACGCTTGTCACTTTACTAACTTTTCTTGCTAACGTTATTTTCTTGCTAACGTTATTTTGCGTAAACAAAACAAGTTAAAATAAGCAGAAGCTTTTCGGTTAAAAAGCCATTATCAATGTAGTACATATATAAAATTCTATAAACATTCAAGCGCTTAAGAGGCTTCTCAAGCAACACTTCATCTGCGTTTTAATCATTTTTGAAATCAAAACGAGTAGCAGATTGTCCATCATATATGGTGATAACTGTAAGTTATATTTTAAGTAGCAGTAACTTTTGATGCTTCTGATGCTTCATCATTGCATTGCATCCACAATCGAACGCAACGTTTTTAGGCAAATATCTCGAGGACCAATAGAGATAACTGTCCTTTTTTGGGATCAGCGATATTGGCGATTGGGCGACGAAACATTTGGGCCCAAACGTTTTGGGGGACGGGTCTGTGACGTCATTGAAATGTTTTGATCGAAGATATCTCACCATAGCGAAACGATCTCATGCATTTTTTGATACGTTTTTTGAGCTCTCCAACATTGTTGCACTTTTTGTTCACCGTTACGTGATAATATTGTTCGTCACGGGGTTTGCACACGGGAAATAAAGTATTGGCTAAAATTTAGCGAGGACAACGTATGCAACAGCAAATGTGTGTTGCGGTAAAACACTCAGTTCCTCCACAGAGACATTATGAAAATTAAACTAAATGACTTTTGTTCTGAGGATAAATTGGAAATTCGAATCAGCACCTTTGATGATAGAAAAACATATTTTTGAAAATTAATAGTTCCGATTTACAAATCACCTATCAAGATTGTTCATCAATATAGTTTGATATTTAATGTAGTGAGAAAAAATAATCGGTTTCGGCATCTAGCACTACCTGACAATAATTAAATAATCAATAGACCTTTTCGGAAATTACGTCACGGCAGATCTTGCCTCGTTTCAAATGTTTTTAATTACTTACGTAATTAAGAATTATAAAAAAAGTTCGTGTAAGCTTTCCTCTCGGGTATCATTTCTTTTCAAAAACAACACAAATGCCACTATTATTTGGGTTGAAAGCGAGGTAAGATCTGCTCTGACGTATTTTCCGAAAAGGTCCATAGGAGGATAATTGCGATTTTCCACAGCAGCATTCTTTGGCATTTAAATAGATTGACGAACATTTATGAACACCATATACTTTGCTTCTAACGGAAAGATATCTAATTGCAATAGCTTACTTGAACACCGTTTCTCGTCCACAAAATATCTGGTTTAGGCGATCCTTTGGCCTTACACTGGAAAGAAATTGTATTGCCAGATTGTACTGTCATGTCAGGTGGTTTCTCCGTGATGTAGGGTTTAACTGAACAGAAATAATATCAAAAGGCTTGACCAAAGAATTAGCGAAAATGTTTATCAAACAGATGGTATATTCACCTCTTGATCTGACAGTCAAGTTAGCGCTCACAGCAATGACACCGATCACATTTATCGCTTGACATTCATAAAATCCTTCATTAGTTTTTCTGGCATAAAGTATTCTCAAAGTACCAGATGGTAAAACAATATGTCTGCCATCCGAAGGCAGTCGGCTTCCATTTCTGAGCCACGCTATCGCAGGAGTTGGATAACCATTTGCTTTGCACTGGAAAATGACCGTTTCGCCATCCAAAATATCTTGGCTGAGGGGGATGCGTGTGAATGTCGGCGGCGCTAAAAAGGTAGCAAAAATATTCATCTCATTGAACATAAAGGCATTCAGAAAGACATTATTTATATTCACCTTTTACTACAATCGACGCTGAGTGGGTGACGATTCCCACTTTGTTTTCTGCACGACATGTATATAAACCAGAGTCACTTAATTCTAAGGACTTTATTTCCAAATCTCCACTTGTCAACAGCTTAAATTTTTCGTTGTTCTGAAGCTAAATTTGATAAAGGAAATGCGCATATTTAATATATCCTCGAATATTAATTTCTATACATCCTGGGAAAAAAGATCATATTTCATGAGATCATCGACAAGGTGTGACCGGCGGAGACTTACCAATTGCCCATTTTTAACCCAAGAAATGTTTGGTCGTGGATAAGCAGTAGCTCGACATGTTAATAAAGCGATACTGTTTACTATAGCATCAACATTTGTTGGCGCTTCGAGAAACGTTGGTACAACTAAATAAGAATATCTTAAAATACAAAATCAATCTAAGAAAAAACTCATTTTGAACTTAACAATTGATCCCTTTAAATAGTGGGACACAATTCTGGGAATATGATGGAGCTGTACCTTCATCCGAAACAAAACCGACCGTAGCTCCAATTATGTTTTTGCCAATTGCATTTTCGATGACGCATTGATAAAATCCAGACGACTGTTCTGAGAAATCACTTAGAATGAGTGTTCCATCCTTTCTGATGGTGTGCTGCACTTCTTCATTGATCGGTCTACCATCTTTCAACCAGTAAGTTGTAGGGATGGGTACACCGTCTCCTTTACACGGTAGCTTGATAGTTGCACCCATCACTGCTACTTTTCGAGTAAGTTCAGAGAGAAATCTTGGTTTGTCTAAACGAAAGAGATGTGCATAATCTTGAAAACGAATTGTATGCAAATACTACATTTACATTATAGGTAGTCATGACAACCCCGTCCCAAGATCTTTTCAAGAGTAAACTGGATGATATGATGCACTGTAGATATCACTTCTCCTGTAGTTTCAAGTATCTCATCTTTCACCTTCACTAGCGATTGTTCATCTGTTGATTTTCGAAAATGGTGTTTTGTTTATATGTTTTCCATGTGATTAAAGACTTTCGAAGACTTTTCCACAAACATTACTTAAGCGTCAAGCAAATAATTTATAAAACAGCCATAAACGGCAGTAAACTCCACGCAGGAAGTCATGAAATATTTATATGAAACAGGAATAACTAGAAGTGAACTAGAAGCCTCGTGGCTTGAACAATTCCCGGATAAACCCTAGAAGAAACACTCCATGCTACTTTTCAAGATATCTGAATGAATTTTTCCAATCTTTTCTTGTTGTAAAAGCTTATATCAGAATAGATCCAACACAATTTGCAAAATATAAATTACTGTTCATGTGAAGCTGAAAAGCATATTTGGTAGAAGTGAACCGAAATCATTTGAAAAAAGAAGTTACATGGACTCAATTGTAACACAACACTATTACTAGTCTATCACAACCAAATGATTTTAGCTAGGTCAAAATTGCATAAAAATTAAAGATCTTTGCCTATCTATGGCTAAATTTAAAAAAAGATCGCCAAATTTGAAAGAAGCACTTTCCAATTCTTCTTTGTGCAAACTTTCAAAATTTGGAACAAATTTAGCCAAAAGTGCGATTTAGGCAACAACTGTTGTGCCGTGTTTTGTAATAAAATAACGGCTCATTTTGTAATAAAAAAGCTGCCGCGTTTTGTAATAAAAAACGGCTCATTTTGTAATAGCTGCCGTGTTTTGTAATAAAAACGGCTCATTTTGTGATAGCTGCCGTGTTTTGTAATAAAAACGGCTCATTTTGTTATAAAGCTACTTCTTAGTAAAAATGCTGATAAAATCAAATGTTTTGGTGATTCTTTTAGGGGCTGTTTATATGGAAGCCGAGCCAGCCCATTTGCAGGGCTAGCCCTTTAGCTGAGATCTCACCTTCATGGTAATTTAAAAGGAATTAAGAATTTTGTTTATATGGACAGGAGGGCTGAAATTTTGAGTTGCCAATTCACAAGTGTGCTATTCGATTTCTTCTCCTTTGAAAGTTTGTAGAACTGATAACAATAAAAGTATAAATAATAAAGAGTAAGCTGTCGATGTTAACACCAGCCCAAGTTCACAGAATTTAAACCAGCTTACCCTTTTTTCGCGCATACAAAAATAAGCTATAAGCTTATTGTTGGTGTTTGTCTATAGTTCAAGCTTGTATCGGATCTTATTTAAGGCACCCATACGAAATTTTGCACAACACCATCACTAGATGGGATGCCCGCTCCATTCCCGTTTTACTTCTCTGTAGAAAGTACAGTGGAACCTCTAATTAACGGAAACGGAATCAGTGTCCGCTAATTAGAGGTGTCCGCCTTTTGGAGGGTTTTGAATTTCGGGCTCAAATCTCGGAATTAAACCGTACTAGGGTGTCGCAAACATAAAATTACGGTCTTAGGCATTTTCCTAAAGACACAGGAACATGAAAGGACACGAGAAAAATTATTTAAACACAACGAACTACTTTTTGTGAATCGTACAAGAAAAGTCAAAAAATACTAAAAATAACAAAATCAACATCAGAAAAGAAAAAGTAAGCGTTATGAGCTGAAATCGGTCACCTCCCAGAAAATATTGCAAAGCTTTGCTTCCTTTTTTTTAAAGTACCATACACGTCAATTAGAGCTGAAGTTACTGGCTAAAGGGTGAACAGAGGAGGTGGTTATGGACTTGAGGTGCCAGTTATTTATTATTTTACTGGCCCAGGAGAGCTTATTGACTGGGCAAAGGAAAAGCTGAAATTTTGTAAAGAAAATTTGGAAAACAAAACAAAAAAATGTTTGAAATAGATGGTTTAAAAACACTCATTACTTGTATTTTCATGTCTGAAACCAGTTTTACCCTCGATGTCCGCTAATTGGAGGGAAAAACTTTTGTCCGCTAAATGGAGGTGTCCGCTAATTGAGTGTCCGCCTTTTGGAGACTTTTTTATAAGGATTTGGCTAGAAAATAGGCGGGGAAAAATATTTTGTCCGCTAATCAGAGGTGTCCGCCTTTTAGTGTCCGCTAATTGGAGGTTTTAATGTAGTATGGTGTAAAAAGTAGTATGGTATCAATACTACACCATGACCTGAATTAAAACATTTGATATTGCCATTACATTGACCAAAACACCAGCTCAATTAAAAGAATCACCAAAACATTTGATTTTATCAGCATTTTTACTAAGAAGTAGCTTTATAACAAAATGAGCCGTTTTTATTACAAAACGCGGCAGCTTTTTTATTACAAAATGAGCCGTTATTTTATTACAAAACACGGCACAACAACAACGATACGATACATATAAATCTACTAAAATCAGCAGACTTGCATTTCACCACTTGAAGCTTATTAATAATACAAGTGAACAAAATGATAAATGACACAAAACTTTGTTTGGGTCATTCTTTTCAAACACCATTTTTGTAGAGAGGTTTTAGATGCCTGGTGAATATTATAAAAGTATACAATACTTAAATTGATTTGGCTGAAATCAATGTATGGATTAAGGAGCCATTCAATTATTACGTCACGCTAAACTTACTGTTTTAGAACCACCCACCCACCCCTCGTCACGTTTTTATATAAGACCCCCGTGCGTGACGTCACGTTTTTATATAAGACCCCCTTGCGTGACGTCACGTTTGGCAGAGACAAAAATAAATATATGAAAAGAATGTCTCGAAACATTTGAATTCAACATCAAAACACTTTTTACATTGCAAACTATAAAAAAAGATTGCGTTAAAACGGAAAACAACTTCTTTATTTTCACTAACACAAAAATACGTTATATCATAGAAATCGTCTTTCTATGTTAGTCAACTCTCTCTAATTCGAACTCGTGTAATTCGAACTTTTACTAATTCTAACTGTTTTGCTCGGTCCTTTCAGAATTGCCTATGAAACCCTTATAGGAAACCTCTGTAATTCGAACCTCCGTACTTCGAACTTTTACTAATTCGAACGGCTTTGCTCGGTCCCCTGGAGCAAAAACTGTCTGTAATTCGAACTTTTCAAAAATTTGACAAAACAAAAGACGGTTTTTGCTCATCAAACAACTCAAGCTTTAATACATCTAAATATAGTATTTTTGTCCTGTGATACAAATTTTGAAAATAATACAAATTTTGGCAAACATAAAGTTTTGGTGTAAACTCGTATAATTCAAACTTTCTGTAATTCGAACACATTTCAAATCGCCCTGAGAGTTCGAATTAGAGAGAGTTGACTGTATCGAAAATTTTTTATATCGTGATGTCACGGCCTTGAAAATATACTACCCACCCACCCTCTTTTACCGTCACGGTGCGTCACGAAAATCAGGAAGAGCCAGCAAGAACTTTGCATTGTATTAGACATAATCGTTCCATCTTACACATGACGTTTATACAGTTCACTCTCGACATCTCGAACTTTTCGTTATCTCGAACTTTTTTCCCAGTCCCTTGGACACTACGCACTTGCTTGGGCCAAAATCCTCTTGATAACTCGAACTTTTTGGTATCTCGAACAATATTTCCGATCCCCTGACTGGTTTTCTCTCGTTATCTCAAACTTTCCCCAAAACTTTCAGAAATTCCGGGCGTGATTTTCACATTTTTTTAAATGTTTTTGTAAAATTTCATTTTTCGAAATTCGAATTTTTGAAAAGTACATGAATCTAGTTTTTTTGATTAAATTTATCTCTACTAAAGGCGAAAATATGAAGCTCGTTAAGCAAAGAATTTACAAACAAATCTGTTGTAGAAAAATATAAAGCATTGAAAGACTTGCAGAAAAGGATGTCTTAGA
This sequence comes from Turritopsis dohrnii, assembly GCA_027922465.2. Classification (NCBI taxonomy): domain Eukaryota; kingdom Metazoa; phylum Cnidaria; class Hydrozoa; order Anthoathecata; family Oceaniidae; genus Turritopsis; species Turritopsis dohrnii. The sequence goes on along the minus strand of BQMF02000467.1, from coordinate 36,524 downwards.
AAGAGTTAGCCCAAAAGTATGGTGTCTCAACGAGCACAATATCAATCTGGGAGAAGAATAAAAGCAAGTTATTGTTCACGCCGGCAAAAAATGACACAAAATCAAAGTGAAAACAACTCCCGAACTTTTCTACCGCCGGTCCCCTGAGAGTTCCAGATATCGAGAGTCGACTTTACTTTCAGTTTGCATCAGTATGTAGACAGTCTGGATCAATTCATTCCTTAATCTTAGAAATTCATCCTTTCTATGACAGTTCCAGTTGGTTACACTTTTTTATTTTCAAATGTCAGAACATTGATGACAGTTGATACAACAACCAATGTTCTATCAACATGCATTATGCTCATACTTTTCAGTTAGTATAACGTAGTCCATATGTGCAAAAAACAACAAAACAGTTCTTTCGTAAGTCACTAAAACTTTCTTTCAATTGAGAATTGAGATGCATGCAAAAATTCGTGCACATATTGATTACCATACATATTTTGACTATGTTCACACGTATCGGATAGCTTTTGTTCCGACATCGGAACGAAATCATTTCACTTTTTGCAGAGGAACGGAATCATTTCAATTTTAATAACGGATAGCTTCGGAATAATGTGAACGAAACGTCTATCCGGTATGGAAATTGTTCCGAAATGATATCTATCCGATACATGTGAACATGGTCTTTAAGGACTTTTTAATAAAACTTTTAAAGATTTAAATGGAAATATAAAACGTCCAAAATAACTTCCAAAAGTCATAAAATAATACGAATTTGATGAAATAATATTGAAAATAGCCTCTCATGCATTACCTATGTTTAGCATAGAGTGTTGGTCTGTCGTTATCTATTCTGAATAAACAAATGATCCGAAATCCGAACAAAATTAGATGATGGAGAAATACAGAAATAAGATATCTTAAGGATAGTCCATACCCTCCGAGGTGAATTTTTTTGAAAAAAAATTTTTTTCAATATTTCCTTTCAATTTTTTATTTAAAAACAGATTCTGCAATCAGAATTTTAAAATTCCAAATAATTATGGAGTTATTAGCAAAAACCAAAAGGCAAAAAAATCTTTGTTTTACACAAGTAATTAACTTTGATTTTTCTATCAAAGAGAATATACGCACATGCATGACGCCATACATACTTTTTCGGCCTTGTTTACTTTTCGTATTCAATATTTTGCTTTATTGTCGTTAAAAATAAAACCAATTGGTTTTCTTTATAATTACACGCTTTTTTTTATAAGAACCAGTAAAATCTGACCTTAGGCTGGCTGTTCAGATTTCAGCCTCATTTTGTTCTTATTTATGGAACTTCCAGTAAAAGAAAAAATAAATGTTTTTAGAAAAAACAAGCGTTGTTCTTGCTGAGTGAAGAGATGTAGATAGCAGTACGAATTATTATGTCCTTATTTACTCCAGACCGGAAGACCAAAGTTTCTTGTAAGACAAGCCTATAATTACATAATACAGACCGTTAGTCGCGCCGTTATTAATTAATTTCGCGCATCGTATTGTAGGTGAGAAAAGACGCGATCACAAGTGAAAACAAATATATATAATTTTAAACTGTTTATCATTGACAGAGTTAAAATTAAAAGAGAACCATTGTTCTTATTTTATAAGAAAATTCAGGCTCAGGCTGTTCTTAATTTGTGGACCAATGATTTGAGCCTCAGGTTGTTCTTATTTTGTTCTTATTTTTTGGCCAAATCTGAGGCTCGTGTTCTTATAAAATCGTTCTTATAAAAAAAGGCGTGTATACACGATAGTATATATAATGATAGTTCATTATTCAATGAGATAGTTTTCTTCCTTTTTAACTTTTCATACATTCCAACATCTCACATTCACAATAGAATTTGATCGCTATTCAATTTGTTTACACAAGAGATGGAAGAAGAAAAAATCTTTAAATGCGATTTTCTCTGAAAGTAATTTTAGCTTGATGACCAACATTTAAAGAGTTCCAACTCCCCTTGTGAACGAGATATAACCATGCAGTTTTTTTCATTTTGTTCAGTTGGCCTTTGCGCAAAAAAGTTTGCCACATATATTTTGAAAAGAATCAAAATTCGCCCCATGAGGGAGAGTTGAAGTTAAAGAATCAACGTTTTTATAGGGTCATGAACAAAAAGCTTTATATTTTGGAAGTAATGAGTTTTAAAAAAAACTGTGGCAAACTTTTTTCGACAGGTGATCATGGATTTCAAAAGTGCAATTTGTTTGAAAAAAAAAGTGTAATGGAGGGGAGTTGGAACTTTTTAATTCAATGCGTTCTAAATTTTACTTTTTTTCTTTTAATTCCTGTCCTTTTCATTTTTAATAAACAAAATATGGCTCATTAGACAGATAATTAAAAAAGGATTCAGAAAATATATATTTTTGATAAGAAAAAATCAAAACATTTCAAATTATCAGGGAAAAACTGAAATCATGCTTAGGAAGGGTATGGACTATCCTTAAGGGAGAATTGTCAAACTTACGACACACACGCGCGCAAAAGGCAAACACGATTGTGGTCTAGTCAACAATACCCTCCTCGTTTTTATGTCGTTCATTGTTTCACTGGATGTATCATTTTATTGCATGAACCACCTCTGTTCTTACAACTCTCTACAATGAAATTAATAATAATGAAAACAAGGCTGTTTTCTAGACTATCGTAGGGACGAAGGAATCTTATTCAATTAAGGTTGTACGACGAACGTAGCGAGAGAAACAATTGAAGCCGCAGCTGGCGGTTTGCAGCTGGCGGATTAGGATCGCCCATCCGAAGTGGGTCTCAGAATTTTGATTTTAAGAGTGTTGAGAAGTCAAGCTTATATGTGGTTTTACGATACGAAGCTTATCAAAATTCTGGTACAGCAACGTATCTGACGTGTTCGTTGCGTCGTCCCTGTTGTCATTTAAGTTTAACTGAAATGATGATTGGTCTATTCAATTTTAAATGATTTCATTCAATGAATTAATGAAACAATTTCAAATATCGTTAATATCGCTTTTAGCATCCAATCTGAACTCTGAATTAGACCGATACAGCCGATTTTTTGGGTTTCTCCTCCAGCTAATATCGGTAAACACCAGCACACAAAATAATTCTCGGCGTACCGATTATCAAACGTAAGCATGGTGGATGTTTACTTCATAAAATTTACGTTCTATTTAGTAAAATATACGGCAGCAGTTCCTGCCAAGGTATGTTGTTTCCTGTCACTGATGCCATCTTTAAACCATTAAAATGAAATGGTATTATAATTATGTTTACAACTACTATCGTGGAATGCTATAGCTCATTATTTGCTGTGGGATTTGCATAAGGGTTCCACATGTCATTGAAAATATCAGTTTTGTTCTTATTTTTTCATTAAAACATTTTTAATGAACATATCTCGTTACATTCCGTAGTATTGTAGGATGTATTAATGAGATAATTGATATAGCCAACTGTCAAATGCTTTCTTTGTCGATATCCATTATATTTAATAGGTGAGGAGCCCTGGTGAAGAGGTTGATTCATATTGACTTATTGGAAGATAATGGTTTTGTTACTTGATAATGAAAAACATCATCTGCTGTTCGTCCCCAATTACCCAATAAGGTAAGAATACTACCTCATTTTTTAAAGGTTTATTGGTTTTTTTGTTTTGCACAAGTTTACATGTCGTTGAAAAATAACAGTATCAACCATATAAGCACAAAATTGTAATGTGATGAGTACTTACAACATCCAAGGTCAGAATATTTCAAGCTTGTTGCCTGTTTCTCTTGATTGTTATGCAGACAGGTGGCTGTTAAAACGATGTTTCCATCCAAAGTGATTTGCTTAACAAAATGTGCGAAGTTACAAGTGCAAGGGATGTTATTTGCACTCAAACGCCTAAATGAGAGCATTTTTGGTGCATGAGAATCGTTTGATTAATTATAACATAGTCATTATGTTGCTCTACTTTCTCTTACTTCAGTTAATGTGGAAAATGGGTGTTTAATATGTAATGTAGGTAGTTTTACAAACATTTTTTTCAAATAAAATTTTTAGTTGATTTCAAATCAAGATCTCAGCCTAGAATACTCTTAGTTATTGCATCAGTACTGAGCTTCGAAATTTTTATATAAAGTATTCTCATGAAACTCATGAGAATATTTCAGCCTCAATATGGTAGTACTAGCACTATTGTACTATACTATGGTACTATAAATACTGGCATATTTCAGCCTCAATATTCTTATAAAATACAATCAATGTTTCATAACTAATTCACTCACAATCTAGACAGTGATTTCATTGGCGCGATAAAGACTTGAGACATACTCCTCAAGACATTACGATGAAGGTACCTGAAGATAAAGACACGTGAAAAGAAGTGTAATAGGGAATATGTTGGGAATCTACTTCAAAATTTAGAGCTTGCCCTACAATCTTTTGAGGGAGATTAAATCAGTGAACGCTACAGATGAAATTTCGCTGATCCCATTATTCTGTAGGTACCTGAAGAAAACAAATCAATCGCTTTAGTGGGACTAAGCAATATAACATAATAGGCAGTAGTACTTACAGATGAATTGATGTGCTGAGAATTTTAAAAATGCCAGAAATACAGAAACACTTACAGTTGCTCAAGTTTTTTTAAACCTTTGAAAGTATTTTCCTCGATATGTTGAAGTTTGTTACTGAACAAATATCTAAACAAAAGGACTCTCATAAAGAACGTTATCTATCTAATATCAGTGAAGTCTCACTTTTGTTGTTTATTCTGTTGTTCATTTTGTTGTTTTTGAAAATGAAAATAAACTTCAGAAAATGAAAAATCGAGATAAACTTACAAATATTTCAACTTTCTTTGGTTGGAGAAAGCATACGGTTCTATTGTCCTCAAAATATTGTTTCCTAAATATCTAACAAAAAAAAGAAGGAAAAAATAACCCAGAAATGACAAACTATGTCATATTATACCGAGTGAATAGATTTTAAAGTTCATTCATCCAACAAGATGGTGACACCAGTGCAATTATTAAAAATGTTTGATTAAACAGAAAACTAAATATAAATACAAGCAAGAAAATGTGGTTGACAAGCGGTTAACTACGCAAAGTAACCTCGGTCCCAGGTCCCCGGTACTTTTTTTGAAACTGAGATTATGTCCTTCCACGGAGATAGAAGGGGAAAATAGCCCTACTATTGGCTGGACCAAACAGCAAAAATTCAGTGTTAGCCCGAGAAAACATCGCTAACCTGTTTCTGCATTTCTTTCTACACATATGTCCCAGAAATCGAGATAGAAGAATGTTGCAGGTTACGTTTAACAATTGTGTTTAATAGTGTGTGTAACAATTTCGCTTTATTACTTACAATCTTTCGAGATGGACCAAACCATACAAATCCTGAGTTTTGATTTCTTGTATGTTATTGTATCTCAGATCGCTAAAAGCGAACAAAAAGCCATTAAAGTCAAAGTGAAAATCGTTCTGTCGAACGACAGAATACTTTAAAAAGCGAAAGTGAAACTTATCTATGAAGAAGGAAAAATACATTATCGATTAAGTTGGGGAAAGTTTCAAATAATCTTACAGGATCTTTGTACTTCTTGGTATAAAGTCTGTTGGTATCCTCTGCAGTTTGACATTGATACATCTTATAGTAAGTGGTAAACATCGACAGCCTGGGGGACAACTATCATTCTGCCCCACAGCAAATGTTAAAACCAACGACCACAGTAGCGTCAAGCTGTGGTGTAACATGTTAAAAATGTCTTTTTGTTTCTTTTTTTGTTGCTGCTACTAATCCTAGATGATCTCCCTTGAGTTTCCCATGAACATTTACCAACTTCTTCTTTTCAACAAAATGAAACCTCCTGTTTTCAACGTTTTAAACAGAAGCACCAACTCGCACACGCGTTATATCGTCATCGTTATCCGCGCTCACAAAATCACAATGACGATGGTTTCGTTAATCCTGATCTTTCCTTACATTGCTTTGTGCATAAACACAAAATAGTTATTAAAATGTAAACACGTATGATATCTTCTTCCTGACTAATCTTGTCAAAACCAACAACTGGTTTTTGATAACATTCCGATCGAGTTACAGTTTTTTTCTTAACATTACTGTTAATGAACCTCGTTTTGTTTCTAAGTTCTTTAAACGAGAATTTTTGAAAGTCTTTGACTGCATGTATTATGTTTTTTGATATCAGTGAACTCAACCACTGAATTTTATTTGGTTAGCAGAAAATCAATTGAAAACCAATTCCGTTTGTCCTTATACAAATTTTGTTCTCTTTATGATTGATTCATGTCATAACATTCGACGTAATATTTTTTCTTACAACAGTGTCTGTGTTTTTGTTGTCAATATATCAAAGCAAACAGATGAAGGATGACGAAGACGGAAGACCTTTGTGGTCTGTAAAATATAGTTCTATCAAAATCATATACTATAACACATTTTCTTGTTGCGTGACATAAGCAATGCAAGTTTCAGTGAGTCTTTGTCAACATTTTAAGCAGCAGAAGATGTGTCAAACATATTGACAAAAATAAATCCTCAATGGACTGGTTACAATGAATCACAATCTGTATACCTGCCAGTGACGTCACTTTGGTCTCCATTCTTTTCGATTAGTTTGTGATTGTAATGTCGTATTTCTTTGCAACCGTCTCACCGGAGTCGTAATGGTTAGGGGGTGTTTATATGGAAGCGAGCAGGCCCGGTTAAACGGGCTGGCTCGCTTAGCCGAGATCTCACTTACATTAAGAAATGTATGTTTTTATTCGAATGTGTTTATATGAAAACCGAGCCAGCCCGCCTAAGCGAGATCTCGGTTCAATTTGCCGAGATCTCGCTTCAGTGGGATGAAAATTTTCCATATAAACATCCACGACCGGGCTAGCCCGGCTGAGCGGGCTAATTTCATAGCATGCGCATACTATTTCATAAACAAAAACATACAAAGGTGAGCCAGCCCGCTTCCATATAAAGGCGAGATGAAATTGTCTCGGCTAAGTGAGCCAGCCCGGCTAACCGGGTCAGCCCACCTCCATATAAACACCCCCTTAGTACCAACTGTCATGGTTTACAAGACTAAGTCTAGACTCACAATCACGTGATGAAATGTGAGTGTAACTCGATTACCTCGTTTGCTAAGTTTTTACGCACGTGTGAACGCTCGCATTCAAAGTCAATATGGCGGCGGGAAAGTACAAAAACAATAAGGACCGACAAATATGGTCCATGTTGCAAAAGACATCTTAGAAAACAAAGCCAGTGAATTTCCTTCAGATGCAGTTCTTTCTAATGAATGGTGGCAGACATGCATCAGCTTCTGCTTCAGTAAAGGCTTCCAGTGTTGCTGCAACTGCCACGTTGTCCAGTTTAAAATTAAGGAGGTCTGTTGTTTCTGGAACAATATCAAGTAACCACCGTAACTCACACAACACAGCCGCCATAATGTCTAGCTACAGTCAAATAAGCCAATGCGAGTCACGTGATAATTGTCGAGAGTTAAGGCGAATCTTCACTAGGCGGAAAATGTCGCAGCGGGTGACTTTTTCCGCCTCTAGAGCTTCTGAATCTCCACTGCTATTTTTAAAAAGGCACGCTCATTTTATTATTCTATATTCGGCATAATGGAAAGTGGAAACAGAAAGCTGAAATACCTGCTTCTATCACGGAATATAAGTTTATATCTTTATATAATGAAGAAGAAAGCTGTTAGAGAGGGAAAGAAGCACAGACACTTTTGGGTTAGAGATATTTATGCCGAGAGAAAATTTAAAGGCGAATATAATATTCTAGTTAAGGAAATGATGATCCATGACCACGAACTTTTTTTCAAAAGTTTCCGCATGTCCCCAGCTACGTTTGAAAAACTTCTTGGATTGGTGGGTCCAACTATCACAAAGCAGAAGACAACAATGAGAGACCCAGTATCAGCTGGAGAACGACTAGCCTTGACCTTAAGATTTTTGAGTACAGGTGACGCTCAATCAACAATTGCACGAAGTTACCGGATGTCTCCTGAAACTGCAGGTCGTATAATACATGACACTTGCTGTGCAATTTGGTACAATTTGGGAAATTATATTAAAAATCCTGACAGTGAAGCAGATTGGAAAGAAATCGCATTTGAATTTGAAAGAAATTTGTGTTGGGGGCTATAGATGGAAAACATGTAGTCATGTTCGCGCCTCTACGATCTGGATCAAGTTATTTCAATTACAAAAGAACACATAGCATTGTCCTAATGGCAGTGTGCGATTCTAAATACCGATTTATACTTGTTGATATAGGTGATAGTGGCAGACAGAGCGACGGTAGCGTTTACAACAATAGTCACTTGGGGTATGCAATAGAGCATAACACCCTAGGAATTCCAAATGTGACTAAATTAAATGAAAGTGATAAAGTGTTACCTTATATTTTTGTAGCGGATGACGCATTTGTTCTCAAGAGGTACATGATGAAGCCTTACCCTTATGCTAATTTACCAACAGAAAAGCTGATTTTTAATTATCGTCTTAGCCGTGCAAGAAGAGTTATAGAAAACGCATTTGGAATTGCTGCTAGCAGGTTCCGTGTATTTCACCGCCCAATAAATGCCAGCGTGAATAAAGTCAAAGAAATAACTAAAGCTGTTATTGCTTTACACAACTTTTTAATGATAGAAAACCATACTAATGATAAATATGATTATTGTCCCGTAACACTTGTAGACAACAATGGTCCAGGTGGCTTGAGGGTTGGAGAATGGAGGAACGAAACTAAGGATACAAGCGGTTTATTACCACTTAATAAAAGCAATTCCTCAAACAACTACAGCCAAGATGCAAAGAAAGTTAGAGACGCTTTCAAGGATTATTTTAATAATGAAGGTGCCGTGCCTTGGCAATGGGAAACTGTAAATCGAGTCTAAGATTAAACTTTTTGTAGCTTTATTATATACTTTCGTATTCCTCACTATATTCCAGCTGGTATAGCAATTCGCCAATTTTATTTTTGGCTAAACGCATCTTCCGTTTAGAAAACCCTTGCATTACAGGGATTAAACTATTGCAATAGGAAGTGACCTCATCTATTGTAGCTTCTTGTTTCGGCAGGGATCGCGCCGCCGGTTTTCATCTGGGGGGGCCAAGAAAATTCTTCTGTAATGTCGCCCACCATGGTTGGGCGACGAAGAAAAATTTTCGCCTCAAAGCCCTCTAAAGGCCCTAAAACAGCCACTGTTTTTCTTTTAAACGTATTTTTTTAAATCCCTGCTTCAACAGAGAAACAAAAAAGAAATGTTGTTAAGATGAAAGTAACTAATAAATAACAAAACCTTATAAACATAAGATTATGAACTAAATAAAAAGATCACTGAATCTAAAGATCTTTTGCCGTAAAACTACCAAAAGTGTTCTTTCGATCTGGATGAAGAGCGACAAATTCATTTGCTACCTCAATTAGTGCTATTTCATCAAGGCTGCGTTTTCATAAAGAATAGATAAGGAATTGAGACGTTTCTGTGTCATTCTTGATCGAAGCCACGTTTTAATCCTTCTCAACATTGAAAAGGACCTTTCAGGTGTTGCTGATGTAGCACCGGCAGTCAGGATAATTCTTACGATGGTAACGCAATACGTGAACATCATGCGTTTTTCTCGTGACAACGACTTTAGCACCATGATTACTTCTTCCAAGTTGATGGGCTCACTTTCAAAGATTGTTGGAAATATCAGAAGCTCTGCAGTTAATGAATCGGCGTCATAGTCACCTTCACAATGCATCTGCAATACTTCCAATTCATCATCGACACACTGTTTGCTCGCTGCTTTCAAAAACAACTGCTCCACTTGAGAAAACAGTTTAAAGGTTGGTTGGTCAAATCTATCTTTAATGGCGTTGATAATTGAATCAAGTGCTTCGTAGTAGATTAGTTTGTAATCTTCATACGGATTATCTGGATAATACGCTGCTGCTGTTGCTTTTGGGTTTCCTGCGACATAACTTAGTATCGAATAGTTGGGTTTTCTTCGCTTTCTTAGAAGTGTTGAGAAGGAAATTGCCTCAATTTTGCTAGCTGAAAATTTGATCTTCTCGTAAAGCATGCTGAAATCGCGCTCGTTTCTCATGTTCTCCAATGTTTGAACTGTTAGATCAGCGAGCTCTTTTCCTCTAAGGGCAGACATCTTTTCATGCTGTAATGTTTTGGAGAGGTTGTCCGTTATTGCATACAGACGTTGGCTTAAATTCAGACCAAAAAAAAATGAAGGCCAAGGCCCCCCCGGCCCCCCCGTCGCCGCGATCCATGTTCGGTGCCTCTTAGATGAAAGAATATGCTTATTCATTTCTTGAATATGTGATAAAAGGTTATCCTCTGGTGCTGCTGTGGTTGAACTTGCTTTTCGTTTCGGTGCACGTCGGTTACTGACAGGAGGAGGTGACATTAAACAGCTATTTTCACTACCAGCACTGTTTATACTTTGAGTAGGTGAGGAAGCAATACTAAATCCAGAAAGTGAAGGTGATGTATCAACCGATAGATCATCAAATGAGTTTTTAGCAGTAGTGATATTATTTTCTGTTGGTTTATTCGAGCTTCGTTCATGTAAAAATCGCATCTGCTCGAAGTACTTGCATGTTGGAAGTGATACATAGGCAGCCCCAAATTTCTCCTTTTATCCAAACAGCGTTTAAGGTTGTCTTTTAAGTTTTTAAAAATTTTTTGAAGAATGAGAACTATAAAAGAAGAGCGCGAGACTTTCCTAATCATACTGAAGAAATTCAAAAACTGAATGGAAACATAAAAAATGTTCTTAGTATCAGTATGAAAATATTCAGGTAGTTGTTTCCAAGCATTTGTTTTTTTATTCCTATCTTTAAAAGATGGATCATTTGTATCCCACAAACATCTGTATCCCCTAACAACTTCTAAAAACTCCTCCTTGTTTACTTGTGATTCGTTTAGTCCAGGCTGTTTTTGTTGCTCCTCAATGGTGACAGTTTCTTCAGGGTCAATAGAAGACTGGAACATTTTCGTTAATTTATTAATGTCAATAACGTGTTCTTCGGCCATTTTGAAAATGAACAAGAGCCAGATGGCGCAAAACGGTAGCAGCAAAAGTACTTGCCACAAGAATACTTTTAAATTTGAAATTTTACTTAAAGTTCTTAAACGTTCTGTAAACGTTATTTCTTGAGATATCTTACTGGTGGAAAACAGGCATAAACGATATTATAATGTTTAAAATTACTAACTCGTGTAAAAAGGGTCTAATCGCAACACACCAGCAATTAATTTATTAGAAGACAAAAGAATTATACATGCATGAGCTGTTTATAACGTACGTTTTTTTATAAGAGCTTATGTAGAAAAAAAAACGCGTTTCTTCGAAAAACAAATGTATGTTTTGAATTATAATTTCTTGAAACCGAAAATGAATTCAAACAGATAACTGCCTTTTTTTAACTCGAACCTTGATGATAAAAGACAGAACAGATAGCTAACAAACATAGTAAGTAACAAGAAAGTCTGATCTGTGCTTTTCTGACACGAAAAACAAATCTATTTTCAAGTGCCAAAGTTCATTGATTCAGTACCATAAAAGTAACTAAAAGCCCCAGTTTTATGTAGACCTATTTGATTAATATCCATTCCTTCATCAATTAAGTGATAAAATATCAAAGAAAACGTATTTTAAATGTATTTGATTGAAAACCTTCCAAAATTCAAAAGGCTGCGTTCGTTCATTAGAATGTATATTGAGTTTTTAGTGGGGACTCGCATACTCTAAATCGTAGGCTAAAAACTGCCGTTTCGGCCGGAGTAGTAGTAGTAGTAGTAGGAGTAGTAGTAGGAGTCCAAGGGTGTTTTAATACGGTATTCGCTTACGCTGCTACCGTAAAAAGATATCTTTGTTCATCAAGATTTAGTTTGTTCACATTTTTCTTGCATTCTGATTGGTCAAATTTTGAAGCGACCAGCGAAAAGTAGAAATCAATTCTACTTTTCGCCTTTCGACATTTTCCGCCGCTACATTTAATTATTGCGTAACATTTCTCTTCTGCGCATGTGGAGCAGCGGAAAAAGTCGCCCGCCGCGACATTTTCCGCCTAGTGGAGATTCGCCTTTAGTCTTCAAAGTCACAATGATATATTTTCGTCAGTATTAAATTAATAATCTTGGATAGCATTCTGTTGATGCTATAAAATCAATGATAATCGACTCACTGCAAATATAGGACAATATACACGCAAACATAGTACTGTATATGTTGAGAAAGCACTTTTTCTTTAAAGAACTGGTACTATCTTTAAAACATAGTATTATTTTCAAATGAATGCTGTTATTTAATAAGATAGTGATAAAAACCTTCTTGGCGCGACATACACCCCATGTTGTTCTCTAGAACATTTTATTTGTGTTATCCTGGCGCCTTCACGTTAAAGTTGGTTCAAGGGATGATAATGCATTTGTTTGGGAGTATGAGCGAACTAAAGAAAATTTGGTGGACATGAACAGAAAGAAGTTTTCATATTTTATTTGAGAACAAACAGTGTTACGCAAGACACAAATAAAACTATAAACCATATATTCAGAATAAAAATGCACTACAATTTCCTTTAGGTTACCGAAACAAAATTTAACAAAATTCAATCCCCTTACTGTTTAAATCTACTTTAAGGACAACCATTGAAAAGCTGAAACATATGTCTCATTATAACAATCGATTGGATTGCCTTCAAGCTTCCCTTGCCAACCCAGAGTGTTCAAGTTCGTTTAAATTCATTGGAAATAAACGCTTCAACTGTTGCTTTGAACAAGAATGGCCTTAAATTTCTCCGTTTCATATGACGAATGAATAGATTCTTCAGAAGAATCATCATAAAAAGACTTATAAGATTTGTCATACGGTGGCAGTTCATAATTGACCATAATAGGAGTTCTTTCACACTCTTCCTTCTCCGTTTCCGTCATACTCTGTTGGTTGTTCATGTAAAATGGGCACACCAATCCAAACGTAAGGCACAACACCGCCAAAGATATCAATACTATCCCAACGATGATAAACAAGCCTCTGTAATGATTATATTCTAACCTGCTGTCTCCTATCTTTTCAATCACATTTTCATCTCTTTCAAATGTGTATAAGATTGGTAGCATGTAGCTGTAGACCAGCGAAAAAACACCGACGATCACCAAAGCCACAGAAACGAATATACAGATGCCACAACATTTATTTTTGACGCAGTAAAACTGAAAACAGGCTTTTAGTCTTCTTGGTTTACTTGGATATGCATCCTTGTCGTATAACTTGTGATGAAATGTCCTCAGTATACCAAGTCGTTTATCCTCAGGCATCATATCTTCATGAATTCATGAAGAAGATTTTAAATCTTTTTTTTTTCTTCTTCTTCATTGGAAAACTAAAATAAAAAGTCTATGAAGTTCAATATCAGAAATTTCATTGTCTAGAAAACAAAAGGAATTTAAGTGATCCGGATAAAAGGAAAAGAGACTGAATGAATTATTTATAAAAGCACAAAAAACTTTTTAAAAAACCGAAACTTCGAAGAAAAACGAAAAATAACTGACGTAGTAAATCTATGCAACGTGTTTCATTGTGGAATGTAAATATTTCATTTCAAAGATTTTTTTTATGCTTGTAAGAAGGTTCTTAGTTCGTCGATGGTTCAAAGTTGCGAAACATATACCTCATTGTTTTAACTCTGGTGTTGTTCCAAGAATGTGATGGCTTCATATCGGGCAAAACAGAAAAAGTCCTGAAAAGATAAAATTTTAATGCCTTGGAAAAGAAAAATTTGAAAGTAAAGTTTTCCTTAAAGTTTCTTACGGATTACATCACATTTAGCATTACATTTTATCTTTGTAATAAAGAGTAAAATTTTATTTTATTACCATCATTATTATAATGAATTTTTCTAGAGGATAACACTTTCCGTTCAAAAATAAGAACTGCTCTACGCAATGGTCCTGCTTGGAAATTATGTGAAAAAGTAAATGAATAAAATAAGTTAATTAATTAGTACATTAAAAATGGATAAAAACTAATTTAGAAAGATAAAAGCGTTTATTTTAATATTGAAATACTGGATAGTAGTAACTTTAAAAGCAGTCGATTTGACTGCATTTTCTAATTCCGAAGGGGTAAATCATTAAAAATTCTAACCTCCATAAAACGAATACCTGATTTAGATATTTCCTATTTTACCCTAGGTATTTAGAAATTATTGTTTATCGTACCCCTGGTGTGATTTGTTTTAACAAAGAAAAATCTCTAAAATCTTCGCAAACGTCATTTTCCAAACATTTCTTAGCAAACTATAAAACAATGTTTCTTCATTTCATTTTAAATCAGTGAAGAACTCAGGATGTTTTCAATCAGCGTCTGTGAACAAGCCAGAATGTTTTCGATACGTTTATCAAGTTTCTTCAATTTCTTCTATTACGTAGTCCTAAGAGCCAGGTTGGTCGTACCATAATAGAGAAGGTTGGAAAAAGCACTCCTTTGTAGACCATCGCTTAAGCGTGGCGACACGTTTTAAGGGGGACCGAAAATGAAATATGCATGAGCCAGATTTCCCCTTTCTAAGAGGACACTAGTTAAGGGATTGTTAAGGTTGTAGGAAATAAGCCTTAAAAGTGATCAAACTAAACAACATTTTTTTTAGATTCATTGGCCCCAAAAACTAAAGTTTTATACAAACGTATGTCTCAAACATCACAATAGTCATAATCATTCGATACATAACTTGGAATGTTTCTCTTGTTTACTGACATGTGCAAGCAAACAAATTTACGTAGCAAAAATGTGGATGGGACCAAGGCCTCTGGCTACCTGGTGTCGCCAGTCCTGTAGTTACAGCTTCTTCGTTAGGTTTGATTTTACTGAATACAATAGACGTATTTTATACTAAATTTTCTTGTACAAATTAGCGAAATTTTGAGTCTGTTCCAAAATAGTTACAAGATATTTGTATTCAGAAACAGCACCAATTGAATTTTCGTTGAAGGTCAGATTAAGCGATTATTTTTGTTTCCCGAGATTTTTGTTGGTACCAAGTATCATGGAAGCAGTTTTTCCAGGCTTCAGGTTTATCACAATCTTCATCGGTTAAATCTAAATCAATTCTTGAAACGTACTTGATAAGCAATTTACAGTACTATAGTTTGAAGGCTTTAATTCTTCCAGCATCTGAAGGTTGTAATCTTGAAGTTGTGGTTCTTAGGAAGAACTAACAAGTCAACCTTTTCTAAATCAATTCTTGGTGATTAGTTGCATTGTCAAAATATAAAAGAACGTTTCGATCATGCCGTTTCAAAACTTTGGACAATATTTCGCCGTTCATCCAGGCTTTTTTACTTGAGGAGTAATTGTTTTGCGGATTTTCGATTATTTGTGTGTGATGAATTACATGAGATAAATACCTGAAGCAGAAGCCGGAAGTCAGCTAGAAGATAGACATAAACTGTATATAGTATATTTGTTATGTTTACTGGAAACGTTCAGTCATCGTGAATTTGGGAGACGTCATAGTAAGTTTCCCCCCTTTTTGCTTGCTATTATGGGCTCCCAAGTTAGCGATGCAAGTGTACTGTTTATTTTGTTCTTAGGTAATCGAACATATACAAGTTTGATTCTCGATATTGTATTTGGCATTTCCACATTATATGGCTATTCGTCCAAAATTTTAAAATATATATACATTATTAAAACATTATTATAAATATATTATTATATAAATAACAATTAAAAACTAGGTTAAAAAGGGAGAAGTAGCTGACACTGGAACATTGAATGAAACAAAATGGAGGCGGAACTTAGTCAGGATTGGAAACGATATTTGTTATATTCACGACATCGAACATACCCAAAACAGTAATGTACACCTAACGGCCGACTGAAGTCACTATTTTTCAAATTGCGGAAACATGTTTTTTGCTTTTCCATACTATAACTTTTAAAACGATTATTATAAACGCAAAAGTCATCGAGTGGGTGAAGAAAGCGATCAAAATGCTTAAAAGTAGACTTTTAAGAAAAAAAACATTTACTTTAATTTCTTGCCATTTTATGGTTTTTACCTGTCCACAGTTCAGAGGTAATTTCACTAGGGAGGTTCAAATGGAACTTGGTTTTTCGGTCCGTCAATGAGAGGTGTCCGCTATTTTAGAGGTTTTTATAAGAGTTTCATAGGAAAACACTCCGGTCCTCAACTCTTCGTTATTTGGTGATGTCTACTGTATGGCATATTCCTTATTCAGAGGTTTCACTCTCTTCCACTCTCACTCTCTATACAGTGCCGTCGGAAGCTTTTTCAAGATGGGGTAGCTTAGATTATGTGCTAAGGAGACCAGAAAATTTTTCAGTTATATTCCTTCTAGATTTGGTAAAACAAGCATGTTAGTTCGCCTTTTACATCTTTGTCCGTATATGGTAATATTTCTCTGTTTTATTTCAATTGGTAACATTTAAATGTACACGTTTCCACTGCATGGTTACTTGATAATGAGCGTAGTTACGCTAGTAACGTCGTTGTTAATATTGATGTGTCATCAAAATTTGTTTTATTTCCTTCGATAATACTTGATTTTATTGGCTTCTGTTATGCCCCACTTTGTAATTATTTTGCCCCACTTTGTAATTTTTAGCTGTACCACTTAGTAATTACTACCTGCCCCACTTTGTAACTTCCTGTCCTTTTTACTTCCTAAATAATATGTATTTTACCAAAACTTTATTTGTAAGAATTATCAAAACTGGGTAATTTGGGTCAAATTTGGACTAATTTTTGAAAGTTCTCCAAATTTCACAAAAATTTACACAAAGAACAATTGAAAGGTGCTGATTTCGAATTTGGAAGTGATTTTTCGTAACTGTTATCACCAATTACATAATAGTTTTTGACGTCTTTGAAAATTTATGGGTAGTGGTATATATTGTTGCTCATTTGTAGCAAAATTCAATATAAACTATACCACCCAAAGAAATCCAATTTTCAGGAAGGGAATCCGATTTGGTGGATCAAGAGGTACAAGCTATGCTCTAGAAGGGGGCAATAAGAAAGGTGAAGGAGGAGAAGGGCCAATCTTTAAGCTCAATCTTTCTGGTCAACAAAAAAAATGGGGGATACCGCCCTGTCATAAATTTAAAAAAATCTGAACAGGCATTTACCTTATCATCATTTCAAAATGGAGGGTCTTTTTCTCCTCAAGGAACTACTAAGAACAGGAGATTATATGTGCGAGGTGGATCTCAAGGACGCCTACTTTGCAGTTCCTTTAGCTCAGAACTCTCGAAAATACATAAGCTTTCAGTGGAAAGGTTCCTTGTACGAATTTCTGTGCCTTTGTTTTGGCCTATCCTCAGCTCCTTGGGTATTCACCAAACTTTTGAAAGTGTCAATCTCATTGTTAAGGAAACTGAATGTGAGAGTCATTATACATCTCGACGACATCCTCTTATTGGCAGCAACAGTAGAACTATTGGAAACCGGAAGAGATACAATGATATTTCTACTACAGAATTTGGGGTTCTTGATCAATGTCCCAAAGTCGATACTGACTCCAACATCCAGTTTAGAATTTTAAGGGGTGGAAATAAACTCACAAACTATGGTAGTCTCTTTACCAGAAAAGAAACTAGCCGGGATTCAAGAAATGTGCAGAACCAAAAGCTACAGTGCGAGCGTTGAGCCGATTGATAGGAAAACTGTCATCAGCAGCAATTGCAGTTCTACCTCTGCAGTACAGGTACTTACAATACCAACAAATTCAATCTCTAATTTCTCAAGGTTCATAGAATGGGGAGGTAACTCTGTCCCAGGCAGCAAAGGAAGAACAGAATTGGTGGATAGAGAACTTAGCAATACACAATGGAAGGCCATTGATAGTTCCTCCAGCTCAGATAACAATAAGTTCGGATGCTTCTCTACAAGGTTGGAGGGCAGCCTGTCTGGGGGAAACAACAGGTCAATGTTGGAAAAGAAATCTCATATCAATATTCTGGAACTCAAAGCAGCAAAATTTGCACTACATGTTTTTTTTATAAGCATAACACTTATAAATATATACAGGCTCAGATTTGCTGATTTTTTAAGCATAACATAAGCATATAGCAAGCCTGAAATATATTGCTAAAGTAGTCTAAATATGCGGTCAAATGACTAAACGTAGTATAATA
Source organism: Turritopsis dohrnii (assembly GCA_027922465.2). Classification (NCBI taxonomy): domain Eukaryota; kingdom Metazoa; phylum Cnidaria; class Hydrozoa; order Anthoathecata; family Oceaniidae; genus Turritopsis; species Turritopsis dohrnii. Next base: position 18,344 of record BQMF02000467.1, on the reverse strand, counting down.
CAGTAATTCAGTTTTCCAATACAAACTTTACAAATCCTGGTTTTGAAGATAGGTAGGCAATATATATAACTTGCTTTTTATTTTCATAGATAAATGTACCTTATGTATACATCATGTTGTGTTTCGAAAGAGTTTAAAGGCTTTGATTTTCAATGAAATCTCATCTCTGCATTGTTTCCCAAACCTTAGCTCACCTTAGAAAAAGTAGAAAAATTTAAGCATATCATAAGCATATGCTAAGCCTTGATTCATTGAGGTCTTAAGCATATACGAGCCTGATCAAGGGCCAGACACTTGCTTATAAAAAAACAACATGTAATGGCCTTCACAATGAAACAGGAAATATGGGGATACATTGAGGAATCAGATCACACTTACTGTAGAATACCTCCCAAGCGCTCTGAATGTGGAGGCAGACAGAGAGTCTCGCCAGATACAGGACTCAAGCGAATGGAAATTAAAACCAGCCTTCTTCGAGAGGATCCGCATGATGAGAGGAAAACCAACTGTAGATCTCCTAAATATCCCATCAACTTCCTCAATACGTGTCATGGAAATTGGATCCGCTAAGCATGGCAAAAGATGCATTCCAGATGACCTGTTACTAATTCCTCTCTTATGCATTCATGCATGCATGGTACTGATAACTCCAGCTCGGCAAACACAACCATGGTTCCCAACCTTACTGAGACTATCTGTACAGAACCATCAGGAGAGCAACATCCATTAATCAAAACAAGATCCCTCCAATTAGTGGCTTGGACTGTCTCACGAAAAATCTGGAAGCAGAAGGAATATCAGAAAGGGCTTCCAAACTTATCACAAATTCAAGAAGACCAAAATCCCTCAGTCATTACCAGTCAACTTGGAAAAAGTTTTCTAGCTGGTGTGCTGAAAGACAAGTTTCTCCCACTCGATGCGATGTAAGAATAGTGCTTGACTTTTTAGCCAAACTGTTTGAAGGTAATCTTGCTTTTAATAAAATTGCAGGTTATAAATCTGCCATATCTGCTTTCCATGACCCTGTAAGTGGTAAGCCTATTGGGGAACATCCAAGGGTATTAACTTTGATGACAGGAATTTTTAACCAAAGACCGCCTTTACCCAAGCATAGTATGATCTGGGATGTGGAGACAGTACTTAGTTTTATTTGGAACATGCCTGAGAATGATGATCTATCAGACAAATTACTGACTCAAAAATTAGTGATGTTATTATCTAACTTCAGCTTCAAGGGCTTTAGAGATAAAAAATCTTAAGATAAGTACACTAAGTAAATTACCTGCAGTGTATGTTTTTTTCAATGTTTGGTCTAAGACATGGAGAAGAGGCTCTTCGACACCTTCACCTTTGAAATTTTTTGCGTTTCCAGAAAATGAAAAATTGTGTGTCTGTCAAACAAGACTCCTATAAAAAATGGGGCATCAGTGAAGATTTTTTTCTTGTGAGCCATATAAAACCTCACAAAGCAGTGTCTACTGAGACTATTTCGAGATGGATTTGCCAAATGCTTAAATTAGTAGGGATAGATGACATATTCACAGGTCATTCTACACGGTGAGCCCGTACCTCAAAAGCAGAACTCAAGGGCCTTTCATTAAAAGAAATTGTAAAACATGGACATTGGTCAAATGAGAGTACGTTCCAAAAATTTTACAGGAAAGAGATCGAACAAAGTTTCCAAAATAATATTATTTTGAAATAAGCTTTGAATAGAGGAGTTGAAATTATGACCTTTAGTAAAATCGAAGCCACGACCTAATTCTGCCCTCCCACCCACACCTTACAAATGCTCCATATTTTTGTTTATTCAGGAAGTGGCTTTCATCGTTCTCGCGGTCGAGGTTACAGAGAACGCGGAAATAGATCAATCTTGCTTTGTATAACATAGAAAGAAAACAAAACATAGATCGAACTTGTAATTATCTGTTCCCTAATTATGAACACACACACACACACACACAAAAAAAAAGTGTATTCATTTTGTTATGTTTTGTTTTATAATAGTACTTTCCAATAATGACCTTTAGATTTTATTCGAGAAAGGGGCGAGATCCAGAATTAGATCGTGAGCCCTCGCACAACCCTTTTCCATTCAAACATTCCACAGAAAATTCCTATTGCATTTTTGCTCAAAAATTTAAGTGTACTCTTCCGGCATCTACGAAAATAGTTTTTCAACTATACTAGCATAACATGACCAGCATAACATACAGGTAACAGTGATAAACAAACAGCTACGCGGTCGAGGGAGACTCAAAAGGCAAAAGCAGGTCGTATTATTTACTAATATCGTCAAAATATAAAAATAATGTACTTAAAGACAATGAACTATTGTAGAGCTGAGGGTTGCACTATCCTGATGTCAGTAGAAATAGAACAATTGAGAAATGGTTTTGGGAAAGAGCAGCTGAAGAAATTTTTGTGGAATATATTTTTTCGGATAAACGACCCAAAAATGTCATATTTTGCGGAATACATTTTTTACGGATGACGACTTTAAAAGTGATTTTGCGGAATTAATTTTTTGCGGATGGAAGAAATTTAATAAAATCGAAAGTAGGGAAACACTTAATTCAGTGCCTGAGTGTATATACAAACTTTAGTTGAAAAGGAAAAAGCAGTATGGAATAACATCTATTTTTCACCAATAATATCACAAAAGAATACTTAACTGTAACAAGCAGATAATGTGGCTGGGACTTACCTTAAGGGGATTTATTTTTGCGTGGACTAATTTTTGCGAGCCATGGTTTGAAAGCGTTTTGCGTGGATTAATTTTTGCAAGTCAGAGCTTCTCAAGGAATGGATTTATTTTTGCGAATGTGCACAAAGTGCAATGCGTGTATTTTATAATATAGCTTAGAAGTACAAGCGAAAATCACCATTTCCATGCCTGCCACATTGCAAAACCAATGGGTGTTTCATAAGTACAAGGAAATAGTTAATGTACGAAAGGTACACAGAGCCAAAAAATGTCAGGCCAAAAGTCGCAAAAATTAATCCACGCAAAAAAAAAAACAAAAAAAAAAAAAAAAAAAAAAAAAAAAAAAAAAACAAAAAAAAACAAAACCTTAAGGTATCTTTGTTCAGGGGAAGTCAACTTCAAGGTCTACTTCCCATAAAGGAAAAGTGAAAATAACAATAAAAACTGCGATACTTCATAAGATCGTTTCTCAAAGTAAAAGCAACAGTACGAAGTACAGATACCTCTTGTATTGTTATTGACGAAGAAAAATAAATAAGTCCTTAGATGTTCAATAACCTCGACTTCTTTCCTTTATCATTTTCCATTGTAATGTAATTAAATTTTTAATGGTCGAATAAGATCTTTTAGCGTTACTTATTAATGACATTAAACCAACGTCAAACACAAAGGATGGCTACCGTTCACGAACATTAGTCATACAATTTTAATATCTCTGGTGATTTTTAAGTTGTTAGTTTTTCTTTTCACGTTTTGGTACAGTGAAACCTTCTTACACTTACCTGCGGACACTTACTGGACCAGAGATTTTGTCCGCTTTGGAGATGCAGGAGGAAATTCTACTTCTAAGTGGGGAACGCGTAAGCCATGTCCATATTACCCTTTGCTACCCTAACAGGCAAAGAAACTTTCATAAAAGGATTTCATGCCTACAAACAAAAATGGGATCCAGTTGAATGAAGAAGATACTTCTGTACAGAAGAATAGAATATGAACACGACAAATGCTATATTAAAAGGAAATTAAGCCTTAAAATTTCTTTTCTGATTTTGAGCATGAAATACTTCATTTATCCTAGAGGAACACCTTTCTATGTATAAAAGGTATTCCAAATGTAAAAAACTGCTAAAAAAACAAATTAGTTAAATCGCCATTACAGCTTTCGTTATAAATATCATGACGTCATAGAGCGAATTTCATTTGCCGGAATATCAGATGTAGGCAGCACATGATGACATGTATTTTACGCCTATGTTCTAAAGATACGAGAAAAAGTAGAAAAACAACAAAGACAATACGAAGATATTTATCATTCACCAACATAACAATCTTAAACATCAAGAAACAGCAAAATGTAAAATAAGTTTATCGTTAACGATTCAAGAAAAACAAAAACAGTCATACTGAAGATTTCATTTTTTATACACCTAAATATACACATTTGTTCAAAAACTAACTTACGCACATGTACCTGCTATAAATCTATAACGAAATACTTTTTAATATAGGTTTTATTAACAAAATTTCATCAACGAAAACAACAAAATCTTCACGTTCACGCTATCACTACAAAAAGATCGATCGCGCTGTGACGTCAAAAATTCGCATGATCTCCATCGGAGTGCTCTTTTGTAAGCAACAATGGCGTCTGTTGTCAGAAATTAAACAACGAAAAATTGAGTATAATTATTGTTTTTGACAATTTTTAATGATCACAGAGGATTAATGAGACCTTTCTGCAGCTAATATAAAAAATTTTTCATGAAGGCTTAATTTCCCTTTAAATGATGGTAGTGTTTTGGGGCACATTCCTTTGCAATTATCAAAGCATGTTGCCATGCTGTCAGTTGGCTAATAAAAATAAAATAAAATTTAAGATAAAAATTTTATAAAAATATTGTAAACAAATGTTTAGAAAAAAAGAAAACAGAAAAGTAATAAAATACTGAATTCTGAATTTTTTGGTGTCTGCTTTATTGAGGTACATTTTAGGGGTAATTTTTGTGCGGGACCTAGAAAACACCGCTTTAAGGTTTCCGCTTTGGGGAGGTTTCTTTATAATTTCTTTAAAATTTTTTGTCCGTGTAACAGAGGTGTCTAACAGAAGCTTTAAGGAGGTTCCACTGTAGTTCACTTGCTGATGTACCGTAATGCATCGATTAAACGCCCCCCCCTCTTCAGGAGATTTTTAAATAAACGCCCCTCTCTATTAGACGCCCCCTCTCTAATTAAGGCATGTAGAACTACTACATTGCATTGTTTCAGCCTCAAAGTTTTCGTTTTGTATAAAAATATGGAAATTTGCAATAGACGCCTTTCTTTTTAAAGTTTAAACTAACAGTTGGAAACTTTGTCTTTATTGACGAAGATCTTGAAGTTTAATTTTGTATATTTTTTATCGATGTTTATATTTAGTTTATATTTACGAAAAAGAAAAGTTTCACAAAAATTCAATAGACGCCCCCCTCTTTTAAACGCCCCCCTCGAATAGACGCCCCCCTAAAAATTCAAAAAATTTAATGAACGCCCCGGGCGTCTAATCGAAGCATTACGGTATATAATAAATGTGTATGTATATAATGTTTATGTATATAATGTATATAATGTATAATTTTTGTGTTATTAGCCTGATGATGATATAAATAATATTGAAATATATTGCTTAAAATAATCATTGCTGGTCACGTTACTTTACCACTAATAAGGATAGCCTGTTTGTTTGTATAGATAAACCAGTTAAAGGGATTCCTATGTCCAAAATGATATGATATGATATGATAAGATGATAGATGATAGAACTCGCGAAGTTGTTTAAGAACTCTATCTACATTTTTTGAAAATTCTGTTTCCTTAGGCAGATATTTCGACTTAAAAATCATCAAATTATGCAACGCATTATTATGATGTAGTAAGATAGTATTTTAATGTATATAACTTCTGAATTAGTAAGTAAGTAACTGGGAGTTACTAGTGTTGCTTATAAAAAAAAAAAGTGTATCACAAAGACAATTGGAATTAAAACAGACAAAAATCGTAGCAAAAAAATGTTGTATCCACATATATTCAGCAACATTTTAACAAGTAGTAAACTTTGAAGCTTTGCATGCAGATTTTAAAGTGACATATACTATAGCCAATATCTCCAAGATATCAACATATATGCCCTAAAATAATGAAGGATTAGAGCTTTCAATATTCAAGTTATTCACGGACAACTTTGTAGAAACAATTATGAAAATAAAAAATTGAAAGAACGTAAATATTGTTTGTTAGATGTAGTGTACAGCCCCTATAAAATGTCAATTAGAAGCCTCATGGCTTGAACAATTTCCGCATCAGGCCCAGAGGAAATGGTTTTAGGCTAATTTTCAAGATATTTGAATGACCATCCATTCTGTTCTTGTTGCTTATGTGAGAACAGGTCTATCACAATTCCCAAAATATGACTTTTGGTTCACATGGAGAATAAAATGATATTCGATAGAAGTGAACCAAAATCATTTGAAAAAACACAACACTTTCACAACACTATTAAACTATTAAATCTGTACTACCAGACTTGTTTATGGATAGTCCATACCCTCCGAGGTGAATTTTTTTGAAAAAATTTTTTTTTCAATATTTCCTTTCAATTTTTTTATTTAAAAACAGATTCTGCAATCAGAATTTTAAAATTCCAAATAATTATGGAGTTATTAGCAAAAACCAAAAGGCCAAAAAATCTTTGTTTACACAAGTACCGTAAATGATCGAATAAGCGCCCGGGGCGCTTATTTAAAAATTCAATTTTTAGAGGGGGCGCTTATTCGAAAGGGGCGCTTATTCGAGTAGGGGCGCTTATTTAAAATACCGTGTTTTTGTTAAACTTTAATTTTTTTGTATCATAAATAGTAAGAAAATATATGAAGGTTTCGAGTAATATTTACAGAAACAGAAGATATATACAGTGAATATTTCTTTTTTAAATGTCTTCTACATCGATCACTTCATCGCAACAGTCACAGGAAAGGGAAAGAGAGAGGTTGGACTTGTCATCCCTGCAAGATACAGTGCTTTGACGCAAAATAAAGAGATGATGACTTTCCTTAACAATGAACTTTCGAAGAAAAAAGAAAAATATGAATATTTTGAAATGAAATTTGAGCATGAAAAGGAAATAAAAAAGAAAGCTATATTCTTTTAAATACTTGTTGTTTTCTATTGTACAAAAACTCAAATAAGCGCCCCCTTTTGCTCTTATTTATGTACTCGAATAATCGCCCAGGGGCGCTTATTTGAGTAAGGGCGCTTATTTCAAAATTCACCTGAATAGAGGGGGCGCTTATTCGAAAGGGGCGGTTATTTGGAAGGGGGCGCTTATTCGATCATATACGGTAATTAACTTTGATTTTTCTATCAAAGAGAATATACGCACATGCTTGACGCCATACATACTTTTTCGGCTATGTTTACTTTTCGTATTCAATATTTGGATTTCTGCGTAAGCAAGAAATACTTTACGATCGTCTTTGTTGGATTTCTGCGTAAGCAAGAAAGCCTTTACGATCGTCTTTGTTTTTTTTTTTTTTTTTTTTTTCATCTTACTGTCCAAACCTAGTCATATTTGTTTCTCCAATTTGATTGGTTCATAAAAAAGCCGTCTCAATCGTGATTGGTACATAATGCCCGATTTCTACGAAAGGGTGCTAATATAGCCACCCTAACTTCAATAGCGATAGTTTATTGGCTGATTTTCGCCATGCCATGTGATCGTCCACAAAACGTTTTAAAAATGGCAGCGAAAGAACGTGTGTAGTTTGCTAAAAGTTTCTTTGGTGGAAATATGGCTTTAAAAGAAGTTAATACAGCTTATAATTTTATATAAAGAATTGCATTACTGTTGGGAACTTATCATGTTCACAAAATTAAATTACAGTGTGGTTATTCTGTTTTTTGAAAGAAGTTTTCTTGAAGTTTAAAATATGAAAACAGTGCCAATACATGGTGTGTGGAAGAAAAGGTATTTCTTGTTTTATTTTTGCTCCAAGCCTTTTTAAATATGAAAGACCTTCGTGTATTTTGTATGTGTATGCATGTTTGAAGTCAATTTTTAGAAGCTTTTGGATTTTTAAAGCTCAGCTTAGCTTCCTTTCAGCTCCTCCCCAACATCACCAACATATGCACTTTATACAGCTATTTATACTATATTTAGTAGCAATTTTTGGATGTATTCTGGCTATATCAGCTTATCTCTTTTATCCCTACGTATGTTGTATTTTTTTAACTTTTAGATTAGATATGAGCTTTAATTTCTAAGTAATTATTATTGTGATATTTATATTTTTCATTCTGAGGAGAGATCAATATAGAAACTTTATATATTAGTTTGTGCTGCCCAAACGATATGTTGGTTACCGCCAGTATACACAATCTTTTTATAGGATTCGTTATATTTAATGTGGTTAAATTAAAGTTTCGTATTGTGTTGATGCACTTTTTTGGAGTACGTGTGTGGCAAATATCCAGTAACAATCATCCAGCTTATTCGTACAAAAAACAGATCTTCATAAATGATCTCCGCGATAGCATAAAGAAAAGCCCCTTTTTTTATGTTATGGTAGGCTGACTTTCTTGACGAACATTGTCAGTCGTATCAATATTTTTGTTTATTTAATGCTGATGCCTCTCGAGCTGAATGATGTGACTGTCTTAGTTTTGCAGGACTAGTGTGCTAGTGTTGCATTTTTGTGGCATTTTCAGCAGCAAAGCTTGCAGAAATCCTTCTGCCCGGTAGGGCATCTTGTTTGCTTTATTATCGTTAAAAATAAAACCAGGTGGTTTTCTTTATAATTATACACACTATCATTATTCAATGAGATAGTTTTCTTCCTTTTTAACTTTTCATACATTCCAACATCTCACATTCACAATAGAATTTGATCGCTATTCAATTTGTTTACACAAGCGATGGAAGAAGAAAAATCTTTAAATGCGATTTTCTCTGAAAGTAATTTTAGCTTGATGACCAACATTTAAAGAGTTCCAACTCCCCTTGTGAACGAGATATAACCATGCAGTTTTTTTCATTTTGTTCAGTTGGCCTTTGCGCAAAAACGTTTGCCACATATTTTGAAAAGAATCAAAATTCGCCCCGTGAGGGAGAGTTGAAGTTAAAGAATCAACGTTTTTATAGGGTCATGAACAAAAAGCTTTATATTTTTGGAAGTAATGAGTTTTAAAAAAACTGTGGCAAACTTTTTTCGACAAATGATCATGGATTTCAAAAGTGCAATTTGTTTGAAAAAAAAGTGTAATGGAGGGGAGTTGGAACTTTTTAATTCAATGCGTTCTAAATTTTACTTTTTTTCTTCTAATTCCTGTCCTTTTCATTTTTAATAAACAAAATATGGCTCATTAGACAGATAATTAAAAAAGGATTCAGAAAATATATACTTTTGATAAGAAAAAATCAACACATTTCAAATTATCAAGGAAAAACTGAAATCATGCTTAGGAGGGTATGGACTATCCTTAAAAAAGACCTCGGCTATTTATGACCAAATCTGCAAGTAACCGCCAACTTTCATATCAGGACCTTCCAATTGTTCTTTGTGCACACCTTCCAAATTTTGCCAGAAATGTGAATTTGGTAATATTTAAGTAAATATTACATGAAATTGTTCATAACTTGCATTAATAGGAGCAGAAGAAAGTCGGGCATTTCAAAGATTTTAATCCATGACAGTTAACAGGATTACAAGAAGACAAAAATTATATTGTTTTCCTGCCATTGGCGGATCCAGAGGTAAGCCGCAACTTGTGTAGGAGAGTGTTAGCAATTCAAACATAAAAGAAAAAGATTCAAATGAATAGTGATGAATAATTTGACACAGTCTGGAATTCCCCAAATTAATCCCTTCTTTACTTTATTAAACTTAATTTCAACCGCTTTTCAATTCACTATGACGTTTAGGAGCCAGAAAAACAGTTTTATAAGACATATCGTTCACCAATATCTTGCACATGTTAATAGCTACTTTCAGTATGTATGTAAAGTTTGGATCAATTCATTCACAATATTCAATTTCAATATCTTCAACTTTCAGTGTAATATTTATTAAATGAAATGAACATGTTTCATGCATTTATTGATAAGACGTTACACCAGTATTATTGATACTACATACATTTCTGTTGTGATATTGAAAGATTTTTTCACAGCAAAGTTTCGTTTACTACCAAACCTTCACCTTCTTTTTCAAGAATTTTTCCTAGAGGCAGCTAAACATCAATAATTTCCTCCATAAGGAATGTTCTCATGATTATATTTCGATTGCGAATATATATAAGTAAGTTAAGTTTGTTTCTGTCCGATTCTTTTGTTAGTCTGCCAACCGATTTACCCGTTAGTTTCTTTTTTGTGTCCATGTCTAAAGGTCTGTCGATTGATTAGTATATATATTTTACATTATGCCCAATAAATAACTTAATCTTATTGGATTTCTGCGAAAGCAAGAAATACATTAAAACCGGCTTTGGTTTTTTTAGATTTCTGCGAAAGCAAGAAAGCTATTACAACCGGCTTTCGTTTTTTTTTTCTTCGTTTTTTTCTTACTGTCCAAACCTAGCGGTTTTTTGAAATTTCGTGCGTACATTTACATGAAACCAAAGCAAAGTGCATTGCATGTCAGCGAAAGATTTACGAAAGTTTCTTTGATCAATATTAAATGGATTTTAAAGAAGATGTACATATTTTAAGGTGAAAACAGAAAATATATAAAAGAAGCTTATAATTATCTTTGACTGTGATCATTCTTTTTCAACTAAAAAGAAGTTCTCAACGGTTTGTAAACAGAAGAGTCAAAAGAGCTATATATATTTATATCTATGCTAACGTGCATGGCTTCCGTGGCACAGTCGGTTAGTACAGCAACTACTAACCTAAGGGTCGGTGGCTCGATTCCGCGTTGATGAAATTTTTAAATGTCATAAAATATTTCGATTTTGGATTTTTGCGAAAGCAAGAAATACATTACAACCGGCTTTTCACCTCCATGTTTTTCTTACTGTTTAAAGCTAGCAGTTTATACATTACAGAGACATATGTAGTTCTGTGGCGCAGTTACTTGGCTGCTAACCGAAAAGTCGGTGGTTCGAGCCCTCTTTGATCGTGTAACATTTTTTGTCGAATTTCATAATTGTCATAACATTTTTCATTTTTTATGCTTCAACAGATTTTGCAGAAATCTTTCTGCCCATACGGGCATCTTGTTTTTTTTTTTCTTTCTGCTGTCCAAACCTAACGGTTTTTTGAAATTTCGTGCGTGCGTTTACATGCATTCATCACGTCCATGCGGAAAGCCATTTTTTCGTAGCACGAGGTCTCTTCCACGAGAAATTTTTGGCGACTGGTTGTAATTGCGGTAATACAGAAATCGAAAACTTTCTTTTCTAACATCGGTATTTGAAACTTCTATCGTTTGGTAAGCTTTCTTCTTAGTGCTTTTTTATCTTCCCATTTGCTTAATCGGAGTAAAAGTGAGGTCTGTGTGAGGTTTGTCAGCAAGCCTCTAGCTGATCCTATCTTACCCTAGCTTCCTAGCCTATCCTAGCTTATCCTAGAAAATCCTAGCTGACCAAGCAAAGCTTTGTGGCAAACTTGAGAAATACAAAAATTCATCGAAGTGGCCAATTCAATTTCTATATTGCAAGCCTCCAAGCTTCGAGTACATTATCTTTTCAGGGTAGCCATCGTTAATTTATTTAGTATATTTATACTTAAAATATTTGAAAATTTTAAAGTCTTATCAATACCAATACTGCTAGTTCCATGATCAAATTTCAAAATCAAGTTTCAAATTTTCAATTTCTCCAAGTTTCCAGCCAAGTACAAGATTCCAGAGATATCTCTGAAGATTCCAATTCCGTTCGCAGTCTTTTGCCAGTATCTTTTGAAAATTATATTTTATACTGTATATTTTTTCATAATAAATTATTTCTTTATTTAAATATGCTTATTTTAATAGGACGAATAGCCATTGTGAAATATGGAAGTGCCTGAAAGACAATTAATAATAATTGACCCCGCAGCGAGCGTAAGCGAGCGAGGAGGCATAGTAGTTTCACGAGATAGGCGAATGTCAGTTTCCGATTTTGTTCTTCATCCTCATCCTCATCATCATCTTCCAACTTTCGTGTTGACGTTACACGGTGGTATACAATAATTAGCTGACTTTGCTTTTTTTTACCGTTTCAAAGCATGGTACTATATGTTTTTTTGTATCTCTTTCCTAATTTATTATCATACTATACTATGTTATTTAGGAAGTTCGTATGCTAACATTGCTTAGACATTTTTCATATTACTTTAGTGTTGTTTTAGTGAAATGAACGATAAGGATTTTGAAGCACAGCTTGAAATCTGAAATTTTGCCAACCATGCATTTTATTTTTGTATATGTTTTAACTCTAAATCTTTCATTCAATTAATTTTATTCAACGACTGATTATTGGCGGATCTTGCCCTTTAAAATATTTAAATTGGATTTCTGTGTATGTAAGAAAGCCATATTTACAAACTGTCGCTCTTCGTGTTTTTTTTCTTTAACTGTCCTCAATAAGACCTTTCTATATTTTTTCTTGTTTTTTTTTATGTAAACTTTAGCTATTTTTAGTTTTGAGTCAAAGTTTGAAACAGAGATTTCTAATAGACTTTTTTTAAAAAGTTTTTTTTTCTTTTGGCTCTTACAGAATCTTATTTTGATTGTAAAATACGCATTTGATTATAAAATACGTATCCATGGTTTCAGTTCACACATTTCTTTTGTTTGTATCAAATACTTTCTGATATTATTTGTTAAGCCTTATTTACACTTTTTGAACGGTATATTAACATCAGTGTGACTGAGGCCTGAGATAACAAAAAGTAACAAAGTTTTGAACAGATTTTCATCTGTTTAAGTTTAGATCTATTTGGTTTGCATATTCCAAGTTAGTTTTGAAATACCGCCACTGCTACACTATGCCGCATGGTTACACTACTCATTAAACTATTTGTTGTATTGTAAATTTTTTTAACTATTGCTTCATATAAACAATTAATTGTTCTTGTAATTGGAAAAGCTATCCTAAAGAAAGTTTAACTCAATTCTAATGTAAGTGAAAAACCGTGAAAACCATCTGTCAATGAGTTTTCAAATCTGATCTCCCATTTCAAAATGATCATGCTCACAATTCTTCTTGTTTTTATTTTGTTTATACAATGTTATCAAAAGTTAAAATGTATATATTTGTTACTGTGAAAAGTTTGACAAAAACATCCATCTTAATCTTTTTATCTCCCTTCACCCTTGTTCTTTCAAAACAATAGAAATGACGTCATAAAACATTGCTTGTTCTTTAAATGACCGTTTGCTGATTAAATAGTTTTTCAATGCATGAAGGGTGTTATTGTATGCCTGTTTCGAAGCATTAAATGTTACAAATTAAATGTTAAATGCTACTCGTCTCGTGATCATAATGCGAGACAGTTCTAAAACGATTTTGAGTGAGTGTTGAGTAGCTTTGAGGCTTCCTAAAAAACGGGCTTTGTCGAAATATTTAAGCATATAAGAATGCCACTTACCAAGCCCACAATAAACCAAAGCATTTGTTTTCGAACAAAACTTATTTTTATTTCCGTTGCATAGCTTGCAATGTATAGCTTGCTGTGTATACAAATTAAAATGCTTGAGTGCGGGGGCATTTTTTAACTAAAGCGACATGCTAGTAATAAAATAAACAAGATGCCCTTGCAGGCATAAGGATTTCTGCAAAATCAGCTGAAGTATGAAAAAAGAAAGACTATGACATTCTTGAAATTTAAGAAAAGTTTAATCTGCAATATATATTTATTAAATTTCTGATCATGTACTCCCCAAAAATCTGGAAAAAACATAATTGTCACTGTGCAAAACTTTATCTGAATGACATGTTCTTTATTTTGTTGGTACGAAATGATATTAAGGATTCAGTGATCAATTCAGATAAGACAATATGCACGTAAGTCATTGTAAATGTTATGAATTTAATACGTCTTGTCAATCTTCCTAACAGAATTTCTAATTCAGAAGGAGAAAAAGGAAAGCATAGATTTTAATGATACGAAATACATCTATATACATACATAACTGAAAACAGAAATTTGTGCTTTAATTTGAGTAACAATATGTCATTGCCATCTTTTTAATTTAAAAGCATGCATTATCAGAACTAAATTTCATGAAAAGATTATAAAAATTTATTCAGAAACTTAAAAAACAATAAATTTTTAATTACGTATACACGCCAGGGCATCATGAAAGCATAACTGACACAATACGAACCTTACATTAACTTCTAATAAACTTAATGAACAAAATAACATCAAATTCATATGCTTTCAGATATCACAGTGATTACGTATGTACGGTCAATCTTCCTAATTACGAAAAGACTTCCCAAACACAAAAAGTAAACAAAGATTAGGATTATGAAAAATATGACCTAAACTTAGCTACCAAAATTAGCAAACATAACTGAAAACAGAAATTTGCGTTGAAAGATGTCCAGTATTTAGAATTTACAGACAATCAAGGTAAGTTTCAATTTGCTATCGTAAATACTAAGTCCCCATTCCTAATTCAGTAATTGATAATACAGCCAAGAACTATACAAGTATATAATAGGCTAAAATAGCTAGAGAAACATCAAACATAAAATGAGATGCACAGCCACAGACAGAGGAAAACAAGACATTCCTTGTATGTTGTTGGAGCTGAAAAGGAAACTGAGCTGAGCTGTATGTATCCAGAGCTTAAAAAGCACTACAGCCCACACATGAAACAAACAGTATTTTGCATCTAGAAAGGCTTAAAAGAATCCCAGACATTTTGCAAAACATAAAAGCTGCACACACTGTTTTCACAAAACATTGAGAACTTGTTTTTAGAAAAGAATGAACGTAGTAGAATCATTGCAAGATAATTATAAATTTCTACCCTTTATTTTCGGTTTTGGAAGTGCAAATCTTCTTACTTTTGGAAATTTAAGGTTTCTTCGGTCACGCTGTGGTATACCATTATGCGAACGGCATGCAAATGTAAAGTCGAAAAATACCCGGATGATCACATGGCGGAAATAATCAAGCCAATAAACTAAGCGCTATTAAAGTTTATTAGCACCCTTTCGTAATAGTGGCGCTTTATGCACCAATGAAGATTGAGACGGCGGAAAAAATCGCTAGGTTTGGACAGTAAGATGAAAAAAAAAACTAAGAAAAACAAAGACGATCGTAAAGGCTTTCTTGCTTACGCAGAAATCCAATAATGATAGTAGATAAAGTCTTAGAATTCTTCTTCAAAGCCAATGATATATAAGCGAAGCGCTGGATGTCTAACTCCCGTAAAATCACGCTTACGAAAGTGAGGCATTGGTAGCCATTTTTAATAGTGGCAAAAAGTCCTTCGGTGTAGGGGAAATTACACACGAACTGAAGAAACATTTGTTGTTTATTAGGTTTAGAATTGTTGCTAAATTTCCTAAATAAGAAATAAGGAAAAATACTTTCATTTTATTACTATATGGATAGTTTATTGGTTGCAAGTGTGCCAAAACAACATAAAATAAGATCTGTTTTTACCACTAAAAGGCTGAAAACTCTTCACTCCTGTATTGATTACTCATATATGCAATTCTGGGAACAAGTTTTCATCTTTTTCTGGCCATTATTGATTGATTTGATACACTAGATTGTTTTTGTTGATTTTAGATGATGTGAAACAGCCATGACCAATTTTGTGGACAGAAAGGGATGGTTTAAAAAACCCTTTTGATTGGTAAATGGAATGGTTAGAAAGTGATTGTTGATTAAAACTAGGTGATGCATTGAAGCATCTCTATACCTTTGTTTTGAAATCTTATGAATGATCTAACACCAGCAATAATGTATATATATACCCAAGATTGATGCCTTATACATTGGGAGTTGTGTGGAACTTTGATGCGATATCAAGAATTCAAAGATTTTTCATTCATTATTGAGCATTTGTCATTTCCATTTGTTGAGGGAAAACACAGATCCACAAGAATGAGGTTCGAATGTCAAACAATTGGCTTCCTCTGATCCGGTTATTGTGTTGCATATCAAGATTTGTTTAAGACGTGATTTTAATTATCTGATACCTGGATTATTGTTAAAGCTTTTTCTAACCTTACAAGTACTTTTACACATTGAAACATCAACAGACAAGATTTCTAATGGACGTTATAGTGCTGCTAACATCTGCAAAATCTGGATGACCCGAATTCATAAAAAATTATATTGCATCCAGCTACTAAACTACTCAATTTTAATATTTTAATTTTTCTTCTTAATTTGTATTTTAATTCTACATGACTGTTGGAAATGTTATTCCAAAATTTTAATGCTTTTTTATCTTGAAGATCACTTAATAATTGAATATGTTTCCATTTTATTTTAATATCCCAGAGTTAACAATTCCTTTTATATCTACAAGTGCATTTCTTGCAAGTTTTAACACACATCAGGAATGAAAACAACATAATTTGTAAATTTAAACTACCTTGGGCTAAAGGTACAGTCAGTCAACTGAAAGCAGAATCTTATCAATATAGCATTTTCCTATCAGTACTTTAGGGTTGCTACTCAATTCAGAAAGTATTTTCAATTACCTGGGGCTGAGTCTTCTGAAAGTAACTTTTTGTCTTTGAAATTTTTTAGCCCTTACTCCCAAGCTTCTGCTGTAACTACCTTTTCGTTGAGGTTTTGGCAAAGTTTTATGTTTTTTTAACTGGGGTTTGCTGTGATGGTGATACACAAGTTAAGGTGGTGGGCTTTTGAGCGTAGAGTCTTTTAATTGATGATTTTCTTGAAACTTTTTTTAATGAATTTCTTGCAAAAATGAAAATGGAAGGGGCTGCACTTCATTTTTCATGGAAAGTAACAATCTGGCATACAATTCTCGATCATTTAAGGCAAATTTATGGAACGTTGTTATTTTTATCAAAACAGTTTATACATCCATCCGCTGAGCAGGATTTCAGTGTAAATTCACTTTCCTTTTTAATGTTTTGCCACTATTAAAGATGGCTACCAATGCCTCACTTAAAAATGCCGAGTCAGACATCTAGCGCTTCGCTTATATATCATTGTTCAAAGCTTCTTCTACATCTACAACTTCCTCAAAACATAAACCAAATCGGTTCGAGAACGTTTCACGTGCTTGGTGTACATATTTTACTGACTTTTTAAAGAAATTTTAAAGATATTGAATTGGGAAGTTTTCAACATAAAACGGCTAAAATAACTAAAAGTACTCCAAAAGTATGAAAAAGTTAATATTTTTATGAATTAATATTGGAAGTGGCCTTTTTGTATTACATTTTGCATAGAGTTTTGGGTTTATCATTAACTATATTCTGAATAAACAAACAATCCGAAATCCGAACGGACTTTCCGAAAACGGCAAAAAACTGTTACAGAGACAGATAGGATGTGTAAACCAAACAATTTCCTACGCTTAAAAGCTCGGAAATTGAATAAACAAAAATACAGATAGATAAATATTGTTACAAACCTTTTCAATATATCGAAAGCCAACAAAAAAATTCACATAACGAATCTAAAACAAGACCAAAATAATACCAATCAATTTCCTACAAAACTGACTCCAACTGATCCCACAAACATATCGGTGCCATCTGTCACATAAGCCTTATGACAGATGACAATGATATTAAGGTGCTATTGTCAATAAGTAAATTACAAATTGCACCTTTAATTTTGGATAAATCGATCTTTTGACTTTCACAAGACTACTAACGTAAACAAATTTCAAAGTCAAGCATTTGAAACCCTTTATCTAAACAAAATAATTAAACATATACCTTTTATAAAGGTATCGATTGGAAAACAACACACGCATAATTAAGGTCCCATAGAACCATGATGAAAGTAAAAGAAGCCCTAAAGTCATTATATACAACAACTTCTCTAACTAGCTTCCTTCCTTTATACAACTGATTTTAACATTTTAACATATCGCATATTTACAATAAGAGCTCTTTCACTTTTCTACATAAACATTCAAATTCAAAATGTGTGTGTCACCACAACAACTGGCTCAAAAACAAAAAATGAGCTATATTCGAAATGATGAAGACTGAAAAAGTTTTAAATACCAAGACCAAGCCATCTCCTATGTTCTATATTTCTTGTTCTGTGAATACAAAACATGATGCTGCTATTGTGCCCCCATCCCAGAAGTAAAAACATATTTCCAGCTAGAGGTTGTGAGATTTTTACCTTACTTAAAGCTAATCTAAATCTTTGTTTCCATCAAAGAAAACAAGCTGACAAATGTGTACTAACGTGTAGGTTGTGATTGTTTTCAAATAAACATTCGTCTGTCACGTCCACGCCAACCGCGAGTGTTTTAGCTCCATGTAACGGTTACACCAATCAAAACGACAGAATTGTCCAGGATCCGTATCATATCGTATCATATCATATCTGCTTTCGCTTCGCTGATAATAACTAACAAACTAACTTACACGGCTGACTGCCATTGATGATTTCTATATACTTACGTACATGATACTCAGCCCTTCGTAAGTTTAT